>LUGF01017314.1:18111-40213 GCA_001625245.1 Calycopis cecrops | reverse complement strand
AAACTCAGTCTATTGGCTTAATATTAATCATGATATAGATAATTATATAAGTAACTGTAAAATTTGTTTAACCTACTGTAAAAGTAATGTGAAAGAATCACTTATGCCACATGAATATAAATACATTCCATGGTATAAAATTGGTCTAGATTTCTTTGAACTTGACAAAAAAGTTGAAATAAACATTTTTGTGTTATCTAGGGTACGTTTTATAGAATTTTATTAGGATTTTTCATCGAATGATCACCGGCGTCCCTAAACATCCACACAAACATAGGTTACGCAAACATATGTTCATAAACGAATATCCTACAGACGTGGCATTGTTGTATAGAGTGTTAAATATATTTTTTTCTCATGCCGTTTCGATACCTATAAATTTATTTTCATAGCAGTGGTTAGTTGCGCACAAATTGTACATGCATGCATCTACATAACCAAGTACCGACCGCAACTAATTCTCGGTATTAGATGGAAATTTCACGCCTATTGAATTGAAACTTGGTCGGATGCAATTTCATTAGGTACAATTATGGCATTACAACTAAGTTTTTGTGTGCATGCTTCTGGATAGCTTTGTTCAGGTCATTGTAAAATATATCTATTGTTTCTAAGTTGCATTTTTCCGTGGGAGAATATATTTGCACAAAAGACCAACCATCTTTGTAACCTGGTAGTTTTAGATTCACTATCGCGATGCGTTCGGAGACTCCAATGAATTCTTCTACGTATTGTGGTAATTAGTTGATTATCCATGATTATTACTCACTTAATTAAAAATCTCTTTGAGGTACAAAGTTTTTACCTTTTGTTTATAAATTCAATTCCATATACCTATTAATAGTAATTCAATAGGAGAATAAATCAATAAATATTGCGATACTGACCCCATTCCATTGGTGAGAGTCTAGACACCTCCATCTTACGGAATTATTTGTGACAAAGAGTTTGTTTATTATATTTCAGCCTTGAAAAGTGACGAAAGCCCAAACTATCCAGTCCAAAGTCGTACAAAATATCACCCTCTGTTTTTTGGGGAAACCTGATAGCACAGTTATCATATTACGATGGTTTCATGTAAGCGCGAAGTACCAGCGTCGCGTCATATTCTACAAAATCCTGACTATCGCGATAAAATCCATTAAACGAAACACAATAATGAAGAAGATTCGCGTAAATATACGAGATTTATACAGGGATATAGAGGGTACACTGTTGTGCATTTTCCTGTATAGTAAGTTTAATTATTAAGTTTTTATTTGTTTAGTTTAGTCTTATATATAAAATGTAATTTTATATAAAAAAAAGTAAATGTGTAATAGTGTACCTACATAATTAGACCAAATAAATTTTTATTCTATTCTATTCTATTCTATTCTATTCTATTCTATTTAAATCTATATTATAAAAACGAAAGTTTTTTTTTTTGCATTCAATAGGCTCTAAAACTGCTGGACAAATTTAAACCACAATTTCACTAATGGAAAGGTACATTATCAGGAAGAAACAAAGTGTATATTTCATTACAAATCTACCACACGATAACTCGCGCTGTAATGTAGGTAGCACCGATATAATGTAAAAAAATAACTAGTAGGTGTCGTTAAAATGTATATCTCGGAGACAGGTTTCATATTATATGGGTTATTGCTTGCTTGTTATCTAACCCGGCACAGCATTCAAATGTTCAACTCGTTGTAAAAAGTAGACCTCATCTTACTCCGTTAATATTTGTAATAGCGTGGTAGTATGTAGCTTCCCTCCTCCGTAAATGTCCTTCCTCGGTGAATGTGCTATCTAATTCTGAAAGAATCTTGCAAATCAGACCAGTAATTTCACGTTCCACGCAGGTACCAAGTAATAATTTAAATTATCCTTCACGATGTAATAACATAATTTTTAGTAAAAACTAAATTAATGTAATCTTAAATTGATATTGAATAGATTTAAATGGTTTAAAGCAAAGGTATTGTTGTATGGCTACATTCATTTAGTCTAATCTATGGTATGTAAGTACTCTATTTGAATTTCGAGTGTGTTACAAGGGAGAATACTCCCTTTAACTCTGTGTAGTGTGTATATTGTGTTCCTGAGTTTAGTGTGAGATTAGTCTTTATTGACTAAAGTTTTTCCAATAAAATAATGACAGGAATCATCTCCCGGGACTGCTACTTGGGATCATGCATTCATCCAGGTTTTCCTTTATTCGTGTGCCAAACTTATGTAAATAATATTAGCAGTCGTAATTGCGCTAGTGGTCCGTTCCCTTTATATTTCTTGAATTTCTACATTCACTTTTGTTAAAGCGGGTTACATTGTTCGTAGAGTATAAGGATGGCCGTAGCACAAGCTTGTAAAACGGCAAATAACAGGCAAGTGACAGCGCAAGATGGCATCAAGACAATAGAATTGTTCCAAGACCGTTGCCACTAATATCATCACCCAGTAACTAAACATATATTTTAATACCATAGATAATAAAATTCTATTTCCCAACACAGTTCGCTCATTGCCTTGATGGCAAGCAAGGCGGTCAAGGCATACGATTAACAATTGCAAATTATTGATATGAGCGTCGATAAACAATAAATAGCTGTTAGCAATGATGTACCTACTCCCGAAGTTGTATTGTAAAAGGTAGTTCCAGGTTGCATGCAGCCGAATCGGGCCGCAACTATAGGGGAGGTAAATCACACCATGCTCACACTGCGAATTTTCTTTATAGTGGTTTTTTTTTATCGTGGTGCTTCCACATAATAATGGTGCCATAAGATGCCACATTGCCGATTAAGCTGAACAATTTAACTACATAACTTGCCATATGATTGTTAAGATATTATAATCAGTTTCGGTCGGTCCATACTCGAGACGCGTCCACACGAACAGAATAAAACGGCGACAAACCGACGCGCGGCGATAGGCATCCCCCCGGCGTTATCATTTCAGAGGCCATTTCATTTCAAATTTGCCGAGCGCCTCAACTGGTTAATATCTACACTCAACAGCTCTTCAGTAAGAAGTAGCGGACTTCCTCGGTATGCCGTCCACTGAAGTTGGCCTTAAGAAGAGATGTCGGTTCCCCTGACATCTCTCCTATACATATATATATGACATATATATATATATTGAGCTGCCCGGAAATAATATGAAGTAATATATCTTTAACATTCGGAAAATATTCGTAGTTTCTTTCTTATAACTAGATAGACCAGTGTAGGTAGCTAACATTATTATATTAATCTATCTTTATCAAATCCAATAGTTATAACAAATATTTTTCAAAGATATTCTATATTATATATATACTACTCTATATTATGTACTATTTCATGACAGAGTAAAGATCCGCCATGTTGTCTACTAATTTAAATTTGGAACTACAAATTAATATCTCTTAAACACTCAAATTAATCCCGCGCTGTAATAACTGCGGGCTGCCAGCTAGGGTGGGGAGGGGGAGGTAAAGAAATCCTATTCTCATAGTTCACTAAACACACCTACGTTATTTAATTTTTATGAGCCAAGTCGCTGGATGGCAACCACTTTACTTTGAATGTCAGTTATCCATGTGAGGTTCTTTTTAAAGGTATATTATAGCAAACGAGAAATCGAGCCATTTTCATGACTACCGACGCCCATAGACATCCGCATGGAGGCTATACAGATGCGTTGCCGTCATTCGTCATAAATAAATTAATTAATCATCACGTGTTAAAGACGTAAGAGACTGACCTCCACGACACAGGGAATCCTAGCGTGGAGGCCAGTGACTAATGTATAAGTCATGTATATTATGTATTTTTTGAGTTCTCTAAATTACTGTAAAGGTCATCCATTTTAAAAACTTTTTGAGCTTTATGCTTTATAGTTAGTTATCTTTACTATATTTTTTAAACAATAAATATTATGAGTCTTTTTTTTAGTTTATAATCTTAGCTTCTACGCGTTCGTCGTTCACAATTTGCTCAAAACCACAAAAGCTGCTGTTTCCCATTGCCGAAAAAAGGTCAAAAGGAGACAAAATTCTCAGTCAACATATTTCAAGTTCTCAAAGCTAAAGTTATATTAGATATCTGTTTATATGTATAGCCAAATGTCTTTATTATCAATGTCCTTACAATTGATTTCTCGTTTAATGGCTGGTCCACCGCCCAGCGGATGGGACCAGCCAATGCCGGAGGTCCTCCACCCGTTCCTCTGAATAAGCAGATGGCGGCGTGAATTCGGACGACCGGCGTCGTGTGTTCCGTTGGAGTATTGGGACCAGGGGTTGGGATGGGAAACTGATCCCATTGCACGGAAGCCTTACGGCGTTATTTATGTGAGAATATTTGGCGGAAATCTTACAAACTTTTTAAGGCTAATTACGAAGTCGGTAGACGATGACATCTGCCCCAGATGTCATATGGTTAATGCAGGCTTCCCTTGTAATTTCCAAGAATGTTCTCTCCGTATACATATCAGAAAACTATATAGAACAGCTAAAACCACACTCATAGATGTGATAAAAACAGATAATAAAGTTAAGGAGACGCTAGAAACTGTCAGGAAAATAGTATATTTTTTATTCTCAACAATAATGATACCTTGTTTCACATATGAGTTGACAACTTTATGGAATTACATAAATGGGCGAAGAATTTTATTGTCTAGATCCACTACTGCTGTGTTGTGGCTTTCGTGCGGTGTGTAAATCGTCGGTGGCCAATGGAGGAGGAACTAGGAAAGAGGGCAATACATGTGTTGCATTTATGTGGTACATGGGCCTCCGTAGTCATGAAAAGGATGGAGGACAGTTCGTTGAAAAAATCTTTGACAGTTACTCTGCACTGGTACAACTGAGGGACCGAATATTGCATTTTTTAAAGGACGCGACGAATTTTATCACATTTCTCAAGAACTCCTCGTGAGATGAGACAAAACCTCTACAATGATTATGAGAATAAATAAAATATATTATAAATAATAAATATAGAAAATGAGTACCTATATAAATCAACGAAAGAGCGACCACACACGTGCAAGATGTTCAGTTATAAAATGTAATTACTCCTATTTAAACGAGAGAACGAGAGGAATATCAATGTCTTTGCCGTGACGCGTTTTCGTTGCATCTAGGTACAAGTCACAGCATCTTTGGAGATTTTTTTTATAACTAAGAAATGTTATTTAAACGATATATAGTGCCAAATTATTAATAGCTAGATGAGTTTAATATATATCGGTGTTATATTATATTAAAGTGATATTCAAGTGTTACTTAGTGTGTGTAGTATATTATAATAACTTGGGTACTTCATTATTTTATTGCTAGTAACTTATGATATCAATTTCAAAAAAATACTAATACGTTCGGACCGTCCGAGTGAGGAGCGTGAGCGATTTGAACTTGGCCAAACGTTTTACGAGCAAACCTAAATAAAAAAAGGAAATATTTGAGGGTTGTATATATGGAAGCTCTATAAAATTGGACGAGCCAATTCTGACATAGAGCCCACTTCTGAAACAAAGTCAAGTAAATCACATTGTAAAGTACCCATAAGCCCCATTGTATAATTTTGCCGTCACAATGTTCGCGAGCGCGTGTGCGTGTGTGCGTGTGTGAATGTGTGCATGTGTGTATGTGACCTACATGCATCGACATTCGACACTAATATTTAAACAACCCGGGGCTGGCATCTAGCTGTGCAACACCTCACCTTTTTATAACGCTCCAATTTGGAGCCATTTTTCAATAGTTTTACTTGCTTATTTGTAGGATAATGTATATAGATAATGTATGCAGCATATCTTCTAGATTTTTTTATTTATTGTGCTTATGGAAGATAAGTGTCACAGTTGAATGATCATTTCTTTAAATACTATGTGATTGTGTGTTATTTGATATTACTTTAAAGTAAACTTCGAATGACTCTTATCACTTTGGAAGCGTCTATTTTTCAAACAATTGATTTTGACAAAATGGTTTTAGTAACCCTAATGTAATTTTTAAAGACTTTTTCATAGACATCCCTTATATAGAGGTTCGGTGAAAAAATTTTTTTTAGATATATTTCTATGTATAATATCATAATTTATGTAATTAATTTGCGCAAGAGATATTAACTACCTACCTATGTATTATTTGAACTACCGCCAGAACAAAAAAATAAAAAAAAATAAAAAGCTTCTCAATTGGGATTGAATATTTTTAGATTAGTGTTTAAAGTGTCATAGATTACTTTAATTGTATTACATGGCAAATTTTATCCTCGCAAAAAAGGGTCACGAATCCTTATCTTAATCTTTTTTACCTACACCATGTGACAAAAAACCGAACCTTCTGAAAATGTGTCCTGCGGTGTGCCGAGATAAATTAGGGAGAGAATTAAGAATCTATCTTAATAAGGGCTTATATTATTATCCATCTTTTTATAGTTAAGAGTTAAGTATAGACTCATCACTAGATAGTCGTTATTTTAACAGTTAACTGTGTAACCTAAACGTACATTATATTTCATATATTCTCCCGTACCCCGGTACTGGGTCTAGGAAGTACCTTTCCGGTTAGAATTCTATAGATGCAGCCAAACCTAAGTGGGTAATACCCGGTCTAGTCGATATCATGCCGGCTACAAATATATTCAACCAAACCCTAGTGGCTATTACTAACTGCCTCACTTTCGTGTCCCAAGCATTTGGTGAGGTAGTGATGTGCCGGATCTTTAAAATAGTAGATCCGCGGATACGGATACGGATATTTTGTGTCAAGATTCGCGGATACGGATACGGATCTTTATTTTCTAACTCAAGCCCGTCACAGATGTGTCTATAATATAAATTGATATAAATTATAAGCAAGGTATATTACTAACGGTTGTGCGGCAATCTAAAATTAATAACTTCCATGAAATTAGAGAGAAATTGTCGAACGAATGAGTTTGAAAGTCGAAGGTTACAGAGTTGAGTCGAACAATCGATGAACAGTATAAGTCTTGCAACTTTGTACCCAGCTAGTACGCACAAAGTACCGCAAATCAAATCCGGGAAAGCGTATCCGGCTCTTTATATCAGAATTTCTCCTAATCATTTAATTGGTCCCTTAATTAAAACATTAAACTTTGTTGTATAAATATTACAAAATATCACACTTTTAATTCAAAGAAAAAAAAATTATATTCCCAAGGCGCTGATAAAGCGTCGGCAAAAAAAATTTAGGATATTGAGCTCATATCGAGGCTGAATTTACTTTTTTTTCGAATCACACTACTAGTGACAATATTGTTGTAATCGCCGTAACAGCTCGTCAAACTAGGGAAGATTATTTTGTCTTGTTTGTTTAGGGCGACTCTAGGGGGGTACACCCTACTCTGATCTGATGATGAAAGAGATGTGACCGGATGTGTGTATCAGCTCAGAAAAGCATAGTTAGACATTTTTTATAGTATTAGAGACCAAAAAAATAGCAAGGGCCTTCTGGTGACTAACAATGGCCTCAAGCACTTTCCGTTGCCCAGGACTGAATATTTTTAATCCAGGACGCTAGTATAAATGTAGGTCGGGCCCGCTTAAATTACTCCGTATGAAATACTGCGTGAACATAATAATATTATATTGTTTGATATATTTATAGAACTAACGTGGTTTCATTTTAATGCTACGACAGACTGAGGAAAACCTTTAATAGTGACCAAGCAAAAAAAAAAGTTAAGAAAATAAAAAAATATAGCAGGAAATGCAACCAAAACCTTTGCGTGTCATGTTTCCAAGATTGGCTTAAGTAAATAAAAACATTTTTCAGTTCTTTTACACTATCGTTACCAAAGCAATATTGCATGCTGGTACGTTATTTCATTTATTCTATATTTAGAATTTAGATTTTCTGTCAATTACTGTTATCATATTGCCCACTATTCATCTATTCTTAAGCTTAACCGACCACATATATTCATTATTTTTTTTATATTCTATAACTACTGTACTTTACTAGTTTTTATGAAAATTCCCGGTTAGCTTACCTCGTAAATTATCTACAAAATTAAGCTCACAATATCCGGTATAATAATGATTATAAAGTATTTATATATGTATTACAAAAATACTTGGTCATCATTATTTGACAATTAAGAGTTAAGCACTGAACAGCATAGATATAATCTTTTTTTTTTCTTGTAATTATTGTATGTATACTTGTTGGTTTCACTGTTTTTACAAATAAAGTTATATTTCGACGACCAGGCTGGCGCAATGGTACAGGCCCTGTACTACAGGGCTCGGATAAGTGGAGCATGTTGCACCAGGGGTCGCGGGTTCGAATCCAAATAAATATTCTTGTAACGGCATTGTTGCGGTGAATATGCACTGTACGCATTGTGTGATGGTATGTGTATAGTTAATTAATGTAGTAATATCTATATCTACATAATAGTAACGTCTGATATTTATGTGGTAAGTGCTGTCCCGTGGTTTCACCCGTGTAAATTTCACAAATATGTACGAGAATTAGGAATATTAGGAAAATGTTCCGCAGGTCTAGAGGAATAAAAGATCATAAGAACAAACTACCTGGTATTACTATTGCTACTATACTAGTCTATAGTTGTACTATTGCAACACGTGTGCTCCACATTATTGCTTCGATGCTGATAGCCATTGATTCGGTAATTGCAATAATTGGGTTTTTTTTATAAAATGTCCAAATTTTATAAGAGGCCCAACCGGGCAGTGAGCTAGAAACAAGTGACTACAATATCTTCGCTGCTTGTGCCGTTGCGGTTTATATTGACTACAATCAGTCTATCACATATGTTTATTTCTCATGCTTCGCAGACATCTTTCCTCTGATAGTTTACTCTCGGAAGTACACTTGATTAAAGCTATTTTATATAAAACACTATTATAACTTATAGAGGCGGGTTTATAGGTATAAAGTAAGGATATTTTAGTAAATTTAAAGTCCAAGATATTATAGTGTTGCTAACTACTTTTACTAATCTATTAGTTATATTGTTTGACGCAATTCGATAATCTTTTTATTAGTGTTTCATCTTAAATAGCTTAAGTATTATAGTTAGTATAGAAATCAATTTAGGAACTTGTTTAAACTATGACGTGCTTTACAAGAACTTTTAGTAAGAGGTAGTGTAATTATGTCCCTTCAAGAGTTTTATCGTGTAAAGGGCGATTTTAGGTAATTATTAGGTGTCTGGCAGCAAAATTTTTTGTCACGTACAGAGCTATTATTCTGTAGCCGTTTCCCTGTCGTTTTTATCGTAATTATTCACCGACGTCGCGTCACTTAAACGAAAATGAGGGTTTTAAAAATACCATCGAGATCATATTATCTGAGCGTAGGACTCGCATGCAGGTTATGCAGAAATTTATAGCACTATGTATACACACTGTATACATTTTAACTAAAAAAATCAACTCATCTGTAATAAACCATACCATATTTAAACAGAATTTACAGACAACCAAGCCATCAAATATTATCACTGCTGATATTTTACTGTTAGTAAATACTTATGTACCTATATAATTGAAGTCACATTGTACTAAAATGGTGGATGGTATCGGGCTCAATGGATTGTTTGTCTTAAATACCTGAATTCTGACTTTTTGGGTGGGACAAATTATTATCATCCCATCAAATGATAACTGCGTACATAAAATGTTCAAGAGTTTTTATAAAGATTTATTAATTAAATAAGGTTGATAAAAGCGAGAGACGTTAAATTAAACACATACTATAAATGGCAACAATGCAGCTAGCATTGTGGCCCAATGGGAACACTACGATCGTGGACGTGAAGCGACGGCTATGCTCAGAATTTTCTTTTGGCAAGCCGATAATATGCTCGTATCGTAATTTATGGCTTTAATGCTTTCGTGTTCCCGAAAGCATCGTCAACTCTAGCACCCATTTTCCTATTCTTGAGGGAATGAAGGAATATGCCTAATTCCAGATTAGTAAACCCCTAACTTTGAAATACATAATGTCCATCATAAAAGACAAAAGAAAAAGAAGTTAGGTTAATTACAATGATGATAGTGTGTTTTGTGTGTAAATAAATAATAATCAAGTATAATAACCTAACTAACAACTTTGGGACTTTCTACTGACCCACCATGATTAATATACCTAATATTATATTATATCTATTGTTTTTGTATGTGAAAATGGCTTTGACTGCTCGTTTGCCCCCCATACCATAAAAAAAATACTCGGCGATTGCGAATAGGTACTGTCAATACCTTCGTACGGTTCCTAGTATGTCAGTCTTGGTCTACCTACATTCGCGTTGTAATATGTTTTGGTGACCTTGCATCTGTCATTCTTTCCACATGACCAAAAATAATTACATAATCCAATTTTCCCCATAATTACTTTACAGTTCGGTTCAAAATTAATGTAGTTATTGTCCGTTTTTTTAAATATATTTGTTTTTAGCTTTTAAATACGTGAATAATGCAAATTCATAAAAATCGATTTAATGAAATCGATTTTTATTATTGAATTTATCATACGTCTACGACACATATTATAGCACAGTGAAAGAATCGTGTGACGTTATAATATAGACGATAGATGCATAGACTTTTTAACCGTACTACTTTGCTGTAGCAATAAAATATATAATAGAAAAAATATGAAAAATTTTAATTGAATAAAGGTACATTTATGTACCGACAACTTGAAGCCTAGTTGATTGATTAAGTACTCATTCAAAAATGCTACACAAACTTTTGTGTTTTGTAAGACATTATTGACTAATAAGAATTATGAATGATACATACCTACATAAACTGAAGGCTTACCTATTGTTCCTTATATTTTCCAACGGGATTGTGCTTGCAAACAAACTCCTCATAATCATTTACATCAATTATATATACTTACTGGCTATATTCCATAAATACTAATGTTTACAAGTTTATAAAAACTAAAGCCATTAATTTCAGTAGACAATATTACACCCTCATTTAGCTCAATCGTCCAGATTCGTACTTGTTGTTCTTGTTTACAATGAACTTGTGGAAATTTGTAGAAAATACAGTTACTATTTTTGCCACTATTTTTACACACACACGACGCAACAGGTATCGTGACCCATACTTATTTTTGTTCAAAAGAGCAATGAATGTAAATATACACTATAGCGACAGTTCAAAAACCGGCCAAGCGCTAGTCGGACTCGAGGATGCAGGGTTCCTGCCATCATTACAATCATGTTCCGTTGCCAGGCAACCGTCTACCTATTACTGTTATCAATATTGATCAATAAAATACGAAAAAACGCGTATATTGCATACGATACTACAGATATACTAGGTACATCTTATCTTATCTTATATAATATCTTATGTGCCACATTTGCAGATGATACTGCTGCACTGTGCAGCCATAAACACCCCAGCATGGCGTCCATAGGGCTACAATTTCATCTTGACAAAGTCACTAAACCTTCGAGTAATGTAGCAGCTATACCGGACGACGCCACAGCCATTGCATGCCGTAAATTTTTATACTTCTTACTTTCGCCAAAAGTAAATTAATAAGGAAGGTTTTTCCAGTTCCACCTGGAGCATCTAAGAAGAATATTCGACCATCATTTGCATCTACACTTGTGATAATTTTATTCTTTTAGATACTCGATGAAATTTTCAAATTTATAGGTACGAATTAGAATGAAAAAGGGGCCCCTTGAAATAAAAAGCCCTACAAGATATTTAAGTTACTAAAGTCCCTCAAAAGACATAAACATCGGTATGGCGCAGACATGAGAAAGCTAAGGTACTAATAATGCTGCCTTTGTGGACATTTATGTATTTAATTGTTCTTGTGTATTGTTAAAATTTTGTATTGTACACAATAAAGAATATTTCATTCATTAAATTATTCAAAAAGTGTGAAAAATATGAGTAAAATTGTATCGAGGAAAAAATAACAAATAACGTATGAGTTTTTGTTATCAGTTTTTCGTGGTTATTGTTTTAGTTGTTATTTTTTGTTTTTTATTTAAGTTTTACTTATCACGTGTTATCAAATGTTGACGAACCAAATCGATTTATTATTTGAATAGAAGGACATACATTTACGGTTTATGTACATTAGTTATCCATTATGTCGTTATGAAATACAATTAATTTGTCAAGATCGGAATTCAGAAGGTACATAGAAGCACGGATAACGATACATATAAGTTACACTTCGCTTCTTCATTGTAAAATAATTTTATATTGTTCTGTATACATAAAATAACACAATCAATAATATAGATGCGCTCATAATTGTAAGTTATTTATGTGAATTTAGATAACATTTTATTGTTAATATTAGGTAAAAATGAAATTAGCTGAACTCGTATGAATCTCATGTTACTGTATAGTAATTCAACTATTTTGAAAATTGTTTGTTTTTGTTCAGTGACTGTCGAAAGCGGTCGATATAAGTTAACCTGCGTCACGAAGTGGGGTGAATCTCCCCGTGACGTCAGTATCACGTGGCCCTGCGACCCTTGCGCCCTTTGTGCGAAGGCGGTTTACGTCAGAACGTAAACTGGTGACGCATAAACGGGGGAGGAGGAAAGTACACACATCTGTATAACTGCTATGCGGATGTCTGGGGAAATTGTACTCATCAATGGTACCGACAGCTCGTTTTCTTCGTGAATTATTAAAAAACTAAAAAAATAAAAAAATATGCATTTACTACATTGTAATGTTTTTTTTTCACATTTTAAGTAACAGCAATTGTTACAAGGTATCCAATAAAGCAAAGAAATAGAGTTTCATATTTCTTCATAATATTATTTTGTTCTTATAAATACATATTTGGATTTTGTACAGAATTTGGCTCTCATTTATATCTTCATTCTTTGTGCGGCGAAGCCCACAGCCAAGCATAGTTTTGGTGAAACAGATTCATTTCTTCGTGTTTTGCTCAATTGATGTGGTAGGGGAGACTAGGTATAAAAGTAAAGCGGGAGGAACGTGATAAATGGAATTAAGAAAAAACTAAGATACCTACACTCAATGCTGTGTTATTGGTATATTGGTATAGCTAGGGTTGCCATCCGTCCGGGTTTCCCCGGATTTGTCCTAGAATTTCTTGATATTTATGACGATAACTTAAAAAAAGACTGACGGGTTTCTTTCTTAGGTTTCTAGCTAGTATTGTTGATCAGAAAACCATATATGATTATTTTTTTTTTCCAATAACTAGACTAAAGTATTTTATAAAGTTATTTATTTGGACATTTTAGGTTATATACACAGATGTCAAAATGACAATCTTGTCATTTTTTTTTTGGTCCGACCAGGGATTCGAACCCAGGACCTCACGTCTGTGTTTGAACATGCTTACCACTAGACCACGAGGCAGTAACTAAAGTGACTATTAGGTAGTAGGCGAAAATGTATTGCTTAATCTACAAATATAAATTATAAAAAATACAAGCTGCTGCCCACGTCTTTGCTGGGAGCCGATGGCACTCTACTGTCGCACGACTCTACTGACATGACATGAGATTTTTATGACAGTTGATCACTCATCAGACGTGAGACGTCAGTTTGACGTCTCCTGCTTCGTCATCGCAATGACGTTTGTCGTTGTTACCCGAGCATTTTCTGTGTGACCTGAAACAGAATACAATTAAAGAATATTAATCTAATAAATATAAATTATTAATAAAGGAGGGATAAAATAGAAAAAAAGATATATCTTTAGTCTATCAAAGTAACCCGCTATGAACTGTTGATAATATAAACTTTACTTTGTCAAAGACTGCACCGCCCAATAAATATGTAGAGTGATAAGGTCATCGAACTTTTTAGGATTTTTTTTGTGATTTTCTTTACCACGAGTTGCTATTCGTTTCTTCGGAATAAATAGGTTATTATATTATAATTTTTCAGTTTGTTCATCTGTATGTGTGTTTATTTATATATTATTTACTTTAGGGAACGTTCGTCGAACGGTAATAATAACAAACGGCGAAATAAAATCAACTTTGGTCGAACGCCAAACATAATTAAAACAAACTACAAATAATTTGATTGGTACCCGTCTGGAAGCTTTAAAGCGTTACGGCGTAAATTATTAGTGGCGTGACTTGTCATCATCATTTGGTAAGAAGTAGAATATAATACATATGTACCTAGTATACCTATTACTCTGGGAGAGAAACTAGCGTTTAAGATACGGGCTCGGTCTAGTTTAGCGCTTGTTAAGCTGTACCTACCCATTTAGTATGAATGTAGATTATGTTAACCTTGCCATTTCGTCGGATGGATAGGCCTAGTATGCCCAGGTATTATTATGATGAAGACTTAGAACATACATAACACGCTACATTGTTTAAAGGTTGAACCTTGATGAATGAAATAAGTACTACCTAACTATATTATTTTATTTTTGTATGTAAGTGGGACCCCCTCCCGATAAAAGCCCGTAAGGAATGCCACATATTTCTATAACACAGGTCTTTGGCGATGCTCAATCTGTCTCGTCCACCTATATTTCTTAATTTGTCTGTCCATCTGGCGTTTGGGCGCCCTCTGAGCCTGTTCCTCCTGGACCTTTACCAGCAGACGGCGCGGCGGCGGCGTGGACTTGGACGACTGGCAGTTCTTCGGACTGCTAAAAAAGTTAGGGCTAGTGACTTAACCCTGCGTTTTACTCTTGGAAGTGCAAGTTAATAATTTGTCTTAAATATAGAGGCTTGAGTTCACGCTCGCCTCTCATATCGATGAAGCTGCACTGACCTTCAGTCCTCAGCGTAGATTCTATCTAAAAAAAAAAATTGTCTTAATTAATTAATTACTCCGAGTTAAATGTTTTACTCTGATTCCTGCAAGTAGCCCTAAAATAAAATAAAATTGATAATGTAATTGCGCCTACATATTGAATGTAGCAACACAAGGTATAATGCTATGAGGGATTTAAATGTCTTTTTCGCCTTAGATACTTTTTATTTAGTCTAAGTTTTTCGCCAGATACATTCTCGCTCGTTCTTGCAACACGTTAATACCATAACTAATATACATAAAACTAATGATTAAGATGAATGATAACTAACATTAAATATTAATATACTGGTAAATACAATAAACTTAAGGCAGCAATATCTATTAACCACCTTTTGTGTTAATAAGAAAAACTAAATAATTATAAATCTTCGGGTACTTTTAATAACAAAAGTCCTGTTATCTAAGTCCACCCGTGGGTGTTCTAAAGCTTCTGAAATGTCAGGCTTCTAAAATAATTAAATAAACCGAAATAAAATCCGTTACAGTTGTTATATTGTTTAGCATTTTCTTTCAGCTTTCGCCTTAGATACTTCTGTGAAGTAATCCCGGTGGTCTCCCGCAATTTTTACTATTTTTTCTATAAAAAGGGTGGTATATTCAATGTGGGTGTCTTAACATAAAAGCTGTTAAATACAAATAACTTATCATCCACATATACTCAATAAAACTATAAAATAAAATAAACCGCGTAAAATCGATAGTTATATTGAGGTGGGAGGAGAAAGGAGGGCAGCGCATCTGTATAGCCTCTACGCGGATGTCTATGGACGTCGGTAGTCAACAAAATGGATCACTGCTCGTTTGCCCTCCTGTACCATTAAAAAAAAAACTAAATGAACTTACAATTTCATTCTTCACATTTTCAGACGTCAAATTTAAATAAGAAATTTAATAACGTATTCATGTCGGGTATGGTAATGTTTTAAAAATACTTGAATCAAACTCAATTTACCTGCGCCCGGCTAGGAGGAGGAGGAGGCGGGCACCAACCTCGCCATGTCAGTTTTAATTAAATAATTTCCTTGTCATTTTAATTTATGACATATTTCATCACTTATATCTATAACATATCTTTACTTTGGTATTATTTTAAGACAGCCACGTCACACATATGTTACGTGTGCAAATACGTATATTCATAATTGGCGTGTCGAGTTTGTTGAGAAAATATTTACAATCGTATTTTATGTAAAAAATCATCAATCATCTTTCATTATTCCTTGTGCTAGCAAAATCCTTTATAGAGAGCCTACAACACAAAGACTGGAGGGTAAAGCTAGTTAGATATTTATTGATACAGCCTTATTGTTCCAGTTTCAATTCTGCTTCGGCGCTGAATTCAAAAAAATTACAAAAATTTATGACTGTTTCAGATCCGTCAACGTCACCTGGATAAGAGAGAACATACGAAACGCTAGCGAATATAATGGTAAGCATTTGAATTATTTTGATTAAATAATGATAACCTTTTGCAAAAGGTAGTGCAACGCTGCATGCATGTATGTAGCTGGATTGGGTCGACACGACCGGGGAGGACCTCTCGCTAGCACGGTTCACCCAGGGCCGGCTGGTTGAGCTAGTCCTACGTGAAACATTGTTGCTACCTCCTTTGTGGTCATCGGCCAGTGAAGAGCTGTTTCAAATTAGCCTCTCTCCTTATTGTTAAGCATTTAACTACTTACCATCGCTTAGTGCCAAGTGCTACCTTCTGCCATTTTACAATACGTAGACATTTAAGTCCATAAATAAATCTTACTATTGTAATTATAGCATATAACACACAACTACAGTCTACAAAAAACATATCATATTCACATTTTCATTAAAACACATATTCCAATTTTAATTGAGAGAGGATAATGAAATCCAATACAGAATCATGAGAATAGGTCCTGGTGGACCTATTCTCGTGATTCTGACCTCACTGGCGTCTGGCTGATACTGATACCTGGCTGGTCATACAAGTCAGAAGTTCAGGACTTGTGGTCCTAAACGAGAGGTACCTCCCCGGTCGTGCCGTCCCAATTAGACTGCATGCAAGCATGCAGTGTGGCACTACCGCTTACAGAATACCAGCACAAATATCATTCTTCGGTTAAAACCAAGTATCGGTTTAATTTCATTTCCGGTCGTGTTAACTGAAGCAGCCAATATGTACCCATATGCGCCTTACCTTATTTTAATCACCAAGACGAATATATATATTAAACAAGACCAACGTCCGGTATTATAATAATTGCTACGTTGTTACCATCTAATTCAATCACAGGATAACCAGTATCTTGTTAGAGATTAATTATATAACAACTTACCTTCGCAATTAGCCTCAGCCGTAAGAATTTCTCTTCCGATCTAGCATGAAAGGCCTAAAAATTAATGAAATATTCTTCATATTATACAAAAATCTTAATACAATATAAAAAAGTAAAAAGTTTGTCAATAATATATATCTTATATTATTATTATCATAATAATATTATATTCTATGATTCTTATATTTATTCTATATAACTAGAATTTCAGCTATATAGTTGCCTTATGAAAAATAAGGTGATTTAACGTAAAATATAAAAAAGTTTCAATTTTAATATATCATTTATATTCCTTCGAGTTGGTAATAGTAGGTACCTACTATTCTTCAAACATGTATGAATGATCAGCTGTTACGTAACAAGTTCGTCTACCTGTCGGCAGGCGGCGCAAGACGATCGTAAATACTGCTCCAGACGTATATGGGGTTACGTAGTCTGGTAGATGTGGCGCGGTATCACCTGAAAAACCTGAAAAGCCTAGCTAATGTTCCCTACCACTCTTTCCCATCTGGGTTACATTTAAATAGATATAAAACCACATAACTATTAATATTATTTATTTCTGAACTTTCTTATATTGGAATGAGCATATTGTAAATTGATTCTTTCTGTTCTATCCTATCTTCCATTAATAGTATTGCATGCATTACTTGTTTTGAGAATATACCGAATAGTCTCTATACATCACAATGATACGTATACCTATACATAATACGTATACATAAATATTTAAAGTAAAAATAAAATATGTGTAAAAAAATATATATTACATCAACTCTTTTTCTACTTTTATTAAAGCAGACTCGACATCTTTTTCTTATTGTCCCTCCATTTGGTTTTTTTAGTAAATTAGCCGGGAGATGAATTTTCCCCTCCGATAGAGGCCTAGAAAGTTCAATATTGTTGGGCACCACTAGCAAACTTTCAATCACTATTTTTCTAAATTGATAAAGAGAATTCCTATAAATACCAAGCAACCATGTCGCCGGGAAAATCACGTACAATTTTAAATCTATCAACTTCTACACAAATTGCGCTAATAAAAATGACCACTCACATCTAAACTTGTAACGCTATCTTCCGCTAGCAACATTTAAGCAAAAATATAAAAATGAGCTGAACCGTAAAAGCATAAATGTAGAAGCGGTTCTTGGATAATTATCTTACATTCAAGTAAAGAAAGAAATAATGAAGAGTCATACAAACACGCTTTTTTTTTGTTTTTTTTTCGCGGGGAAATGAGTTTACGCACTGCCATGGAACCTTGGTGGGATCCGACGGGTGTGTGGGGCTCGCGGTGGAGCCGAATATCCACTAAACCGTCATCGCCGCCTATATCAGCGTTTGTTTTTATCGTACGCCAAAGTTTTGTGTGAAATATTCGTTTCGGGGTACTGAATCGAGGTAGACGACGAGAGTCGTGCAGACCGGACCACTGATGAGAAATTTCTCACTATTAATCTCAGTGCATTACATCCACATTGCATATATCTGAAAAATTACATACCCATTATTAAATAATAATAACTTTATTTCTTTTTATTGGTTTTGATCTAATGTAAGCAATTTTTTATATTGGTATGGGAACAGAATTGCCTCTCGACTGATGACTACTGCAAGTATAAAAAATTAACTTAAAGTTTATTAAAAAAATAATGAATACTACTTACGTTTCGTATTTACTTTGTAATAATTCATATATCTTAGGCAACATTAGTAGGCAGATGTCCAGATTCCAAAGAGATCTAGAAAAAAATATATACCATTAGATTACGAATAAAAAAATTACATATATACAGTAAATTCTGGCCATTTCCATTTGTTTTCACTTGACAAAATAAAGTCTGAAAATTGAAAATGTTTGTGTAAACAGTATATTACAAAGAACTGATTTATTATTATAACAAATAAAATAAATAAATAAACTATATATCCTTCAGATATGTATTATAATTAACTAGCTTTCTGGACCCGTTGCTGGCCCAGCAGATAAGAGACCACGTCGTGGCTATAGAAGGTAACGAAAAAATACATGTTTATGTTAACTTTGCTGGATATTGCAGAAAAACTAACATTGGGTAGGTGGTAGCAAGCTCACGCGTTGTGGTAGAATTGTATTTTATTATTACATAAATAGGTTTGTTATAACTGTATGTAGGTACCAAGAAAAAGATTGTACCTACTTAGGCACCTACACATTATTCAATTAATTCACATTTTTCATCATAAATCGGCTACTATTATTAATGTCATTTAATATTAGTAGGATAGGATAATTAAACTGTAGAAGACGTCATTTTGTCTGTGTCTTGTGCGGCTTTCACGCAAAAACTACTGGACAGATTTTGTTGAAACTTTTTTGTTATATTTAGTCCTCGGCAATATAATGTGGGCTATAATTTATAAATATATTATATAATGCTGCAGTCGATATCTCGACTTGAAGTACACTATTGTAGGACAAAAAATCATTTGATTGTCAATTCACAAGCAAGTTTTGAGTTCTTGATGGCGTAATAAACACGATGTGATTTTTTTAATTATTCAATTTCAGCTCCATAACAAGATCAAAGACTTATTCAGTACTATTAGTAGTTCGCAGCTTCGCCCGCGTATATTTATATGTTATTAGGTATACATATAAACCTTCATTTTGAATCACTTTATCCATTAAAAAACCCTTCAGATTTTTTGTTGCCTGGTGTCAAACGAAAGTTGCATAATGCAACTTTGATCATGTGTAACGTTTTGGATGCACCATTATATATGGCAGAACTTTGCATCCACAACGAAAATCCAATCCTAACTAAAATGTTCCACAGAGCAAATACAAAGTATTCGCTTCAATACTTTTTTAGTAATATACTTACCTACTTAATATAATCTCTATAAGTACATATAAAATTCTCGTATCACAATGCTAGTTACCATATTCCTCCAAAATGGCTATCATGAAATTTTGTGTGCCATTTTGGGTAGGTCTGAGGTTCGACTAACATTTATTTTTCACTTTGGTAGTTCCACGGGATCGGATCGGAATTATCTACCTCCGTACCCAGGTACTTTTCAAACTATATTCTTTGTTATTTCGTCGTTCGAATATTCATATCCTTTGTTATTGCGTAGTTCGAATAATATTTATATTTGCTGTTATTTCATTGTTCGAATAATATTCATATCTTTATTTCGTCGTTCGAATAATATTCATGTTCCTTGTTATTTCGAATTATCTTAATTGCTCTGCGTTTACGATGTCGTTTAGTTTTTGTTTAATCTTTTTGTTATAGTTTATGTTTTTATAATCTTAACAGTTGCGTTGTTAGGTATTTCATGTAGGGATCATAAAGTTACTACACTATATCTATATTATTATATTATTTAATTCAAATATAAGTTTTCATTTTAGCGTGGAACAGGGCTCCGGTGACGGCATGTGCCGACGTCAACAAACATCGCATGGGTGATTTGTCAACGTGAAACGCTGCCAAACATTGGACAGTTTCACACGGACGCCGCATGCAAGCTTTACTTGAACAAAGATGTTTTATGAAGTCCTTTTTCAGACAATTCGAGTAATGTTATTGTATGTTTGAGTATATTGTTATAATTTGAGTAATTCTTGTACTAAATAATTCTAATTCTTATAATGGACTTTCAGTAAAGAAATATCTTACAATCAGAATAAATGGGACTCATAAATATTGCGGGTCTTATAGTAAACAAGAGTAAAAACGTGGTTTTTTGAGTTTTCATGTGAATTTTGAGGTTATGAGAAAAAAGTGTAAATACAAAAGTTGTAGATCTTCTTTTTACCTACAACTTTGCCATTCAACTTTTTTCCATAAGACTTGTAGTTTTGCCGGAAATCGCAAGTTCACTCGAGTAGGATTTTTTTCCACTCGAGTACGAGTTTGACAAACTGACTCGAGTGACTCGAGTAAAAACATGACTCGAGTCGCATCACTAAGTCACACGCCCAATAGCATCCGCATGTTTAATTTCTAAAACAAAAACCTGATACCTCGAAATACCCATGTAAAATTTCAACCCAATCGGTTGAGCCGTTCAGAAGTTGACATTCCGACAGCAGCGCCACCTACCGGATCCAAAATAAAATATAGTCTATATTACTCGTGGATAATGTAGCTTTCGAATGGTGAAAGAATTTTTACATACAATACAACCAAACAAACAAACAAATTTTTCCTCTTTATAATATTAGTATAGATGATAATAATTTCAATCGTTTGGATTAAAATTATTATCTATATTATTTTTCGAGATTATTTATTCAAACATATAGTATTTACATAGTGTTTATCTATACCTACTTCTCTATAATATGGACATATCACACCACGTTAGCCTAGCCCCGTGCTAAGTACCGTAAGGACTTCTGTTACGGGTACTAGACAACGGAATATATTTAAGTAATATGTTTTTTTTTTTATGATATAGGAGGGCAAACGAGCAGCCGGAGCCATTTTCATGACTACCGACGCCCACAAACATCCGCATAGAGGCTATACAGATGCGCTGCCCTCCTTTCTCCTCCCACCTCCATGGGCCACCGGCTACTTAAACACCGCACGAAACGCGACAGCACAGCTGTCATTTTGCGCCAGACTCGTGTAAGCGAGAGATACCTCCCCGGTCGTACCAACAGTACATCAGTCATTGTATTATATTAAATTGTAACGCATGAGACCGTCAGTAGACAGTGATCACCTGTAAACATTCTTGATCTAGGCTGATTAATAGGGATGTCGGAATTGTAATAAAATATCGATATATCTATACATCGATATTTTTATAAAAATCAATATCGGTATCAATTTTTTTATTTCAAAGTATCGATCGTATGACGGTCTGCATGCAACTCAGGGGGGGTTAACTCATAAAGAGACCAATGCCAGCTTGCGAAGGATTTGCGAGAAAGAGACAAAGCTCTACAAAAAAATGAAAGCAAACATGAACGCCACAGACAACGAATAATC
>LUGF01017308.1:94298-104950 GCA_001625245.1 Calycopis cecrops | reverse complement strand
ACATCTACAATATTATAAGAAAGTCGTAAAATTTTCCTTAAATTAAATGCGTAGATGCTATTTGAAGATAATTTATATACCTGAGTGACCTTCAGAAAATTTTAGTCCATGAATAGATATTTCGTAAAGAAGTGGGGAAGGGACTAGGAGGGTCGGACTTATTACTATAGGTACCTCTTCTTTCGTAGCAGCTGTAAGAACCGTTAGTATTGCTAGTATACAAGATCATTTATACAACATCATTTATAAAAATACACGTGCAGGCTGTTTTAGAAAATTGTGACAAATTTACTTTAAATGAAACTATTGGAATCTACATAGGAAGGTAAAAAAAAAATAAAAAAAAAAAAAATTGTATCAATCAGATCCAAGATAAAAATAGTAATCTTTTCTCTCATAAATAGCGTATTTACCGTAACATAACCTACAAAATTAAAATCAAATAATAATTTAGTACAAGATTAAAAAATAATAATTTTATTTATTTTGCACAAATAAATTTAATTATACTTATGATAAAACTGTGAAGGCATTATTAATTTGGCTTTGTCTTTTCAGATTATCAGTATGGATGAATCTGTTTGTATAATCTTCTATCTATCCCTATCTATTCCCAAGATTTACTAGAATCGGAAAACGATGAACAAATACCATCAAAGAGACAAATAAAAAAAAATATTGAACTAAAAAATATTATGAAGAACATGTATATAGTATGAGATTTTTTTTATAACAAAAATATAATAAAACTTTAATAAACCAGTTTTTTTACCGAAAAAAAAAATTGTAACATCCTCATTTTTTAGATAAAATTCCCTTTAAATCCTATCTTGAATATTTTTAAAAACCATTTTCACATGTTTTTATTTTGCAATCTTAATGTTTGATGGATTGAAATTTTTTTTTGTTTATCAATGTATCATAGAATCATATGCTTAATGAGTTATTACAGAGTTAATATTAATAAATAGCTCAAATTTGTACATAATGATAGAAAAATAATTTTTCAGTTCGAGTTTTTTCGTTTTTTAAATTTTTTGAAAATATTTTCCATAGTGACGTATTTTTTATTACACTATCAGAAAGTAGGGATTCCAACGAATAAAAAGCCCACCAATTTTTCTAAAAAAGCTAATATTTTGACGCGTGAATTTTCGATTGAAAATTAGGGTCATTTTTCGGTATTAAATGAAAATAAGGAGAAAAAATTAATTTTTCAAATCCAAAAAATTATGGTGTGTTTGGTATATATAAAGGTACGTTCTCACCAAATTTCATTAAAAAATTTTTTTTTTTTGTAAAAGATAAAAATAAAAAACCAAAAACGTGGTTTTTTAAGTTTTTCATGTGAATTTTGAGGTTATGAGAAAAAAGTGTAAATACAAAAGTTGTAGATCTTCTTATTACCTACAACTTTGCCATTCAACTTTTTTCCATAAGACTTGTAGTTTTGCCAGAAATCGAGATAAACCGATTTTAATCCTTAAAACACCCCCCTCTCCCACTTCCCGAACTCGAATCGACCGTAATTTATTTTTCCTTTCATTTTTGTAATATTCTCAACATTTTCTAATAGGTTTCATTCTACTACGATTTTTTTTGGTTTCAAAAATTATCGACACTGGTCTAATAAGCAGGCTTTATGAAACGTTAAAGTGAAAACTAGACAATGCAATGTGTTTAAATTCTAAATCGTGTATGGGTGATGAGATGAACTGCATAATATTATTACTAAACTTATATAGGTAGGTACAATATCGTACATAATACCATATTAATATTATGTTAGAAACTCAAAGCAAACGGTAGCGGTTTCCGTTGTAACATAGTTGTATAACTACAATCATAATACGGGGGTTAACTTGAAAGGAGTACCCATTAACTTGGCGGCGAAATATCCTTCACCTATATTCATGTTACTGTGCACGAAGGTCGACATTACCTGTAAGCCGTAAATGGTTCTATGGACACATTTCAGTGTGCAAACAACATGATTATCCATAACTCACGTGTATATAAGATATTTTATTACATAGTGGTTAATTTACTTTAATAAAATATCCTCCTAGCCGATTTCGGCTACGGCGGCCGTCTCTATAGAGACGAGCCAGATGCGCAGGATATATTATAGTGCACAAGAGTGCGCGCAGACACAAGTGCACTCTCTATTCCCTCACTCTCATATTCCGATGGGAAGGCAATCCGACACGACCGGTGAGAAATCAGGCGCAGAACCGACGGCTTAACGTGCTCTCCGAGGCACGGGGGTGTACCACCGCCGACTTCCTGACTCCGGACTGATATTAGAAATTGAAAAATCCCAATAACAATTTTTGGTCCGACCCGGGATTCGAACCCAGGACCTCACGTCTGTGGATGAACACGCTTACCACTAGACCACGAGGCAGTCGAAATTAATATAATTTACTTTAAAGACTAACTAGCTGCGCATCACAGTTTCGCAGATTGATTGCTGATTCAGAGGGACGAGTGGTGGATTCTTCAGCTGAGCTGTTCTTAGTCTGGTCTCTCCCCCCAAGCCTATCCGGTATGGGTAGCCCTGTTCGACAAAGAATACGAGCTCACTGTAAGGTTTTTTTACTACTGCACGTAGGAAGCCCTGCCAATCATACACGCGACAGCGGTGTGCCCTAAAAAGGTCACCGTCCTGAATAGGACGGCTGTCACGTAACCAGGAGATTTTCCCGAGCGCGATCCGGCACTTACGCCCTGAAACGTGCGCTGTCCTGACAAGTACGGCGTTTCACGCACTCGGACGGGCCCGAGCAGAACGGAATCAAGCGTTAGGTAAACACTGAATGGTCAACGCACTGAATGGTTAACCCACTGATTCAGGAGGCACAATGATAATGGTTATACCATTATCATTGCCAGCAACATGCATGCAACCTATACAGTTGTCCGATTCTAACTGGCCAATGATAAAAATTTGCAACATAGGTTCCCTAGTATATATAGTAAATTAGTTTGCTTCTCTTTATTGCCTATGTTTCGTATCCATTCAAGACCTTAGATCACCTAAACCAGGCTCTGTTAATATTATAAAAAATACAGTTATAAAAATGATATAGTTATTTATTACCGAAAAAATCAGAACATTTATTACAACATTTTTATGTAGTAAATGGTAACTATATTTTTTCTCGCTTGAGTAAAGTGGAGCTGACTTATATCACCGTTCCTTTTTTGGAAGGACCCTATGCCGGCAGTTTTACGCCTTAAGCATATCAAATCATACAGAATTTGAAAGGGTTCGTTTCGCTTTCAAGACGCGTCAAGCTGTAGGATAAGTTTTGTTGTTTCTTTGTCGTCCTTTTTCGTTTATATTTTAACAGAAAACGAAATATAAGAATGCCACAGTCAATTATACTTTAGATTGGCAATGACGAGAAATCAATTTATTTTTGATTATAATAATATAGGTCTATATAATATAGAAAAAGAGACATCAGAAGAGAATATTATATAAACGTCTTTAGGCATACGTATACTTTTAAGGTCATGCGTGTGCCGTATCTAATTCGTCCCTGCAAAGCCCTGAGTTAAAATAGAGATTATAATCTCTATTTTCTAATTGAATGTTTCCAGAGAACATCATCTAAAAATTGCAATTTGGCTGAAATTGATTTGTCAAATAAATAAACAAATTTTCATAAACGATAATATACTCAACACTCCAAATGAGAACTCTAATTTAAAGCAAAACGATATTGTTTCATTTTAATTTTAAATAGTAGCAGTAGTAAAGTTTATTAATCTGTGGCAGTAGTAATAATAAAAGTAAAAGCCGGTATAAAACGGCAGTCACCAAAAGGAACTGATACTGCTCGTTTACCTATGCTATAAAAAAAGGAATGCTGGTCGACCGGTTATATTACCACAGATTAATAAGTAGTTACTATGGTATTACGGGCTCCGTACAGTATCTAATCGGTTCGGAACTGGATGGATGAATATGGCAGAGGATTAGCCGTTTTAGCGTGCACTAAAACTGCCCAACCGTAAACTGATAGAGATTTGTAAGAGATAGTTCCATCATTATACAACAGAGTTGGACAGACCAGGAATTGCCTTTCGCTCACACGTTACGGTTTTGCATTTCGGAAAGTCGCCAGGTTTGTTACTTCTCTGTACTATTTTGGCAAAAGGAGAAAACATCTGTACAGCAATAATTATGCGAATATATATGGGCATCCATTGTAATCATGAGACACCAACTAGTCGTTTGCCCCTTAGGCTATTAAAAAGGCTGATAATGATAAACGTGTTGATTTAAACCACTACAAGATTTATAAATAATATCAAACCTATTACTTCTCACGTTTCCAATATCGAATGCAATCATCGCCGGGTGTTTCGTAAGAATGAAACTTTTATTCGAATCTAATTGAAAATTATTTTATTTACTATAAATTTTTCATCTCAAGTCAACATAAAAAAGGCTTTCGTGAATAATAAATAACTATTTATTCGACATTCTGAAACCCTACTTGCTTGGTTGAACGTATTAGGGATCTAAATTTGCAGGGATATGGGAAAGTCCCTTTTAGTTACAGCTTATTTTTTTAGTTTATTTTATTCTCAATCAATAGGCTAGCGCATTTTGTAGATGTAACTGACTTTTGTCTGACTGACTTAAATAAATAAAAATATTTCACTAATATTATGGATATCTAATTATTAATTATCATTTTGGAATCTATCTTTATTGCAATTTTATAATCATAATTTAATTTTAATTATTACTTTATTGTTCAAGCCCGAGGCTGACGTGGGAGTTCAGTAAAAATAGATTTATTTACATTGTCTTTACTACATGGTGGTCCGCGCCAGAGAGGGAATAGAAGACCGCGTCCCTCGACGCTGTCAGTCCAGAAACGGAAATGTCATTTAATGTCACAGATAAACCAAAAATGTCGATATTAACAATAGCACTTTAACTGGTTCCACACACTGTCGCTAGATGGAGCACGTCCACCATCTAGCTAGCACAATAACACTAGTTCAGAGCTTACACGCCAGGTGGCGTGAACACTTTATAAAATATTGAAGAAAATAATAAAAACAGATTTAACAGTTTATTTCTATTTTTTTTAAATATAGACAGGAATCTATTCTCACGTGAGGAAATCATCATCATCATCATGAGGTAATATCTACGTGAGGTTATAATATCTTATCCCCCGAACCATTTTTAACGTTAAGCAACTATCCGTCATAGTAGGCAACTAATACCTTTTTTAGAGGTAAAATAAAACCGGATTTACTTAAAATTTATAATATTTACCTTTTATAAAATAGCCTACGATGAAAGATCGATAAATTATCTTTAAGAATACTCTTGGAATAAAAGATTAACTAGTACATATTTTTAATAAAATAGCATTTGTTAAAAGTGATGCAACTATCCGGCTTTTACCCTAATACTCGCATTTATAAATTAAATACCTAAAATATTTGTGTATCCCGAGATTCATATATTAATTTAGATTCTAAAACGATCAAAGTTAAGCTATTACCGAACTTTAAATCACAATAAAAGTCAATTAAAATATCTATAATCTAAGCACCATTAAGCTCAAAAACTTTGGTATTATTATAAGAATTCTATGAATTTGAATTAAATTTTATTTGATACGTTGGAATTTGGGTATCTACTTTTTTTATGATAAAGAAGGGCAAACGAGCAGCCGGAGCCATATTCATGACTACCGACGCCCACCAAATATCCGCATAGAGGCTATACAGATGCGCTCCATGGGCTATTACTATCTACTGAAAAAGTTATATATTTTATAACAAAAGACTGTGAAGTTTTTACAGGATAAAGGACGTTTCATATAGGACGTTAAAAAAACATTAATTGTGAATAGTAAGAAAAACGTTCCGACATCGCTAGGTTTTTACAGTATGTATTTTTGGTGATGACGATAATTAAATATGTGTAACTTGTAAGACACATTGTTTTTTCAGGTTATGGTCAATTCCATCATTTTGTTTATAGCTTAAAAATTTTTAATATTAATATGGTCACAAGAAAATAAGATGTTGTATGGGAAGTGTTAATTAAGTAATTAACAAATACAAAATAAAGTGAAAAATGTATAATATTTTTATAGCATTACAGCGGCTGATGCATGACCTCTCATTTCAAACCAACACTTAAGCACGCAACTAGTAAACACTTCAATGGATGCCTCTAGGAAATAATAAATCGTGAAAACGTTGAAACTATCGCATTATTTAACAAACAAAACTATAAAATATTTTTTTTAACATTCTAATTACTACTCCCTTTTAATATTCTATGTTTTTAATGCCGTGCCTCAACTACTCCACACTTTGCAGTTCCTCTTAATATATTTTTTTCCATTGATTTAGGACCCTACCAAATCGTGTGAATCACTACAGCTTAGCAGTCTTTTGCTAGTGTATCGTCCAGTGTTATTGAGGGTGTGTGAGGGTGTTTACAGCTTTTTCCATATCTCAATTCCGCAAACACAATTTGTTAATTAGACAAATCCAATATGTTATTTAAATGTGAATTCGTACTCAGTGTTGCTTGTAATCATTATTCTTCAATATGTCATATTGATGCAGGAGGCCAAACTGTGATATTATATTATAATCGAAAAAAAACATCCAGGATTTGTAGCAAATATTTGTCTCTAAATATATAAGGGACGGGTAGAATATATTTATAATATTTCAGGACGAAGGACAACATCCTCAGACAAACCCTATACGTAGATGGAAAATTAGCTACAGAAGTAAATAAATATGAGGACGAGGTGGTACCACGCTGCATGTATGTATATAGCTGAATTGGGCCGGCACGATCGGGGAGGTACCTCTAGCTTACACGAGCCCGGCATAAAGTAGCAGCTGTGCTGCCGCGTTACGTGTGGTGTGTAAATAGCCAGAGGTGAGAGAAAGAAGGAAGGCAACGCATCCGAAACTAACGGATAACCGAGATAAAAAATATATCAGTATCCGTAACCGAATCAGAAATAAAAGTTTCGGATAGAATCGGATAGGAGTGAAGCTTAATTGAGCCTGTAATAAAAATACGAAATATGCATAAAAAATTGGTTTTATTTATATGAAATATTTTAAATTTTTATTATAGGTATATCTTTTTATTTAAAAAAGTGTTCTAATTATTTACCCCGTATTGAACAATTTTGAAACTACTATAAAATAATAAAGAATTAAATTTAGGAAATTTTTCTTTTAATGTCAACACATAACACAATGTCAACACTCAGTGTCAACACTGTCAATAATGTCAGTACTGCTATCTCATGTGGCCCTTCGTGTATTGGTTTCTCTGTCTACGATTTTTTTTTTTAGATAGAAACTATGCTGAGACAGAAGGCCAGTGCAGCTTCATCGATATGAGAGACGAGCCCCTAGGGTAAGCTCACGCCACTGTATTTGTGGTCGATGAGGGGGCAGACCCCCCCTTCTTTCCCAGATAATGGGAGAAGGCAAACCGGACTATTGCGATTAATAGGTAAACTATTATTATCTTGGCCGAGGACAGCGGGTGTCCTCAACTCCCCACATCTGACGGAGGGGAGCAGCTAACGCGCGGCAGCTAAAAAGTGGCCGACACGGGTCATGAGCTAGAAGAGCTCGTTGAGCTATCATGACTGGGGGGCCCGGACCCCCCCTCCACCACTGGCGGGTGGTACGACTCGCACGCGGATGTCGGGGTAACCTTACCGGTTCGGCGGTTTGATTTGAGCTCTGTAAAACTGGGCGCTGGCACTGTCATTATTCCCTGAGACTAAACTAACATCGTCGTTCTGGCTATTCGGAGCCGAACGTGTGTGCTGTTGTCTGTCAGGGTGTAGTTGTGGTCTGAACTGAGTCCGCGTCCGGCTCCCCCGGACGGGGTGTACCTGCAACGCGGCTGTGTGTCTGTCTCTGTTTCCGTGTCGTTATGATACGTGTAACAGCTGTAGTGATAACGTCGTCTTCGTCAGCCAGAACATGTCTGGGACGTCGACCGACGTTGGTCTGTCTACGATATTATCGTGTATACTTCATCTAAGATATTATCTAACGCTGTTGGTGAAGATCGCATAAGTTGAAAGACGATCATTCCCATTATAGATATTCTTACTCCTATCCTAGTTCATATTTTTCTGTGTGCAATAACGTCTTTCCAAGTATCTGGAAAGGCGCTAACATTATTCCCCTACCCAAGTGTACTCGACCTAAGCTAGTATCCAATTACCGTCCATTTTAATTTTACCATTCTTATCTAAAGTCCTTTAACGTCTTATTCACCATCAACTTACTAATTATATAATAAAAAACGATATTATAAGTCCTTTTCAGTCGGGCTTTAGGTGTGGCCATAGCACCACTACGGCTTTGATAAAGGTTACTGATGATACGCTTAGGGGTGGATAATAATAACTCACATATTGTTACACTTTGTTAGATTTTAGTAATGCTTTTAACTCTTTTGAGCACGATATACTGATTAGTGTATTACAGTTCCTTCATTTTTCTCATACAGTAAATGAGTGGTTTCTTAGTTATCTTCTTGGAAGGCGCCAGAGAGTTATAATCTCAAGAGAGCTTTTCTAGATTGTCTCCTGTCACTAACGAGAAAATATTAATTATATTTAAATCTTTAGTGAAAAAATCGTAGACAGAGAATACAATAGACGAAGTGATAGCATCTGACTCCTTCTCACAAGACAAGGATCAATTTATGCCTGTGACGTGTAAACAAGGGAGAGAGAATGATGCGATCTTTTATCTCGCTACGCGAGCCCGCTTTCCCAATATTTTGCAATGTACTGCGCCAAGCGTTGCTAAGGTGTTGCTAAGCAATTTTGAAGTTTTTGTTGACATTTTTTGTTTGACATTTTTTTGATCAATATATCGAAATCGAAAAAATCAAACATACAAAATACACGCAAAATACAAATTTGTAGCTAATAGTTTTAGTATTATTGGTAAAAAATATGGGGGGGGTGTAGTATTTTAAAATGTAAAAGTAATAGCCTAAGAGGAGATACGGGCGTATCATTTCATTCGTAAGTACACTATGTTATAACAACGTTTAGGCTTTAGTTTTGGCTCTAGCTAAAATGATATAAAGAAGAATTTAAATTTCTATAATTGCAATACGCAAAAAATTCAATACATAGTATTTTTATTATAATTTAATAATGGATATTATACAATTTATTTTGCCTTCGTGTTGCCAACGTCAGAGATCACGTTCTCACCCAATTGTGGGTAAATTTATTAATATTATACATCTTTAGGAAACATGTAGGTATATTAAGTATGTTTCAGATTTCCAAATGATGAAATATTACGAAAAAAATGGATTCAATCAACAGGACGAGTTAATTGGATTCCAACGCCATGAAATATTTCTATCTTGAGCGTCAGATAGTTCCTTTTTTTGCCCCAGAGTATTTCTGACTAATTTTAACATGTGAGCGGGGTCTGGAACAATAACAATATCATGCCCACTAATTGTAAAAAATGGTTTGATGTTTTCAAGTAAATCCAAACGACAATTTCTCACATGAGATGGATAGTTAAGGACTCCCTTACCTTTTTGAAATAAGACCCGTAGAATTGTTGTTGAATTTAAAAATTGTTTTGATGATTTCTTTTGTAAATTACTAAACCCATAACAAAAAGTTATTGTCAGATTCGACTCATTTGGTTATGTTGTACATTTAGTTAATAAGTAAGTGCTTTAAGTAGTTTTGTTTTGAAATTTCAATTTTTTTAAATAGGTAAATAGTTCTAGATAGCTAACAAACGTTAAGCTAATGATTTAGAGTAAACGTATTATTTGGTTATTATCCCCGTGCGAAGCCAGGATGGGCTGTTTAAATTTTTGCATTATATATCTTTTTATTTAAAAAGTCTTTTAATTATTTACCCCGTAATCATAGTAAAATAATAGTAGTAATGAAATTGGCACCGACTGCTCGTTTGCCCTCTTATACTAAAAAATATAACAATGTAGTGGTAACTTTAAATGAAGTAAGTAAATTTACTAAATTTATACAGCGTTTGTTCGGATGTGCTATGGACGTTAGTAGTCTTTAAAATGACTCCGACTGCTCGTTTGCAACCATATACAATTTTAAAAAATGTGCGTGTAAGCCCATTGAGGGAGGAGGACAACGCATCCGCAGATATGCTGATGTCTATGGGCGTCGGAAGTCGTGAATTGAATGGTGAATTATTAGCTCCAACTGCTCGTTTGCTCTCTTATACTATATTAACCCTTGATTTGTATGGTGAAATAAACTAACTTAAAATGTAGGGTGGAGACCCAGGGACTCCATTTTGGAAATTGAGAAAAAAAAACACTTTTTGTTATAAAAGTTTAATTTGCACTTGGCAAGCTTTTATGGTTGATAGACTATCATTTTAAAATATAAAAATAAGGAATACTAATTAACATTACGCTTAGACTTACATTTTACGTTCAGTCTTAAAAATCACATGAAAATGACATAGTCATTTTGTACCGCTTATAGTATAACAAAAAAAAATAACAACTTATTTTTAACTTCTAAATTAGGTTAACATAACAGTCTTCTTGACAAAATGTATAAAACTAGTAAGAAAAAAAA
>LUGF01017308.1:76804-87653 GCA_001625245.1 Calycopis cecrops | reverse complement strand
CCAGAGGATGCAGTTCATTGGCCACTAAAGAATATACCCACCGCCACGACAATGTTGCTAAACATATACATCAGTTACTTGCCATTAAATATAAACTAATTGATTCGCACACACCCTACTATAAATACAAGTCTTCCAATGTTCTTGAAAATAACTCAACAAAACTTTTCTGGAACAGAGTTATAATTATTACCGATCGCACAATCCTAAGCAATAGACCAGACATAACACTCATGCTGAAACAAAGCAAAACAACCTACCTTATAGACATCGCTGTACCAAACACAAATAATTTAATACTAAAACACAACGAAAAAATACAAAAATATATCCCACTCGCAGACGAAATCAAACAAATGTGGCACCAAGATATTGTTAATATTATACCAATCATCATTTCATCAACAGGCGTTATACCTAAAACCCTCAACACGGCACTAAAATTACTCGATTTACGTCAAAACACATACATCCCCATGCAAAAATCAATAGTTATTGATACTTGTTCAATAGTACGTCGATTTGTCAACCCAACATCATCATCAATTACATCATAACATCACTAGAAAATTCATACAATAATTATCACTTCATATACATACTTCATTCACAATAAAATTTAGGATACTTGGCAAATGCCCGTACCCAAATCAATAAACCGACAAAGAGTCGAGACAAAATAATTCGAAATAATAATAATAATAATAGGTACCTTACTGTGACGGTATTATTCGAATTTACAGTATTCTTCGAATTTACAGTATTATTCGAATTTACAGTATTATTAAGACCTTTTTTTTGCCCATCAACTAATCCTTTATCTCCATTAAGAGGTATCTTGTATAAATTTTCATTCTTGTTTATTTTTGTAATTTTCGTGTTGTTACTGAAAACAAATTGAGTTTGTTGAAAGTATATAATTAGTTTAAGATATTTTTATGTTCTTACAATTTTATTTTACTAATTTAGTAAATAGACTAAATCCTTGTTATATTTTTGTTCATAACTAATTAGGAAACCTTATTCTGTTGTTAGTTGGAGCAATGCAAGGCACTCGTTGGCCTTTGTACTATAAAAAAGTTTAAGTATTACTACATTCTGATAATAGTAATAATAGGTACCTTACTGCTACAGTATTATTCGAATTTACAGTATTCTTCGAATTCACAGTATTATTCGAATTTACAGTAATATTGGAATTTACAGTATTATTAAGACCTTTCTTTTGCCCATCAACTAATCCTTTATCTCCAATGAGAGGAATCTTGTTTACGTTTTCATTCTGGTTTGATTTTAATTTAATAATCGTGTTGTTACTGAAAACAAATTGAGATAATAGAAAAGTATATAATAATTTTAAGATGTTTTTACGTTCTTACAATTTTATTTTACAATTTAGTTAATAGAATAAATTCTAGATATATTATTGTTGAACCCTAATTAAGAAAACACCATACTGTTGTTATCTAAAGCAATTCAAACAACTCGATGGCCCTTATACTATAAAAAATAAAGTATTACTACATTCTGATAATAATAATAATAAGTACCTTACTGCTGCAGTATTATTCGAATTTACAATATTTTTCGAACTTACAGTAGTATTTAAAATAACAAAACTATTTGAATTTACAGTATTATTCGAATTTACAATATTATTAAGACCTTTTTTTTGCCAATCAACTAAACCTTTATCTCCAATAAAAGGTATCTTGTTTACATTTTCATTCTTGTTTATTTTTGTAATTTTTGAGTTGTTACTAAAAACAAATTGAGATAATAGAAAAGTATATAATTATTTTAAAGTATTTTTGTGACTTAAAATTTTATTTTACAATTCAGTAAATAGAATTAAGCCTAGTTATATTATTGTTCATTACTAATTAGGAAACCCTATTCTGTTGTTAGCTGAAGCAATGCTAGCAACTCCGGCCTTTGTACTATAAAAAAGTTAAAGTATTACTACATTCTGATAATAATAATAATATGTACCTTACTGCTACAGTATTATTCGAATTTACAGTATTATTACGAACTTTTTTGTGACCATCAACTAATACTTTATCTCCTATAAGAGGTATAATTTCGTTTTCATTGTTGTTTGTTCTTAAATTTTTTGTGGTGTTACTGAAAACAAATTGTGATAGTAGAAAAGTATATAATAAGTATAAATATTTTTATGTTCTTACAATTTTATTTCAAAATTTAGATAATAGAATAAATTTTAGATATATTGTTGTTCATAACTAAATACGAAAACACTATACCTTACTGCTGCAGTATTATTCGAATTTACAATAATTTTCGAACTTACAGTTTTATTTAAATTTACAGAACTATTCGAATTTACAGTATTATTCAAATTTACAGTATTATTAAGACCTTTTTTTTGCCCATCAACTAATACTTTATCTCCTATAAGAGGTATCATAATTTCGTTTTCATTGTTGTTTGTTCTTAAATTTTTTGTGTTGTTACTGAAAACAAATTGTGATAGTAGAAAAGTATATAATAAGTATAAATATTTTTAACTGCTTACAATTTTATTTTAAAATTTAGTTAATAGAATAAATTTTAGACATATTGTTATTCATAACTAAATAAGAAAACACTATTCTGTTGTTAGCTGAAGCGTGGCCAGCAATTCGATGGCCTTTGTACTATAAAAAAGTTAAAGTATTACTACATCCTGATAATAATAATAATAAGTACCTTACTGCTGCAGTATTATTTCAATTTACAATATTTTTCGAACTTACAGTATTATTTAAAATTACAGAACTATTCGAATTTACAGTATTATTCTAATTTACAGTATTATTAAGAACTTTTTTTTGCCCATCCACTAAACCTTTATCTAAAATAAAAGGTATCTTGTATACATTTGCATTCTTGTTTACTTTTGTAATATTCAAGTCGTTACTAAAAAAAATTGAGATAATAGAAAAGTACATAGTTATTTTAAAATATTTTTATGTCCTTACAATTTTATGTTACAATTTAGTAAATACAATAAATCCTAGTTATATTATTGTTCATTACTAATTAGGAAACCCTATTCTGTTGTTAGCTGATGCAATGCTAACAACTCCGGCCTTTGTAGTATAAAAAAGTTAAAGTATTACTACATTCTGATAATAATAATAATAATAGGTACCCTACTGCTATACTATTATTCGAATTTAGAGTATTATTACGAACTTTTTTGTGACCATCAACTAATACTTTATCTCCTATAAGAGGTATCATAATTTCGTTTTCATTGTTGTTTGTTCTTAAATTTTTTGTGTTGTTACTAAAAACAAATTGTGATAGTAGAAAAGTATATAATAAGTATAAATATTTTTATGGTCTTACAATTTTTTTTTACAATTTAGTTAATAGAATATATCCTAGATATTATATTGTTGTTCATAACTATTTCAGAAAACACTATTCTGTTGTCAGCTGAAGCAATGCACGCAATCCGATGGCCTTTGTACTATAAAAAAGTTAAAGTATTACTACATTCTGATAATAATAATAATAATAGGTACCTTACTGCTACAGTATTATTCGAATTTACAGTATTATTACGAACTTTTTTGTGACCATCAACTAATACTTTATCTCCTTTAAGAGGTATCATATTTTCGCTTTCATTGTTGTTTGTTCTTAAATTTTTTGAGGTGTTACTGAAAACAAATTGTGATAGTAGAAAAGTATATAATAAGTATAAATATTTTTAACTTCTTAAAATTTGTTATTTGTTGGGATGTACAATGTTAATAATATAAATGTACTAATAGTTTAATAAAGTTAATTCTCTATAACGTTTTACTTGCGCTATCCAAAAAGGTCGAAAAATTTGAAATTTGAAATCGATAAGTTTTCCTGTCACTTTTTGGCCTATATATACAGCAACTAAAATTATATTTAAATTATTATTGTTTCGAAAACAATAGCGCAAATAACCCGTTACTATGTAAGTCAAGCAATGAATCCTATTTATCCTGCTACTACAATTGGTGACCCTCGACATGGAAGAACAAACTACAAGCACTGAAGCAAACAAAGCCGACCTCGCCGCCCTCTCAATACACACAAGTTTACATCTGTTTTGGAGAGAATATCTACGAGCATGATTCATCCAATTTGAAGTCGTTGTGGATTTACAGCACACAACAGACGACCAGAAATTTTGATACGTCCTACAACAACTACAATCTGCGGATCTACAACAACTCACAGACATTGTATACAAGCCACCGGAAACGAAGAAATATAACATATTGAAAAAGCGACTACTCTCCGTATATGAGCAATCTGACGTAAAAATTTTCCAGAAGCTGATCGGAGACCTAGAACTTGGCGACCAAAAGCCCAGCATGCACGGGAAGCATACTCACAGAAGAAAGTTTATGCATCGAGTGGCTTAATAAATTGCCGACACAAGTACGTGTCGTCCTCTTAGTCAACAGCGAATAATCACTAGATACACTAGCAGCAATGGCCGACAAGATGACGAAATTTCCTCAGCCTGCGTAAATCGATGCCATTTGCAAGCCCACGCTGACGTCTCACGAACAAAAGAAAATTGACATTCATGCAATACATTTTGAAGTACTGTCAAAACAAATAGAAAAATTGTAAATGGTGGTCGCGGAACTCCGTGGTAGATCAACATATCGAGCACAACATCGTGGGAGTTCACGTTCAAATTCAAGACCGTTCAAAATTCTAAGTAATACATCATCGAGGAAAGATTGGTTGTGCCGACAAAGCGAGACGTTGCGAATCGCCATGCGCTAAAAGAAACAAGAACTTGGAAAACTAATATTAGCATCGACCGTGGCGGACGTCGGTGCAGACAATTCCAGTTACCACTTATGTCATATAATCGTCACATTCGAGAACGCTTTCTCGTTGACACCGGCGCCAAAATATCTGTACTCGCAAGAAAATACAAAGTTAGAGAAACATCGACGAAATATACCCCGTATACAGCTAATAACACACCAATTAAGACGTATGGGGAGAAAACCATAGAACTAGACCTAGGACTGCGCCGATCCTTTCGATGGACATTTATCATAGCAGACGTAAAAACATAAATAATTGGAGCCGCTTTCCTACGCCATTTCAAACTGATAGTTGACTTACACAAGAGAAAATTATTAGATGAAATCACCAGTCTCTCCGTCAACACTATATCAATACGAAACAATTAACCAACCGTATGCGTCGTTAGCAAGTCATATCAATACTATGAGTTACTAAACAAATACCCAGAAATTTAGAATCCGATATCTACAAAATTACTTCCTGCTCACGATGTCACATTTCAGACCGTCGGAGCCCCACTATTCGCCAGACCACGTCCCTTACCACCAGACAGATATGTTGAAGTAAAGAAAGAAATCCAGAAACTTATTGATATCGGGATATGTAAACAATCAAATCGCCGTGGGCAAGCACGATTCATGTAGTTAAGAAAAGCAACGGACAACTGCGTATATGCGGAGATTACAGGCGATTAATGGCCCGAAGCTATACCTCTATGCGAAACAACTTGCAGAGAACATAGCACAAGCGCTATTTGAAACATGGATATCGCGCTTTGGTTGTCCACTACGTATAACAACGGATCAAGGCCGTCAATTTGAATTAGCGTTATTTCAATCACTCTTGAGAAGGTTGGGAGTACAACAAATTAGAACTACTGCTTTTCACCCTCAATCAACTGGTCAAATAGAACGCATAATATATCGAGTAATTAAGACCACTCTTATAGCAAGACTGGGTAACGCAAGTAACGACTGGGTGAACGATATAGCAACAGTCCTTCTCGGCAAATGAGCTGCAATTCACAGTTATACAGGCTACTCACCTGCAATGATGACATACGGCAACAACATCCGCTAACCAGGCGACTTCTTCGTACCTACAAAGTAGAATGAGGACCCAGCAAGCTTCACACATAAGCTGATGAACACCATGGCTACATTGTCACTGACTAACAACAGAACAAGACAACAACGCCGCCATTCATTCACAAGGAACTATCAACTTGTTCACACGTATTCCTACGACGAGACGATACACGCAAGCCACTAACGCCACCATACAACGGCCCGTACAAAGTACGTTATACAAAATACAATTAAAAAACAGAGAAACTGTAGTCTGATTGGATCGTCTGAAACCTGCCTTCGGATGTACTTGCGACGAAACAAGTACCACGTCAGTACCAAAGAGCATTCCCTTTACACACATGGACAAGGAGAACGATCAGACCAGCATTAAGAAGGCAGCTCCAGCAGCACCCTACGTTACTCGCTCCGGAAGAACAGTAAAAAAAATGAACGTTTCACTTAAAGGGGGGTAATATTGGGATATACAATGTAAATAATATAAATGTACTGATAGTTTAATAAAGTTAATTCTCTATGACGATTTACTTGCGCTATCCAAAAAGGTCGAAAAAATTGAAACTTTAAAACGATAAGTTTTCCTGTCATTTTTACGCCTATATAAACAGCAACCAAAATTATATTTAAATTATTATTGCTTCGAGACAATAGCGCAAGTAAACCGTTACTATGTAAGTCAAGCAATGAGTCTTATTTATCCTGCTACTACAGTACCTTACTGCTGCAGTATTATTCGAATTTACAGTATTATTATGACCTTTCTTTTGCCCATCAACTAATCCTTTATCTCCAATGAGAGGTACTACCTTGTATACGTTTTCATTCTTGTTAATTTTTGTAATTTTCGTGTTATTACTGAAAACAAATTGCGATAATAGAAAAGTATATAATTAGTTTAAAATATTTTTATGTTCTTACAATTTTATTTTACAATTTAATAAATAAAATAAATTCTAGTTATATTCTTGTTCATAACTTATTAAGAAAACACTATTATGTTGTTAGCTGAAGCAACGCAAGCAACTCGATGGCCTTTGTACTATAAAAAAATTAAAGTATTAATAGATTCTGTTAATAATAATAATAGGTACCTTACTGCTGTAGTATTATTCGAATTTACAGAATTATTCGAATTAACAGTATTCTTCGAATTTACAGGATTATTTGAATTTACAGTATTATTCGAATTTACAGTATTATTAAGAGCTTTTTTTTGCCCATCAACTAATCCTTTATCTCCAATAAGAGGTATCTTGTATACATTTTCATTCTTGTTTATTTTTGAAATGTTCGTGTTGTTACTGAAAACAAATTGAGATAATACAAAAGTATACAATAAGTTGAAAATATTTTTATGTTCTTACAAATTTATTTTACAATTTAGTAAATAAAATAAATTCTAGTTATATTATTGTTCTTAATTAAGAAAACACTATTATGTAGTTAGCTGAAGAACTGCAAGCAACTCGTGGCCTTTGTACTATAAAAAGGTGAAAGTATTACTACATTCTGATAATCATAATAATAGTTACCTTGCTGCTGCAGAATTATTCGAATTTAAAGTACTCTTCAAATTTACAGTATTATTTGAATTTACGGTATTATTCGAATTAGAAGTAGTGTGCAATGTAGTTAAAGCGCAGTGTAAAGCTGTAGCGAAAAATACAACCTGAAAGAAGTTAGAAGAATATTTAATGATATTTTTTTATTATTTAAGAATGTTTTCAATTTTGGTCACCGGCCAAATTTTAAAATTAGGTAGTAATCATCCGAGGGTGCGTTTTAAATTTTATCGCCTATTTGTAATATTTTGTTACATAAAAATCTATTTGAAATGATCCTTAAAAATACATCGATCATTGTTCGTATCTACCTCAAGGCTTAAACAGCTGACGGACGCTAAGCCAGTACGGCAACGCGTCAAGGACATATTGTACAGAGTGAATTGCTACTGGCGTCGAATGGATGAATAGTACGCGCCTAGTTAGTAATTGTCTACATGATAATATTTTTAGTGTAGGACAAAAATAATTTTATAAATTTTTTTATTCTTTTTTATAGCATACATCGAATGTATCATCGATTCTGAATCAAATCTGAAAGTTGGCGGTGGCGGTGGCCAAAATTTTACCACATTATTTAATATATATTTTTTTTAATTTATTTCCAACACACGGAACTTCTGATGGCCCACATTTATGAGACAATTTTCTCGCGTAGATTACCTTACAATAGTATTTATTGTGGGGAAGTTCATTAGAAATAATTGATAGATTTTACTCCTGAATTCCGTATCCGCTACCCCACTTGGCTTTGTTGGGAGGATGCTTTAAATATCCAACGTGTCACATCGCGGCTCGATGAAGTTTCCGATAACCCGACAGAGACATTTATTGCATGGAGTATTAATTCTCAACACAATAAATGTGTGAAACACGTGTTCATTTAATATGTTTAGTAGATTACACTTTTCGACGATTTGTAATAACACTTTTTAGGAAGATTTAAAAATGTCAAAAAACTTATAAAACAATGGAATAACCATATAGGTATGGCAAAGCAAAAGAAAGATTTTCCGATTTTTAGGTTGAAATTACACGACATAAGATTATATATAAGTGATGTAATCTACTTGATTATTAATAAAGTATATTTTCTTTCTTTCTTTCTTTCTTCTCCGACATTTTGTAATGATGATCTTTATTAATCCATATTCAGATTTATTTCTAAGCACAGGCGACCTTATAAATGACAAGAATATAAAAAAAAATATACCTTTATAACTAGTGATGAAGACAACATTCTGTCAAATCTCACGATGAAATGTGTAAGCAACAAAATATCTTGTTGAAAATTCTTGAAAGTGGAGCGGTAAATTAAATTTTTTAATTAAAATTTTATTGTGCATGGATTTTATATTTGACTTACTTTGTTCCCAACTTCGTCTACGATTTTTTACATGGATATATAAAAGTGTTAACGAAACAAAAATTTGGAATTCTATATCAATAAAAAGGTAGATAGTTGGGGATGTTAAGAGGGCACTAGAACACGCCAACAGATCAGATCCAATCAACAGATTTTACGAAGGTTGCGCCAAGCTGCACACAATTTACCTAAGTGTATAGCGATATTGGGATGTGCCTCTCTCTCACTTAACATCGACGTGAAGTGACGGCAATGTAAATTGTCGTCTCGTTTTATTCGGTTTGTGAGACCTTCGGTTGGCCTAGCCAACACTCGTTTCCTCCGCAGGCTGGAGTGTGCGCTTACGTCAGAGAGAATATCTACTTTCGACGCCTTAGCAATCTTGAGGATCGGGATCTATCCATCCTTTGACTGTGTAAAAATAACTAAAATAAAGCAACCATCCCCGCGTCTACGCCTGCCTATACAGATCCCATATCGGGAATGCTGAAACTAATCGATTCATGGAGAAGATTGAGATGTCAACTGAATCTATTATGAAACAGTTCCAACCGCAGCGGTTGTGATACTTGGTGATTTAAACTCCCATTATACCGAATGGATTGACTCACGTACCACCGATCATGCATGATCCGTCCACGGCTTTGCCTTAGTTTACGGTCTAACACAACTGGTCTCCTCGCCAACCAGATTTCTAAATATAAAAGATCACTTACCTTCTTTGCTGGACATTTTCTTTGATCTCCCATCCGGTCAACTATATAGTCTCTGCCGCAGCTTCACTTGGCTTGTCAGACCACTGTCTGATAAGGAGTTTGGTGCCCATCACACGCTGTACACGGCCACGTTTTCTTAGCTGTCGTCGGGTTTCGCACTACCGATCAGCAGATTGGGACGGAATGCGGCTCGATTTTTTATGACCCTGACAATATTTTTGCCTCTATAGCTGATGTTGTGCAGCAGCAAATGGAACTGTACATACCATTCTCTTATACCGCCAGTTGGTAGCAATTCGCAGCCATTGGTCGGTTACTTTTGCAGGTTGGCGCTACGCCTTAATTAAAAATGTTGCCGGGCTTTGGCTAATAGGACATTATGTCAGGATGTAAATACTAGCGAAATAAAAAAAAAAGTATAACCTAGAAGCCGAGTTATAGCTCGACTTCTAGGTTATACTCTTTTTTGAGCTTTTTAGGTTTAGGTTTTTTAGGCTTGAGATCCTTCAAAAGAGTGATTTCTAATGCAAAGTCAGAGCATATCGGCAGAATTAGCAAGAGATTAGTTCGCCTTCCTTCGGGAACACGTGCATCCTGGTGGCTTCCCAAGGCTATCTTAGATAATGTCAGTCTGCCAACCTGTTCGAGCCTATGTTCACTTCGGTGCGGGGCGCGGGGCAAGACTAACCGAGCTCACCGCTCAATGTATAACCAAACGAGCTATCGAAGCACTAACACAACCCTTCCTTTCTTGCACAGATGTCAGGATCCTTTGGCCCACGACGCAAAATAAAAGGCTGATTTTCTAAGCTTTTTTTCACATCTTCTTCGACACTCTATGATCAAGGAACGTCACCGCCAAATATCTCGCGGTGTAACCACTCTTTGCTGGATATCAGGACCCGGCAAAGGGCTTTCGAAAAACAATTCTCTCCTTTGACGCCTATAAATAGAGTGGGCCCGAAGGAATACCACTGATTTTGCTGAGGATTTGTGCTCCTGAGCTGACTTCGGTCTTAACGAGTCTTTTCTGATTGACTTATTAGTTAGCGTGGTCTTAAAATCATGGAAGATAGCTTTGGTGCATCCAATAACTAAAAAAGGATCAGAACCGTGCAACTACCGACCTATAGCTATAATCCCCCTGTTTGATCGAAAAAAAAAGATCGTGGCATCCATTATCAACTACCAGCTCCTGCGTTACTTGGAGAATCACCAGCTGCTTAGTGACCGCCTGTATAGAGGGGTGGGGGGGAAGGAAGTTGAATCGAAGGGGGAAGTATTGGCGGTTAG
>LUGF01017308.1:41862-76146 GCA_001625245.1 Calycopis cecrops | reverse complement strand
CAAGAAGTGAGTTCCCCACGAAAACTGGTATAGGTGTCACGTGAACATTGGACATGACTTTTGTCTTGTCCAAGTTCATTTTTAGACCCACCTGTTGAGAAACTCTATCGAGATCTTCGAGCATCCGGCTCAAGTCTTCCAGCGATTCTGCCATGACCACGATATCGTCGGCGAATCGAAGGTGAGTGATGTACTCGCCATTGATGTTGATGCCAAGTCCTTTCCAGCCCAGAAGTTTGAAAACATCTTCCAGTGCAGCAGTGAACAGTTTCGGAGAAATTACGTCTCCCTGTCTCACACCTTTCTGCAACTGGATCGGTTTCGAATTCTGATCCTGTATTCGGACCGACATTGTGGCTTTCTTGTACATACACTTCAACACTTCGATATATCGGTAGTCGATTTGGCACCGCTGTAATGACTCGAGCACCGCCCATAGATAATCGTTCTCGCACGCATGGAAAAAAGTTATATAGGTGACGTCCTTTAGTTGTATTAGACCACCGATCTTGCCATCATGTTGAATATATTGTATATCTAAATAAAATATTTATTATTAGCGTATTAAGAGTGAGAGAGATATTTTTATGAAATCAGGTGTTCTTGTAAAAATAGTACCTATGCCCAAATACCAAAATAGAAGAGGCAAAAAAGCACGACCTTCATAGAAAATAGTTCTTAATTCACAATTATTATTGTTATAAAATATTTTTTTTATTTAACCTATGTTGTCCCACTGCTGGGCAAAGGCCTCACCCAAACTTCGCTAACCATCCCGGTCTTTTGTCTTCTCCCACCAGCTTTTCTCGAAGGCGTCAAGGTCGTCTCGCCAACGTTTCCTCGGCCGTCCTAGACGTCTCGCTCTGTCCGGAGCCCACTTTGATGTTATGTGGGCCCACTTCTCGACGTTCATCCTCGAAACATAAAAAAATAAAATATAATCAAATTAAATGTATTTTTTCAACGATTGCGAAATGCCCGCATAACAGTCATGTCAACAATTTTAAGTTTGTATTTTTATTGCAAGTACGTGTCAATTCTAAAATGCTAATGAATAAAATACATAGGACTGCCACAGAGAACTTATGTAAATATTACCTAAGTTCTAACGTCCGTAAGCTTTTTGCAATAAAAATTTAATGGGATGTTTCGATACCAAACTCCTGGCAACATTTTTATTCGAGACTGATGATAGAGAGATAATAACTTAAGAGAAGGTTCCTTAAGTAGAGACTAAATAAATTAACCCACTTGGTATTACATGGAACTCACAACTTTTTATGGTAGAAAATCTGAGCTGCGAGACTTGGTTTTTTTACAGGATGTTTTGATGGGATCTCACTTCTTTTTGTAGATAGCCCTACTATTTTCGTTTTAAATTCCGTCGATCATTTTACAAGTTATCTTTAAACAACACAAAGGACTGGTAAAAACGTTTTATCCCAGGAAACTGAGCTACATTCGTCTCCCTTTTTTTATGATACAGGGGAGGACACGAACAGTCGGAGCCATTTTCATGACTACCGATACGCATGGAGATCCGCATAGAGGCTATACAGATGCGCTGCCCTCCTTTTTCCTCCCACCTCCATAGGTCACCGGCAACTAATACACTGCACGAAACGCGATAGCATAACTGTCACTTTACGCCGGTCTCATGTCAGCGAGAGGTACCTGCACGCAAGATGAAATGTGGCACTACCTCTTACAATGGAATTTGTATAGAATTTCCCTTCTAACCATATACCAAATTTCATGAAAATCTGATAAGTCATTTTAGCATCCCAGAGAATCCCACAGGAACATTTTTTCGGGATAAATACTATCCTATATGTGTTTTACAGGTTCTGTTCTAACCATATGTAAAATTTCATGAAAACCTGATTTGTAGTCTTAGCGTGAAGGAGTAACAAATACATTAAAGTCTGCCCACAGCATACCACAGGAACGTTTTTTGGGCTAAAAGCAATCCTATAAGTTAAAACAGGTTCCCTTCTAACTAAAAGCCAAATTTCATGAAAATCTGATTAGTAATTTTATCGTGAAGGAGTAACAAATGCATTGAAGTCATCACAATCATCACATAGCATCCCACAGGAACATTTTTTCGGAATAAAAACTACTCTACGTGTTAATCCAAGTTACCTTCTATCTGTGTGTCAAATTTTATGAAAATTGGTTCTGCATTTTTTGCGTGAAGGAGTAACAAACGAACAAACAAACATACAACTTTCGAATTTATAATATCAGTAGGATTTCAATTTTTCAAAGTATAATATATAATTTTTATTATAATGTTATTTTAAATTTAATATATTTACAATAATAATAAAAACGTATTTATGTTCAATAAAATCATGCTTCGTCACGAAATCTGACTTGCCTTAATAAAATTTCTAAATATGTCGATACTTATTTACTTTTGGAAACTTTGTGACTAGAAAAATTTGAAACCTCGGTGTTTTAATGCGCACCGTCATGTTTTCGCGTTCTTTCATCTTTAAGTAAAATTAAATATTATCTATACTTACGAGCTATGATCTTAGAAAGTAATTTTTTTGCTATTGACGTCGAGTTGCACTATCCTCCGTCATAGCTGTTTGTGAGTACACAAATTAATCGGACAATATATTTCTTTAGTGTTTAGTGTGATCTTAGTACAAAAAGAATGCTCCTATAGGGTGGGATAGGGTGGGATGAACAACATTTAAAAAAGAAAATATGTCAAAATATTAAAAAAAAAACGATTTTCTATACAAATTCTTCTTAATTGCGGTAGGTACCAGTTTTTATCCCGAAAAAATGTTCCAGTGGGATGCTATAGAATGATGACATTAATGTATATTTTGTTACTGCTTCACGCTTAAATTGCTAATCAGATATTCATGAAACTTGGCATATGGTTAGTAGGGAATCTGTATTAACATTGAGGATAGTTTTTAGCCAACAAAGCCTAGCCTCGCTGAAATGGCCAGACTCTTCCTCCTAGGGGATTGTCCGGCTGCCTTTGAACAGTGCCTACTCCACGCCGGAACCATGCATTGGGGTCAGGTTCCCATCCTGATCCCTGGTCCCAATGCTCCAACAAAGCAAACCACGCCGGTCGTTCTAATCTACGCTTCCATCCGCTGATTCAAAGACACAGATGGAGGACCTCCCAGCTGAGCTGCTCTTAGTCTGACCTCTCCCCCAAGCCTGTCCGGTATTTCGTACATGTAAAAACGAATTCATAAATATATATTTGGAGCACTAAAAGGGGGGTATCTTGGGATAATCCCTAACTCTATAAAATATCGTGGGATTTCTACTGATCCTGATTATCGTGTGTGATGATTTCTTACTTTCTTTCTTTCGGTAAATGTTATTGTTAGTTATATTTGTTGCTATTTTACAAGGTCTAGCTCACACTAAGCTCAGGAATATGATGAATAAAGGAACTAGTTTTCTCTGAGGAACATGGGACGAAAATGGACAGAAGAACTCTTCTGCACACAATATCCCTTTCACTCTGTGTAGTGCGTATATTGTGTTCCTGACTTTAGTGTGAGTTTAGTCAATAAAACTTTTCTCAATAAAAGACTGACATAGAAATCATCTCCCGGGGTTACTAATTAGGATCAGCGTTCATCCAGGTTCCGCCTAGCTATCAATAGATAGCGCTGACGGTATTTTATAACTCGCTAGCAAAATGTTTAGCTGTAAGATATAAAGAATTTGAGTTTTGTACGTAGAACAGCATTAATTACAGATTTATCACACTAATATTATAAATGTGAAAGTTTCTTTGTTTGGATGTTTAAACGTTTGAAAGTTTGTCCGTCAATCACGCCGAAAATACTGAACGGATTTTGATAAAATTTGTTATACATATGGGGTATCAACTGTCTAAGATTATAGGATACTTTTATCCCCTGGGATAAAGCAGGAATCATAGAAAAGTCAAAACTGTACATTCAATATTTTTCAAACAAGTATTTAAAAAAAATTATCTATAATCAATATCGAAGCCAAAAATATAGTTTTGAGAATTTTCGTTTGTTTGTCTGTATATAAACTGTACGGGCTAAACTAAAAAAGTACTGCATTGATTTACTTCAAATTATGCATGAATATTATTAACAGTTCGGGTCCACATATAGGCATATATACATACTAGCTTCCGTCCGCGGCTTCGCCCGCGTGGACTTCGGACTTCAAAAATGGTGTTGTTATTGTTATACATAATCTAATATTATACTGAAATACATATTATATTAAATATATACGTATTGTATGAAACAATAAACCGCTTTGAGAATCGAATTTGTCGCCGCACATTTTAGGCGCTTTAGACATTCCGTTTAAGTCAATCTTATCGTGATAATAACTTTTAATCTATTCGTCCAAATTACTTAGTGTAAAAGATATTTATCTACATTCAATACGTAAAGTGACAGATGTATCAATTTTCATAAGAGTTCGATAAATATTCTAAAATGTGCATCGTTAAAAAATATTCAATTTAATTGAATGTTTGGTTCACTATTTTGGTCATAGTGACTTACACATAAAAGATAGATATATGCTGTCGCGGACTTTTATTTAGAACTATTTAAGATAAATAATCCTACAGCAATTGTCTTTGTGTAACTCCAATGATTAGGTCAGCGCATGCCAATATTGCTCTCAGGGGGCTGATTTTTTTCCGACTTACTTGACAGTTATCGTTATATTATAACCAAATTATAAAAAATCCCTAAAAATTTTAACTTATTATGTTATTCTGATATGAAAGCTATATTACTGTAAAGTTTCATGAAAATCCGTTCAGTAGTTTTTGTGTGAAAGAGTAACAAACACACTCACAAACTTTCGCCGTTACAATATTAGTAGGATTATCACGCTAGCACCTACAGGAGCTGTGAATCTTATATTCGGAAGAATTGAGAACCTCCATTTTTAAAGTCCAAAATCCACGTAGGCGAAGCTGAGGGCGGAAGTTAGTGATTTATAAAAACAGCAACATTGTCGAAATTTGTTAATGTAATTGTTTCAATTATCAAGGTTAGATGGCGCTAGGTGAAAAAAATTCCAATAGATTTGGTTTCATGGTGCTGTTGTACCTATTGCGCTAGATCGTCGCGCACTGACAATGTCCTGCTCCTTAATGGCAATACTTATTTTATTTGCCAGGGCCATAACTATGTGGGTCGCATTTTGTCCCTATGCTTCCGCAACACACGTTTTTTCCACGTCACTTAAAAGATTTTCGTGCTCCGACTCAAGAGAACTGAAGTTATTAATTTCGGCGCTATATTGCGGTTTATCAATGGTCTGTTGATTTACCGTAAACGGTACTATCTATCGCTTACTGTTTTAATCGAAATATTTATTACCTCGACTCTCGACATTTCGGCCGTAATGCAACGGCCGTGGTCACGGTGAGTAGAATGGTCGAGGTAAATACTTCAATTAAAATGGTAGGCGATGAAGTCCCGTTTACAGTACCTAAAATTTGAAGCTTACCAGCTTAGACAATCTACCTCCTATATTGTCCAACCTGCTTTGTATATCGGTAATATTGGTGATTAAGGCATTATGTCGATACGCAGGGTACAAATCTTGAAACGCAGCTTTATTTCTTTCGAGAGGGAAGGAGGATAAGTCGGACGGGGAATATCGCAAGGTGCATCGCCGCTGTAGACATTTGTAGGCTTGATTTTTCGTGACTTTTGGCTAAAGTTTACACATAGCTTGTACTGTCCCATATTAGGTACATTTGCAACAATTGACGCCATCTGACGATGCAACGAATATACGACAACTACTACATTTGTCAGTCATATTTGTGGTTCCGGAAGTATAAGATAGCGTGAAAAAATCTATATATAAAATTTATTTAAATTCGGTAGAAACAAATAGTAACAGTGAAAAATCAATAAACACGTTACACTATATTATGTCTTTATAATATCCACTTTTAATGCATCAGAAATAAACTGTTACACACACACACACTTACACACGTACACTTTTAATGTTTACCTTTTCAGGGTTCCGTAGCCAAATTGCAAAAAACGGAACCCTTATATATTCGGCATGTCTGTCTGTCCGTCTGTCTGACCGTCTGTCTCTCCGTCCGTTCGTATGTCACAGTAATTTTGTCCAAAGCTACTGGTCGAGTAGCTTCGTAGCGTAGTTCGTAGTTGAAACTTTGTAGGTTGATGTATTCTGTGAAACGCTATTAAAACTTTGAATAAAAATAAACAAATTAAAAAATAAAGGGAACTCCATACATAGAATTGAATCTTCAAAATCATAAAATTGTTTGAAAGATAGGCGCTTCCAAAGTGCAAAAATGAGTATGTACTCTACTCTACCTCTAACTTTAAAATAAGAGAGTGAAAAAACTAAAAAATATATGTGCTTTAGGTCTCAATGAAAGCTTTCAACGAAAATCGGTTTGAGGGAGATATAATTATTAGTTTTTGAGAATATCATACAAATCATACATTTCAAAAAACGCCAATACAACTTTGTCGTTCATAAAAACCCTATGAAAAACCAAGTTATTTTATTTTCTGGTAAGAAATGTCGCAGATACCTACATCTTTCGTTGGTACGGAACCCTAGGTGTACGAGGCCGACTCGCACTTTGTTATTTTTATAATCTTGTACAACTTCTTCACTTTGAACTGTTAATAAAATATTATATGTTAAGTTAGTAGGTACCTAAGCATTTTTTCAATTCATTTTAAAGGTTTCATTCTAATATGTTTGGTATTATATAAATGAAATAGTATACAGGTAGGTATGCATATATTGACCTGCAGTAAAATTTTAAGTTTAATGTAGATTTTATTACCAGTAGCAAATGATCTTGTTTGTTAAAAAGTATTTACCTGAACTACCGGATATTTCTGCCATATCTAAGGGACTCACTTATAAAAAAACAGGTTTTTACCTATACGTATTGACTCCGATATATAGATATATATATATATATATATATAGGGAGAAACCGTGGGCCATATCTCACCATACTTAAACATGAAATTTTCATATTTCTACAGAATATCCTGTCCTGCACAATGTCCGATTAAAATGAAACCAATTGCAAGGATAATTATAGTAGATGATATACATATATCTAATGTTAACATCGATCCCGCAAGCGACGCGACGTTTCAAAGTGATTGCAGTACAATTATGCCCTCTGGCAACGTTGTCATATTAAATGAGCACCGAATGTATTCATATACATGAAAATATTTTGAGTATATTCACCTACAATGTACATGTAAAGTGATTATAGGACGATAGCTTGGCTTAAACAATCGGTTATGGTCTCAATTCGAAAAGCAGTTGTGAGAAACGTCTCTTTTTTTGCAATCACATACGCAGTTTTTTTAGTTGTACACTTTTTTGAATAATGAACTGAAAAACACCTGAGATAGGTTTCATATTTAACTGACTTGACTTTGATCACACATTTTTGTAATGCTCTCGTCAGCTGACTTCCCAAGTCAAATATTTTTGTTTTTAGTCTTCGGCCGCTTACTTAGTACTTACCTAGTAAGTACCTATAATGTTTTCCATGAAGAACTTAAGAAATTATTTCATTTCAATCTGTATACATGATATTTGAAAACGCTTATACGGAATATATAAACCATTATTTTGCCCTTTGTTCTACGAATTGTGCGACCTATGTTACGTGGCATTTCTCCACATCAATAGAGAAACACGTGCTTAGTATTCACGTCAGGTATGTAAAGCAAAGATTAGTGCTCCAGGCTCCTGCACGTGCTTAATGGAGCGTTCTGCCGCCACAAAGTTTTTGAAAATAACTCAATCGTAGTTAAGATGTAAGCGCTAAACTTCTCTCTTTATATTCAGTACTTCCGTTTTCTATTGATATATTATATCCCCCATTGCTTGTTAGTAGTTAGGGCCACATTTTATTAGTCAGACATTATCACTTTACTAATAATTCCCCTTTATGAATAATTTAACATTAAAACAGATTTTCACAGAATACCAAAGAACTAGACTACTACCAGCTACAATTGAATTGCAATTACTACAGCCATACATGAAAGCTACAATTACAAATTTTTTGTGAATAGTTTCATTTAGTAAGTATTTAATATAATAGGTTTCTTAAAAAAAATTATTTTTAACTGTCTAGCAATCCAAGTAGCCCATAGAAATAGTATTAGACTCATTTTCGAGTTTCGTAATATTTCATTTTAACTGTGAAGCACTTGTAGGGAAGCCAGCCAGCCAACCGGCGCTGATTATATCTGTTGTGAAGGTAATAAAGCGGCTTTTTAAGGATGCTGCATCTTGCGATATATTTCAGGCTTCTCCATAAACAAAGGGCGGCTTATATGAAATGCCCCCCCTCCCACATATTCACCACGACAAGGTGACATGTCATATCACCGAATTTCATTTGGAATCGCATAGCATTGCATATAACTATTTAAAGAAAAAATAATAAGAGGTAAGTACGCTAAGCTAGACGCTCCATCATGCACGCATGCCATGTAGCTGAATCGAGTCGGCATGACCAGGGAGGTACCTCTCGCTTAAGCCCGGTAAAAGTCACAGCTATGTTGTCACGTTTCGTGCGGTGTGTAAGTAGTCGGTGGTCCATACAGGTGCGAGGAGAAAGGAGGGAAGCGCATCTGTATAGCCTCTATGCGGATGTAGCCTCTATGGGCGTCGGTAGTCATGAAAATGGCTCCGAATGCTCGTTTGCTCCCATATAGTACTTTATGAAAGAAATTACCACCCAAGAAATGTATTTATTTAGATATATAGGTAGGTATTAAAAGTTACATAAAACTGTTACACACTAATTACATTATATTAAACAGATCAATTCGATTAAAGTAACAATTATTTTGGACACACATTCTGTGATGTGGCGCGTGTTGGCCAATGTTTCTTCTAGTCTTTTCTATGTGGAAGAGATTTTTGGAGCGAGTTGGATGATGTTCGAAAATAAAGTTCTGCAAGTAGTTCTGGTGTATTTACTTCAGCTAAATAAATATTCCTGAGAGTGATTGCATCAGTTACTAAACGTCTGCCAGTGAGAGAAATCATATCGTACCGGTACAATATTTCATAGTAAGTACATCTCAAGGAAAGCTGGCGAAAGTTAAGACGCAAAAACTTTTTCTGTATCATTTCTAGGCGTGTTTTGTGAATATTATAGTAATTATTGTTCCACATTGGGGACTTAAATAATGAAGATGAGGCAGCACCAAGAGACAACCGTTACAATCCGAATTCGTGCAATCTGCATTCCGTAATTTATGCTTTGTTATCGCGGGCAGAATGGAAATATCAACAGAATCCACATTTCAACGCTTCACTGAAAATTGAGGTGCTGTTGTGCAAAATGAAATGCATCCAAGGTAGCATAATATTTTATGCAATAATGTCTTTGTCAAATGTTGTGGCGGCGAACCGCTGCCATAGGTACTGGCCAACATATAAGACTGTCCGGCATACTTTCGAATTGAAACTTTATGTCAATAATTCTAAAATATATTTTGGTACGAAAAAAGTAAGACAAGAAGAAATAAATGTTCTTTCGGTGATTGTAAAAATATTCGAAAGGTTCATTCCTTACCAATTCCTGCCAACCAGGGCTTGCCTGACTAGTCGTTCTAAGTATAACATGAATAAATAGTATAATAAACAAATTACGTATAAAATACTTCACTTTAGCTGCATTGCTCCGGCACGACGTCCGCCCCGTCACCGCGGTGAAGTGATGGCTGTGCTGTCGTGCTTTGTGCGTCTAGTGAGAAACTCACAAACCTATCGGTAGCCTCGCGTATACTATAAAAAATACTCGACAAGTGAAGCATAGATAATAATAATAAAAATAAAAAAAATATTAAATAAGTTTTTGAACAAATTTTTTGCCATTTAGGCTAATTAGAAGAGGACTAATGGATGTCTAAAGGCAAACTTTTCATCACACCGTTTGAGCATAGCAGAAAAATGAAATTCATACTATGCATTAAAAGTTTTCATCCACAAATTTAAAATCCTCCTGTGGATTAATAGTTTATTACGTTATTATAATTATAAAGCTTTACTCGCCGCGCTGGTGCTGACGACATTGTATTATATTATGTTTTATTATTAAGGTGTTTTTTACTATTTATACGCTAATAGTTCAACACTATAATATATGTTCATATTATGAACAGATGATTAATTCCCTAGTATGACTCTACGACGGAAGAAATCCATATAAATTACGACTGTTGCAATAAAGGGTGGACCAGTGAATAAAAGAGAAGATATATTTGTAGGTTAAATATTATCTTTACATTAGTTTCTCTTTTGAAAGCTTACAAATATTTTACAATTTAATTATATTTATGCCAAAACGACCTAGATGAAGAAGGGTGGTATCCTTAATAAATTAAATATGACTGACGGACACGACTATTGTCTATCTAGATTAATATTCTGCACAGGTATTTCAGCCAGTCAATATTCCATTTGAATGTACAAAGCCACGGGCGTCGGGCGTAGTAGTATCATGAATGTTTGCCGGCTACCATATCAATATTATAGCTATTCGTCTGTTTATTCTTTCCTAGAGAACGCTAAGAAACAGTAGGATTAGCGGATGTTATGCAACTACAGATACAGACTTTGAAATGTTCAGAAATTGCAGTTTTTTACTACTTTTGATATGGTTTAATCGGAAAAATGCCTCGCAAACCGTACGAAACTCGTTAATCTGCTCAAGATTCAAGAACTGATGACAGTTAACCACATTTGAATATTTGAAATGTAGTATTCTTTGATAAGGAGGAAATAAATAACTGAATGGGACACTAATACGATATTTATTGATTAGGTAGAATTTTTTTCGGTTTAAAAATACATACCGCAGCACCTCAAAATGCTTATGCAACATAAGCTATTTCGCATGCTGATGTAAAGTTAGCCACTGGTTCATAATATATTGCACCTTAGAAACTAGAAGCCAATTTACGTGGCTCAATCACCTGGCTTGTAAACACAACAGCGTTTACGTTGGAAATTTAGCAGCCAACGTGTTCTAGCATCGTACACAAGACATGCATAATATTATTAGTAGTAATTTGTTGTTGTTTTAAATATTTTTGATTACATAGACTCAACAATGTTTACTTTACATTATTAATGTTATAAACGATTTCATAAGCCGTCTTATTTTTGTTTTAGCTATAACAGGGTAATTCATCACCGTACCCCTAAAAGATTTTTTTGATAGAAGTTTACAAATTTTCCAATAAACTTGGCACATTTAGAAAGTGTGCATTAAATTTCAAGTTTTATTGAGAAATTAATTTCATCTTACGAAGTCTGAGAGTTTGTAAATATTGTTAAAGAGTTTCTAATAACACGAAAGTTTATTTGTACAAACACAATTGTAATTAATTCAATTAATATAGAAAATATAATCTAATTTGAGTTTTTTTTTACTCTGGTTCACCCCGATCTTCTAATAGGCAATCCGAACTTAAACAAAGCATATACATATACCTTTAATATAACTTTACTGTGATATTATTCGTACCCGAGCTGCCGAGTTTTATTTACTACTACTACTTTCAAAGGATCTGTAATTTCACGCACCGTGACGGATATACTGAAACATATCGAATTTTGCTTTCTTTATGATTCGTAATAAGGAAACAGCTACAGTTGCGTTAGTGCTCTTTTACATGTACGTCGTTTGTAAAGTACCTTTTGGTTGTCAATGCTGATCTTGGGGTACCTATTTTCGTGCAGAGTTTACGAATATGTATTCTAATTATTTTTCTATCGCCCTCTTTTTAGGGTTCTGTAGCCAAATTGCAAAAAAAACCCTTAAAGATTCGTCATGTCTTTCTGTCCGTTTGTCCGTCCGTATATCACAGCCATTTTTTTCAATCAAATCAAAATTTTTCAATCAAGTGAAATTAATTTATTATAATATATTATAATATAATTGTTTGAAAGATAGACGCTTCCAAAGTGGAAAAACGAGTGTGCCCCCCTCTAACTTATAAAACAAGAGAGTTAGAAATCTAAAACATATATATGATATAGATCTCAATTCCAAACTTTCAACAATTATACATATAATACATTTGATAATACTTAACTTACTTTTACCGGAGCTCCAATTGTGAGATTTTTGCTTAAAATTAGTAATTTCATCATCTCGCTTTAAAAGCCGACAATAGTCAGCCATATTTTTTTTATTACTACTTCCTTGAAAGCCCTTATAAATCCTGGTGAAACATTTCACCTTGCTCTTCACTTACAGCTCCCAAATTATCAGAAAAGTTAGGAAGTGAAGTTTAATACTCATCGAGCATCTCATTTTGTCGAAATTTTCACAATTTTTCTCACGATTTTCTCACAATTGGACCTTTGTGGTTCCCTAGAAAATCTTCTTGAAAGTATTATTCTTCATATTATATATAATATATTATATTATAGTATTGTTCTTTTGAATACTTTCGAATTCATGGAAACTTTATGTGGGACCATAACTGGGCCTTGATTGGTAATTGTTAGGTAGAAAAACATTGTAAACGTTACTTATGAATTTACATGATTATAATTATGAATTAGGTAATATTACACTGTTGTGTTCTTAGCTTAGACTGCTTTTTATATGTATGTTTACTAAGTCTAAAATATTGATAGCAGCGTCCCCTGGTAAATTCATACCATTACAAGTCACTAAAAACAAACATCAAACTTGTAACTGAAACCCACATCGAAATTGGACTTGTAGTTTGGGAGGTAAATGACAACCTTGGGTTGGGTGGTTTCGTTACAACTATCTAAGAATATATTACGCTTATCAAAACCTATCACCGAAAGCCGCATTAAAATTAGACGAGTGGTTTTGGAGATAAAAGGTAACTTTGGTTTGCACAGAAAAATGTTACTTGCAGCGCCCACTGGCTTGGAATTGGAAATGGTACATTTTCTATTATATTACATATATACAATATTCCGTAATCATATTATCGCAAAAAAGAATTTAGTTTTAATGGTTTCATTTAAAATTATTAAAGCTATAAATAATCGTTTGAAGGTGCTCCATGAAAGCTCATCAAAAAGGCTCATCGTCCTATTGATTGTCTGTCGCGGTATGCGTATAGTTGGGCTCAAAGTGAAGCAGAATTTAATTAACATTTTATATAGTAGTAGTAACATTTTAGAGAGTAAAAATAATAAATATTTTTATCGATATGCATCAAAAAACATATTTATTTTTTTACGATTTGTTTTCTTTTATATTTTAACTAGCTGTACGCCGCGGTTTTAACCGCGTAGGTTTCGATCCCCCCGAAATATCAAGATGAAAAATAGACGTTGGGGGACTCTCAGACCTACCCGATAGGCACACAAAACTTCATGGGAATAGGTCGAGCTGTTTCGGGGGAGTATGGTAACTAACATTGTGACACGAGAATTTTAAATATAAGATAGATTAAGAATACTGACAGTCGAATAAACTGTTTTTTACTATCCATGAAAGCCTTTTTACTTTTCAATATAAAGCAAAATTACAATTTTTCGTGAATATAAATATATCCGGCTGAGATTACATTCGATATCAAAATACCATACCTAACCGGTTCGTAATCCACATCAGCTATGTTGTTTTAAATACCTTTAGCAAATTGTAATTTTAATAAAGAATGTTGTTGTTTCGATGCTATCATTATTATCAGCCTTTTTTTTTTTGACGCAGGGAAATGCCTTAACGCACGCTACCCAGGAGCCCGGGTGGCTCAACCGGGTACAGTGTCGGGCTCGGCAACTGGGTTGCCCCTACCGACTAAACCCCTGCGGGTTCCTTCAGCCGCTATGATTGGAGGGCCCCGGATCTGAAAGCAACAGGGCGCCTCCAGCGACAGGCTGGCCTCGGTGAAAAGGCCAGATTCCTCCTCCTTAGGGACTGTCCGGCTGCCTTTGAACAGTCTCTAACTACACGTTGGAACCGTGCAATGGGGTCAGGTTCCCATCCTAACCCCTGGTCCCAATACTCCAACGGAGCACACCACGCCGGTCGTCCGAATCCACGCCGCCATCTGCTGATTCAGAGGGACAGGTGGAGGACCTCCGAGGCCGCAAAGGACAGGGAGGACGGCAACGACACACTGCATCTCCCCTTCCTCTGTGGCCCCACCGCCAACGCAACAAACGGTGCGCCCCCGTTCGGTCGCGGGAGATAGGGTGCACGGCAACGACACACCGAGACACCTCTCCTCCCGCGACCCCTCCTCCATGGACGCATTCAGAGCGGGCCCCAACGAAGCTCACCCGACGCGTCCCCACCCGGGATCCCTCTTGGTTCACCGTGGTTGTCCAAACCACGGCTACTAAGCCCCCTCACCACGACAAGGATCCGTCGAGGGAGTCATTATTATCAGCTTCTGCCAGTTTAGTTTAGCCCTTTAATGAACACCTAGTGGGACGATTTTGTGCCATTCACATCTTTATTTTTTTTTAAATTTAATAACTACTAAGAAAACCGGCATATCTAACCGCTTTCTACGTAATAATTTTTTGAAAATTACTTAAGAATTATTTTCATCGATAACCACTTTCTGATAATTATCAGGATTGACGTTCATCAGATTACTCAACATGACAGGGGGTTATTTGGGATTACTATACTAGTTGAGTCAGGCCACAAACTAAGAAATAGAACCTACACAACACAAAAATCGGCCAAGTGCGAATCGGACTAGCACACCGAAGGTTCCGTATGAACGGGATGTACGGACATGGAATATAATAGAAATTAAGAAAATTACATATCCCGGCGACTGCTTTCATTTGGTGTGAAAGAAAACAATTAATATAAGTTTGTATTGACAATGAGTGAAGATATTTTAAAATAGACACAATTTTATAATAAAATAGGTTAATAATAATCACTTAAATTTAAAACGTATTAAAAAATATTCGAAAAAGTGCGTTTTCGTACTAAATTTGTGCATAATTGGCTATATTTTTTTATTGCGTTAACTTAGAAGAGTGATTTTTTCAAATCATCAAGACCTAACAGACCTCCATATTTGAAAATTTCAGATTAATCTCTTCTAACGTTTTTGAGAAAAACAGACGTACAGACAGACAAACAGACGGACAAAAGGTGATCCTTTAAGAATTCTATTTTTTTCTCTTCGAGATAGGTACGGAGTAAAATCAGAAATAACATTATGTTAAAAGTAGTTATATACCTTAATGAAGGTACCTATTTAGGCTATATAAATTAAATATGTTTTTGTACGGCTCATAAGCCGTACCTACAAAGGCAAGTATTAGTGTAACTTATCCATTCAAATAATATAATTTTCTTATGTTATCATCAAGTGCACAAGTACACACAGGAATAACAAAATTGCTATTACATTATTATTAAAAGCTAGTCTTGGTAACAAAAAAAAATAGAAACACTAATAAAGATAGCAAGCTAACCGCAACTAACATCTATGAGGATAATAGTTTTTTTATGTAAAATAGGGGAGCAAACGATCAGTTGGAGCCTTAGTCTACCGACGACCATAAATATCTGTATCGAGGTTATACAGATGCACCCTCCTTCCTCCTCCCCTTTTACGCACCTTCAGAAACTACCACACCGAACTAAACGGGACAACACGGCTGTCACTTTACACCAGTATCGTGTGAACAAGACGTACTTCCGTACTTGAGCCGGGCTAATTCAGCTACAATGCAGGATAGCAGTTCCGCTGACGAAATTTTCGAACAATAATAAAAATAAGTTTGCCTTGAATCCAATCTTTTGCACATTAAACACACATTTAACTAAGTATTTAGTACCTTTTTTCACTTCTTCCGTATATCTCAATGGGCCATGGGAAACAATTCAAAAGAAATACTTGGTTGTAAATTATTGTCAATTTACTCCTGCCGTTTAAGTTGACAAACTTATATAAGCGGTTGCTCAAACTCATTTAGTAGGAGAAGAATAAATTACAGTTTTAAGTTGGTATACTGAACGAAACAATTTGATGATGATAATGTTATCGAAGCAGACAGTCGAAGCACCTGATCTGTTACTTACAATGTCAAGAAACATTTACATTCGTACCAAAGGAGTGACATGTTATTCGCATACAAACCGATTATGTCCAAAATGACTCCAGCATAAAAGTTGAATAACCTTGATTTTTTTCAAAGTAAAATGTACTTTTTAATTTGCCATTAATGAAATTCGCCTTCTAATGTTCCTTGTTTCCTTTTTCAAATTGATTAATAAAATATCCGTTCAACTCCATCCATAAGAAATGGCAGTTGATTTTTTATTTAATACAAAAACCTTAAAACACAAAGATTCCCGATGGAAACTTAAGATCAAGTAGGTAAACATATTTATATATCCAGATGTCACGAAATCCTTAAGTAAGATAAACACACATATCTCATGTAAGACTATTCAACGCAGTAACATATCCCTGCTTAGTTAAGTTGTAATGCCCTCTATTCTAGTTCGTAAGCGACAGTCTAAATAGGCTATGCTAACTTTAAATGGACTCTAGTAATAGAAGTAGTTGGTTTCCAATAATTGAAACAACAGTTTATTCGCAGCTCTCTTTGTTCTACATGGTTTTACTTTTTGATCCATTTTCACTTTTATACCATGGAGAGAGTGAGAGATCACCATTATCATTAAAAGTCTACTTGGCAACAAATCCATATATTTGAAAAATATATTTGATTCTTTATAGGTATGCACTGTAGGCATTTTCGTATTATGCGCACAGATTTTTTATAGTATAATGGCCCAAAAGAACAATTGCAGCTTCTCTGAATACTAACGACGGCCTAAGACATATGCATATAGTCATGGCAGACGCGTTAATCCTATACCTCAACCACCACGACACAAAACGTAGCTATAGCTATCACTTTGCAATAGTATCCAATGAACCAGAGATAGCTTCCCGGTCAAGCGAGCAATTACCTACCTCGTACAAATTTTTGAATTCCTACAAAGCGGACGTGTCAAGTCCAAACAACCCCTTGGAATAAGTAAGATACAAAGTTGTCTGATAACTCCATAGCTGTCTAAAGAAATTGTTTTTTTTAAATAATAATAATAATAATTAATGCGGATGTTATGGAAAAACCTTTATGCAAAATTTTAATTTGTCGCCATTTGTGCAGTAAAGTGTTGGGCAAGCAAATTATTATTAAGAAAACTGACACTTTTGGGTTAGTAAAACAATGGGTTACACGTTAGAACAATGTATATTTATTATGGAACAACAGTCAATAAAAAATAAATAAGTTTCCATGTTGTGTAATCTCTCGTTTCGATGATCAGAATTGGCCCTCTAAATTGTGATTTAACACTATAAAATTTATTTTTATGGAGTTATTTGAAATCATAGGTATATAAAAGAATAAAGAATAGTATAGAATATATATGTAAAGAAGTCCACATCTACCTGTGCGTTAAAGTATGAGCTTCAAGGCTGCATCAACAAACTTCGGCCACAAAATGATCATGAAAAATATCGACAAACGAATGCTTATGATGCAAAGGGGTGGAGGCTATTTGCTTGGTGTGTTATTCCATAAATAGTCCTACCCTATGTACTTTATTAACCAATTAAAAAAAACCAATAAAAAGACTGAAAACTGTGTTTTCTGTTTCATTAAAATTTTGTTAATTTTGGGACACATAATATTAAAGGCGTTAATAGTCATCATCTATTCAGTCAGTTATTTTACGCCGGTATGTCCGAAATGGTACTAACTCTAAACGAATAAATTAAATGAAGCATTAATTATGTTTAGAAATTTTAAGTGTGTATAGCAGTTATTTTGAGTTAGAGTAATACCAACTTTTAGTACTGAAACTCCTAAATTAATTTCGTAGTCTCTAATAGCTCTCGTAGTTTAACGTCATGAAGCACTTTAGTTTTGTGTACGTATATTAAGAAGAACATAAAGCAGCTAAGTAATGTTCTGTTTATTTTTTATATTTAATTGGCTTATTATCCTCCTTTTATCTCTGACAGGAAATTAAAAATATGAAATAAAGAAATTAAATTGTCCAGAATAGTTATAATAAAACTGTTGTTAATATATTTTATCACGTTTTATATAAGTACTTTACAATTCCGTTTCAGAATCTTTACAGCTATCATGGTTTTGGATGGACTGAGATTACAGATGTTCTGTTGTCATTAGTTATTATAAGTATAGTATTGTTGTGTAATATTAGCGTAAACTTAAGAAGTCATCATTGTTCGAAGTTACATTAAATAATTTTAACAAATAAATTTTATTGAAGATTATAATATTTAAGCACTAAATGATGTAAAATATATTATGTCCCTAAAGTATGCCTTAACTTTAACTCTGATTTAACTAATCGTTTAAGAAAATTAAACAGAGTAAAAACTCAAGATGTTTAATAAAAATTAAAGAAAGTTTTGATGCAGCTCTTGAGAGTTGTGACTTTGTGTTGTTCATGAGGTTTTTTCTGCTATTTCTCAAGGCTTGAATTACTTTGTTTACCTGTATTATACAGGGGGGCAAACGAGCAATCGCAGCCATTCCCATAACTACTGACGCCCATATACATCCGCGTAGAGGCTATACAAATGCACTGCTCTCTTTTCTCCTGGGGGAGACAGTCCACCACTCCTCCATGGGCCTACTAGGAAATCAGGCAATCACTTTTTGGATTGATAAATGGCTATCTTCCAATTTCTGTAGTTTTTGTTTTCACGTAATTGGTTTCCTTGCAACTTGGGACTGTCAAATGAATAGTTAGTTTTGTTAAGACCGTCAACCTCAAGCTGTGCACTCAAAATGATTAATTTGCTGGTTCCTATAATTACACCGCCACTTTAGAATATCATTAAATACGAACCAAAACAATTTAAAATGCTAATAATAAATGCTTATTGATTAAAGAAGTCTAAAAGGTATTTGGATTCTTTTGCGAGTCATAAAATATGTTATCAGCTATAAAACAATTGAAATGGAAAATTTTAATTTGTATTACATAGCCGCCCAGCCACCGAATTTATCTTATGTCGGTCTCGCACCCGCTAAAAACACATGACAATCATCTTCACGCGATTACCAAGTAGATGAGCACAGTGGGGCTTCCACCAATTTTCTACCACCTCGGATGCAGCGATGCTTCCTTTTAGGATCTCGTATACGTTCGAATACGTTGGCCATCATTCTGTCAAAAAAAAGTTTCATTTTATTTATATTTTAAAGACACCAAGGAAATTCCCGATTTTGACATTCAAACATTTTTTTCTCCATTTTACCTTTTTGTTAGATGCGTCTTTTCAACTATCGGGGGCAGTTGATTGCGCGCATAGAGATGTAGATTGTATGGCCTAAGTGCAAACGCGTCATAGATCGAATGCGCAAGAGTTGGTAGTAATAATATGATTTTAGTAATAAAAGAAATATTGTGAAATATTAATAATTTTTATTCGTGAACTAGCTTCCGCCCGCGACTCCGTGCGCGCGGATATCGGTCTTCGCGTGGATGGATTTATTTTTTCTACGTATTTTTCCAGGATAAAAAGAATCCCATTTTATGCCCAGGATAGTAAGGTATAATTATACCAAGTTTCATCGAAGTCGAACCGTTAGTTTTCGCGTGATGCCAGAACATACAGACAGACAGACAAAAATTTTTTTAATCGCATATTTGGGTTTGGTATCGATCCAGTAACACCCCCTGCTATTTATTTTTTCAATATTTTCAAAGTACAGAATTGACTCTTCTACAGATTTATTACATGTATAGATTAGTTTAATACGACACGTCCTACGTATTTGGATGTATCTGCCAGATACACGAAATTGCTTTTATTGCATTTTTGGCATCTATACCTTATATTCTATCATATACAAAAATATCAGATTTTTTTTTGACCGGAACATTGATTTTTGTTATACGTATAAGTATGCATCTACTTATGTTGCTAAACAATGACGCTGTTAAAATAAGTAAATACCAGTTACACGATAATTCTCGGGCACAGGTGAGCGGGCGACGGGCAACTACCCGATAGTCATTTGTACTTCGGTAATGAGCAATATAGAAAGGGGTCCGCTCTAATTTCATAAGTGCCGAGTTAGAGGTACCAATTTTTAGCAACATTGATAGAAAATGAATAAAAAAGGCGAGCATCTGTCTGCAATGTCGGAAAATATTTGTTATTAGACCAACATGACTACGTACCATCAAGGCATGGTATATTGTATTCAACCAAATATGCTTAAAATTTCAAAATTAATCTAAATAAAATTCAAAACATAATCGATTCTTTTTATTTTCATAGCGAGTAATGCAATGTACTAAAATTTAATACAAAAAATTGTTATTTTGTATATTTTGATGTAATCCCGCTGTTTAAGTATGTAACTGCGTAGATACACACTTATTCACTGTATTTCCTTTTTATCCTAATATGCATCTACCACTTACACAGGTAGTCTTTGGAATCTTGTAAGATTGAAAAAACTATCTGACCAGTTACCTACTTATACCTCGTGATTGTTTCAGAAATAAATCATTTAACTAACACCAGCTTTTAACATTTTATAATAATAATAGAAAAAAAACAATTAATCAGTGCTAATATTTATCTACTACCAAAAATATCATTTTGATATAGCGTAAATAAGAATATATTTCGATTTTTAGGCTCCAAACACGTTGGTACAGAGTCGAAGCATCTTTCCTGAAGATACTGCCTACCTTGCCGTAGAGGGAGGGATTGCGTGCCTCTGTGATACTCAAGGCCATGCCGGCTAACTCTACGCATACTGGACAGGCTTGGTGAGAGAGGTCAGACTAAGAACAGTTCAGCTGGAGGGTCCCCCACCCGTCTCTCTGAATCACCAGAAGGCGGTGTGGAATGGGACAAATGGGGGGTCTATGTCGGACCATGTGTCCGAAATCGGACATGGTGGCGTGATCCTTTGAAGTAGGTACTAGGGCCAGGGGTCAAGGGGAACGTGACTCCATTGCACTGTTCAGACTGTTCAGAGGCACCCGGAGAGTCCCCAAAGAGAAGTTCGGTCTTTTCGCCGAGGCCAGCCTGTCGCTGGAGGTATCGTGTTGCTTGCAGAATCGGAACTCTCCAATTACAGCACCGGAAGGCACTCTCAGGGGTTTAGTCGGTATTACACTGAGTCCGACATAGGTATCTTAGGGGAATGAATTAATTAAATAAATCACCAAAAAAAAAAGAGTTACGAGTGTTTTTCACCTATAGCATAATATATTCATCTCTCTTTCATCAGTAAGGTACAAATATTTAATGTTGTTATAGGACACTTCGACTCTCCACCTGAATGAGTTAGTCTTAAAAATTGTCTTTTTCGTGTATTAGATATTTAAAGCGAAATATTAGTCTTGAATGATTTTCCTTCATACAGCTGTATATTCGCTTTGCACGTTTTAGTTTAACTTTAGAGAGTCTCCAATAAGTTTCCCTAAAAAGAAAACTGAAAAAGTCTTACAACAGCTCAGAAAACTTTTTGAAGCCGATGACGAAGAACAATAACAGCCACAGTTAACGAATTATAAATTCATCTTCAATATATTTGTCAATATTGTTTCAATATATTGTAATTCTAATGTAGCTATATTGCTGTATTCACTTATGATAAAATTTAAGTTTCATTGCAACAAAAGTCTTGTCCTAAGATTCACCAAGTTTATTCAACTTTAATAGGTAAAGAAATTGTTCAAATGAGCTGTAATGTTTCAACAATTCCTTCACCACTTTTATATAACCATATCAATTACTAACGCCATCAGAACACCTGTCATCAGAATCCTTCCTAACTTTATATTTTTAAAGAAAAAAGCGCTGCGTTAACCAAATAAAAGATAAAGGTCGCATACGATAGATGCATCGTAACCAGTGGTTAAATGTAAAACGAACAATGTTTTAGGTTTGGAGTACACAAGTAGGCATGAGAAAGTCAAGCAACAAAAAAGATATTAGATTCCCATGTTGAAAAAAATGTACTTAAGTTGTTGTAAAATGTCCAGGAAAATTTACAGCTGATAATCGAAACATACTATTTGTATCGTTTTGGTCATTAGGTGAGCTAGTTCGTCACTAGAGATTTTATAGCCCGATATTGTGATAGAATTCCAAAATGTCGCATGGCTACTGTCTTCTGAGTCAAACCCTAGAAGAGAATTCACACTGTAGTATTACTTGCCGACAGGAGTCAATATTAATAGCTATTTGCTCTAATAGGTTTGAGTCGAAAACACGAGGTTGTACATTAGGCATTAGCCATGGCCCATGGTCTATTACACTCTGAATAAGCTCTCGTTGGGCGGTATTGTTATCTCGGGTAACAGAAGCAAATTTCATAATTCAAACTAAAGCGCAAACTTTAAGACGATCGCGATATAGAGATACACCCAATAATTAAGCACATTTAGGATTTAATGTACACAAAAAAGATAGTTGCGATGTTTGCCATGTTAAAAATAAGTTTATAGAGTACTCCCAACTAAGAAGTACTATTTTGTTGGCCAGGTTTAGGTCAGTTTAGTCAGTTCCAGGACAGTTACACTTTGTAGTTCCTAATTTTATACGATGTGTAATTGTGTACCTGCCAGTTACCTACATCATTAAAATTCAAGAATATTCCGATGTAAAAATATGTATAAGACACATACCATTTAATATTTTTTTTCGGAACAATGTATAATTATGTATGTGCTAAAACACAAAAACCTTAAAGGTTTAATAAAAAAAAATCATTGATAATGTTAAGTTTACGGCAACATAAGGCCTCTTGCCGAATTTCAGCAAGTGTCATTACGGTCAAATCAGTCGTTACGGTTGCTGAGATATGACGATTTTAATTTTTCGAAATCTTTAAATGGCTCTCCTGTAAAATTTTCTTTTTGCAGATACACACATTTGCGTAGGACGTGTAGATTATAGATGTATACACATTATTCAGAATGAATATAAATATATTTTTAGATGGAATAATCCATAGCACAAATAAAAACGGATAAATAATAGATAATAAAAAAGTTTGAATTTTAATGTACTTTTTTGTGCTCTGGCTTATCGTTTGTCCCCTATAGGTACTATAAAAAAAGCAACGGGGTAGTTACTAGAAAAAATAAGTACTTACCTAAGTACGGAGTACCTACATAATATTTATGTATACAATACGTGTATGTTTTAGGTTTCTGTACCTAAAAAGAAAAAATAAGACCCTATTACTAAGCCTTCGCTGTATGTCTGTCACTAGACTGTATCTCATAAACCGTGATAGTTAGAACGCTGAAATTTTCACAGAATAAATAATGATAAAATAAAAATTAAGTAAATATCAAACATGGGCTCCCGTACAACAAAAGCAATTTTTAAGCATCATTACTCGATATTAATAAACAGGTAAAAACTTGAATAAGTATTTGAAAAAGTAAGTATTTGGGAATATGTTACGTATATTAATAAATAGGTACCTAACACATAAACACAAAAAATATTATAATCCTTGCATCTAAACGCTGTACGATTTTCATTATTTTTTTTACTTTTATACCCATGCACTTCACTATTATTGTTACTTGGTTTCGGCATTTTATACAAAACGCGGGAATCGCACAATGAACAATATGTGAACGTGCGAGCGTGCGACGGCCCTGTGTCGCAGATATCTTCGAAGATAGCCCAAGCCGTAGGTATTAAACGCGTGACCTCGAACGAGTGACGGACGCCTGGCTATGTTTCTTTATATGACCCTAAGAAAATATTAAGCATGGCTACCGTCCGTACCTTACCAAATTAACTCTACAAACTCTCCGTATTTAACAACATTACCCCTTGAGATCTAATTTAAGGAACAGAACAACGGTAACAAACTAGAATCTTCACAAAAATTTATCACAGATAACAACATGTTCAAACTATTAGTAAATTGAATTGAAGTAAATTGGAATAGAAACTAAGCTTCTTAATGTATCGCAATAATCGCAATAATATTAATTATGTCACATGGGTATACTAAAAAAAGTGTGCGTAGTGCTTCTATGAGGGTATACATATTGTGTACTTAAATACAGTTATATATACAGTAAATACAGTTTCAGTATGTTTGTGTACATACTTCTCTGAAATTTTCGGTGCGTATCCAGTATAGGTGTGAGAAAAGTCCATAAAGTCTATATATATTTCAACTTTTTATTCCGATACTTTTACTATGCGGCGCAGCTATTTATTCTATATACATACGTACCTTTTTCAACGTTGAGTATTATGATATCTTATAATATACTAGCTGCCCAAGAGACGTTGTCTTGTCATTATTGGATTGATTTGTGAATCTAAACCGCTCTCAAGTTACATGCTTCCTCTCAAACCCTTCATGTGTTGAAGGATAAAACATTTCGTTAAAATCGGTTCAGTCGTTTAGGAGGAATTCAGTGACACAAACGAACACAAGAAATATATAAAGAAAAAAACTGGTATAACGATGTGTATGATTAATACTCTCGCCTCGGGAACGAAACCATTTTACTTTTTATTATAAAATTTTCTACATATTCGATATGAATAGGAGTTGCTCTTAAATTATACATATATCATTCTTATCACGATATTTTCACGAAACCTGAATGTGTTTATTAATTTTGGGTGAAGTCTTCCCTGGATAATAGTTCTAGATTTTTAAGTATGTCAGATTATGGTAATATTTCATAATAATATTAATGAGAGGTCTTTCCTGCGTGAGAGGAATGAAATATCTCCCAAAAATGGAACGACAGCGACGTTGAACATCGATATCGTCTTTAACTTGCTCATTGACGCGTATATAATTTATCTCGACGTTAAAATCTTATTGAAAATAATTTTAAAAATGTTGGAGAATTTTTTAGACAACTTAAAATGATTTTCTAACAGTTTGTGGTGGTAAAGTGTATTATTTAGTGTAAAAAAAGTAAAGTGTATTATTTATTATATACATTTGATATTTACCTACTTAGTTGTTATGCTGACATGTTGCCTTTATCCCCTCCAAGGGACTCATGAAAGCTCATAAACCGTTCCAAAACCACAGTATAGCTTTGACTTAGCGGCGGTGTCCTGTACATATTATAATATGTTTATAACATAAGTAAGAGTCGGAGCTTCGATTTTTGAGAGCTTCACGTGATTGTCCCTAAATCGACCCAGTAGAGCACGTGCCTAATAATCTTTGTCTACCCACAAAGAGTTTGTAAACTATAAAACCATCTTTGGCTTTCGCTTTCCATGATGAAGTAACTATATACAAATCCATTAGTTTAGTGGCTGCAGTGGATTTTATATACCTAGTAACTAACTGTGGCGTATTTCGTGTATTAAAATTAAATAAGGTATTCATAAAAAGTTCATAATACTTCCTTTACCAAGTCAGATTGAGTTAAAAGTGCGTAAATAAGCATTCAAGAGGGCCATAAAATTCATTCGTGCAAATAACTTTGCTGAAGTTGATTAAATTATATTCCCCGAATACGGTTTTAGAGCAGTAATTCCTTAAGTTCAAATCTATGTGCAAAAGTTGTTCTTTTAATTACTGAAATTCGAGGCGAATTTACGTGAAGAGAGAAATGTAGTTAGTTCTATCATTTAACTTAATAACTTTTTATCAAAATTATATACATAGTTTTTTGGAATCTACAGAGTAAAATAAAGAAGAAGTTGTGTCGTTTTCTATTGAGTGGTTGGTACGGTAGTAAGTCAGTGCATATCTGAGACATGCCTTTAAAGTTTTAGTTGTACGATCGACATTTTTTACTGGAACTCACAAAGCTTAGAGCTAAACTGATAGAATTTGATCAACTGTAGTGAAACAGTTCATTTGGCAGTTATATGCGTGCGGCATAGGGACTTGTTGACTTAGCTAACTTTGTTGACAATAGAGACGTAGTTAAATCTTGAGGTAGCAATTATAAGCTATAATATTAACCATTGTGATCGTTTTTTATGGTGCTTTTGTGGTTGTTGTACATAATTCTATCAGGTCTTAGTTTCTACTCTAAATATTTATTATATCATTATATATGGATTATATTAAATATGTATTCATTGTTCAAGCCAGCGCAGTATTTGTGATTTCAAAAATACTTACGTCCACGTCTAAGTTCTTTCCAGCTAGCTTGATACATTTGACCTACGGAGAGATGTAAGTTCACTGAGCATCTTCTACCGTATTTTCCATGGGGAGTGTTCGGAGGAGTTGTTTGGACCTGCAGCTGATTTCACAATCGTACTTCGCGTCAAAGTTCAAACTTCCATTGGCACCATCTAGATATTCCGAAGGCCATCACTGCACTGTGCGCTTTAAGCGCAACTACTTTGAGAAATCAGCAGCCGCACTTGGTATTTCCGGACCGATATGACTTAGGAATCTTTAAGAAAAGAGCCTTCTCTTATCTTAAAGGTCGGCAACCCAACTGCAAGCCCCCCGATGTTGCAGATGTCTGTAGGCTTCGGAAATCACCTTCATCTCAGTAACCTGACTGCTCGTTTGCCCCCTGTACTATAAAAAAACTGCTATACATAATATTTTCTTCATAAAATAAATTATTTTTTATAAATTATGATATTTACATTTTCAATGCAGGATCAACTGGCAAGCTTATCTAAAAGATAAACTATATATTTAAGAATAATAGGTTCGTGAGGTTAGATGTGCTATTTTTTTTATTGATGCAGGGGAATACATTTACGTCCCCTCCAAGATGCTGCCACCTTGCGGTGGGTGCCGTTGGGCACGTCGTCGTGCGTGACGGATAGAGTTACCCAAACCGGACAGGCTTGGAGAGCGATGCCAGACCAAGCCCAGCTCAGCGGCTGAGGAGTCCTTCACTGCTGAGGGGTCCTCCACTTGTCCCAATCAATCAGCAGAAGGCGGTGTGCATTGGGACTATGGTGGCTCCGATCCGTACAATTTGTGACGTGCTTCTTTGATGCCCTGGGGCCAGCGGTCAAGAAGGGAGCTTGACTCCATTGCACGGTTCCGATGACGTAATTCAGAGGCTACCAGACAGTCCCCAAAGAGGAGAAGTCTGGCCATTTTGCTGAGGATCCTGTTGCTTGTAGATCCGGGACCCTCCAATTAATACAATTATAGCGGCTGAAGGCATGCGCCGGGGTTTAGTCGGTATTACACTAAGTGATCTTACAGGTCTGGGGGACTGGGCTCCTAATAATCTTACGTAAATGTATTCCCCAGATAGGGGAGAGTAGAGGGCATTTAATCGATTTGTATGAAGTCAAGAAATGCATATGGGGATAAAGGGTCGGTGCGCAATTGCCCTGAGCCTCATTGTGCAATGAAACTAAAATGTTACTGCACCAATAGTTGCATAAATAATTAGATCATTTTTGCGAATAAATAATATGCATTATGGTTTCATGATATGTGCAAATTATAAATAATAGTTTAAACGAAAAGCCAAAATAAAGGGACTAAACACTTCAATTTTTAAAATAACGAAGTAACTGAGAGCTATGCCTTTACCATCTAAAATACCGAAGACGCTCCAGTCGTAATACCATATGAATCAAATTACAATGTTCGAAACTCAGTTGTGAGGAAAACGCTACGACGACGTAATACTTTATGAATCGAATTACAACGCTCGAAGCTCGCATAAATGTGGTGAATAACGACGCGACTAGACTGTACGTTGTCTGTCGCTTCATCTATGATCTGCTTGCTGCTTTCGTCACGCTTTACTTAAGATAATTATAATATGAATCGATCCCGCACTTACTACTAGGTAAACTTATTAAAAAAATAAAGCTTATTCTTTCCTCAAAGGTCGGCAACGCATCTGTTAGACCTCTGGTGTTACGGATGTCTGTGGGCGTTGGTGATCACTTTACAACAGATGACCCAACTGCTCGTTTGCCCCCTGTGCTATAAAAAAAGGTCCCTGTATACTGCAACACAATGCATCATTTATTTCATTTTCTTAATTTGTTAGGCTCTGGTTTGGCCACTATCTCAGCTGATGGAAAGTGATCACGTGGATGAAAATGTACCAAGCTTGCCTGATCGAAAAAAGTAAAAATAAAACTATAGTATAAAAAACTTATGTTTATTTTATATAGAATGTTTATTTTTTCCCAGTAACACTCAAAAAGTGTTTTATTTAGTAGTAAATAAAAGTGCAATTAGTGCCATTTCTGTACTCGAAATTTATTAACCCGTCAATAAAATGAAGTAGAAAATATTATAATAATGTTGATAATATACAAACTAAATTAACTTGTTGCACGGCTTTGATATAATTAGCTCTGTCAATTGGGACTGCAGAGACTGCACAATTTCGGTCTGATGAAAATAAATTATATTGCATTGGACTGTTTGTGTCTAATGGGTTATCGATGATATTCCGTTCCCGACAAAATCGCTCTGTGAATTTGATGGTATAATATAAAAGACCCTTTTAAAGTAAGCATATGAAATAAAATGTGTCCAAAATGTGTAGCAGAATTGTTGATTTCAAAGTAATATTCAAATTTCCTCGCTTTTATATTGGCTCTTTTTTATATCTTATGGAGGGAAACAAGGAATCGAGGGCATTATGACTACCGATACCCATAGACATCCTCATAGAGACTATACAGACCCCCCTTCATCCTTAGCCCTCAATAGGCCACCTACATACCGCACGAAACGCGACAGCACAATTACTGTCACTTTACGCCGGTTTCGTGTATTAGGTACATCTAAATGCATGCGTGCAGTGTTGCACTACCTCTTACAATTCTTCTTCATCACATAATTTTTAAATATTTTCCCTTTACGTGTGATCAAACACAAGGTTAGTTGTGCACTGATCTCGATTGCTAGTGCAGTTCTTAAGGCATTCTAAAATTAACACAATTGATTTGTCTCAAAGGAATAAAATATAAAAAATACTACTCCAACTGGTTTAAATTAACGTTGTTGCTAATTAAGACTTAGGTACTGTCATACAAGAGTCTAACAAGCGATTATTAGTTTTATTTCATACAATTGTTTGTGATGTTAAAATAAAAATACATTTCTAGAGATTCACCACTAGTTTACTGTGGTATGGTGGACTTCAAATATGTATTTCAATCTCGTGTCACGGGTCTAATATAAACATTGCATCTTGTCCAGGGACGTACAGTTTACATTTCTTCACGACCGCAAACAAAATATCTATACTGATTATTATTACCTATAACTGATTTTCTGATCTATATTACTATCTATAAATCTCTATCTCTATCTATCTATAAATATACGATTAAATACTGGTTGAATTTGATTTTTGTCTTTTGAAATTATGCCCACACTCACAGAATAGATTTCAGAAGGTCTGTTACAATTCTGCGTTTTAACCCCGTATTTACTAAAAACATTAAAATTTGACGCACCTCCGGTTTCCAAAATTGCATAACTCCACCAGCAGGTCAGAATTTGGTAAGTTTTTCGAACTTTCAACCGACAGTGCATAAGAAGATAAAATAAATAACCACTATATTATATCTTATTGGCGAAAAGAGCTGTCATAGCACGCATTAACATTCACGTGGTCAATGGTTATGACCTTCACCCGGTCCTCTTTACATTACCTATAGTATTCTTATAATTTTTCTTGGTTTAAGAATTGTTACTAAAAATGTTTAGTACCTAATATAAAATATTATAATTATATCCAATATAAAACTATTGTTACTGCACTTATTGAATTATGTACACTACACTATTATTTCAATTCAGGCCCCTTTTTCAATCTATTAAAACTACTACTGAATCTGCATAAGTTTACTCAGGATTGGACAAGCCATGGATTTTAGGATTCGTAGTAAAGGGGTTTTTACGACGCGTTTGGTTGATTGGTAGCGGTATGAGTTTATTTTTTCAGGCGCTTCGGTAAAGAAAATGAAATGTTCAATCAATACTATCTCGCCTCACCATTTCGTTTACATTTACGACTGAATAAATAATTTGCAACGTACTTTGTGTTTTTATTGAAACATGACACAAAATATGTATATTGTATTAGATGCTTTATGCATTTTTCAACTGCCTTGAAATAGTTGTATTTTATAGTGGCTGATAATCAAGATATAAAACTACATTAGCCAATCAAATATCTGTTTAATTAGATATTAGTAGTATATTTTATAAGAGCTAATTCAAATTTATGCCTACACTCATGCTGTATGAAACTATAAGTTCTACAAAAAATATAAGTTAGGAACAATTTAGCATTTTTCGGATTTTTGCTATACTAGCTGCGCCCCGTAGTTCCATATTAGAAAATCATCCTATAGCACTTCCCATAGGAACATTTTTTCGGGATAAAACTATCCTATGTGTTAATCCAAGTTAGTCTCTTTGTGTGTGCCAAATTTCATGAAAATCTTCTCAGTTGTTTTTGTCGTAGTGGATTAACAAACTAACAATCATACACACAAACGAAGAAACAAACAAACAAACAAACAAACTTTCGCGTTTATAATATTAGTTATACTATATTATATCTGTGCTACAAGTTCTTACTTTTTGCCAAATTTAAATTTTTTTATAATTATGAAGATCAACGAGAAGTAAACTTACCGTTTAGGAAATTTTAAATTGCTGTAAATTCTTACTGCAGACCCTTAGAAGCCTTAAATATCATGCATTTAAGACTTCATGAGGCCACAAACCTTAGTTTTGACATACAATTCAGCTGAATATTTTTATACGTTTGCAAAAAAAGGTCTTAAAAAAACTTACGTACAGACCGACGACAGAGGTCAATATATTAACTCTAACCCCGATCCGAATTTCTCTGTAAAATACGTAACCTTAAAAATGGAAAAATGCTAATGTTTATATTATATCGTATCATAATTACCACACATCTCTAACCATTTAGGCAGCGTTCGCGAGAATCGTTAACGTATGGCAGTTTTTTCGTCGACTTACTCCACAATTTACACTACCACGAAAAAACGTATCTATTTTCCGAGATAAAATATAGCCTATACGGATTCGGAAGAATCCCTCTAAGTAATAGTAAAAGAAATTTTGAAATCGGTCCAGTAGTTTTTGAGCCTATTCAATACAAAAATACAAAAATACAAAGGTTCCTATTTATAATATTAGTATAGATATGGCAAGAGTGACTTCAATATAAATTTGGTTCTATGCACGTCGAGGGTTCAAACTTTCAATATTAGATGACGGTGCCAAAGCGAAAACTTGATGAAAATCTATCTTGGAGACGTCGCATATGTGGCATAAATTAGATTTTGATCTAAGTAAGTGTTAGACGCCAGCAGACATAATCTTCGATGGATTTTGTCGAACTATTTTATTAAATTTAGCTTAAAGTCTACAAAAGTTAAGAACATAGGTTAGACAGGTAAGAATACAATAAGTCAGGAACAGAGCTCATATTATACTTTCGCATAACCTGCGGTTGGGTTTATATATAGTATTCTATTTTAAATTGGGTAAATTTAGTACTAAGTATAACTAAAGTAATACGTGAATTGAAATTTAAAAAACGTATCTTATGGTTATGTCTTTCGTTTACCGGCATGCAGTTATAAAAGCTAGACTTGGCGTTGGAATTAAATTTAAGAGGCAGGTACCTCCTGCCATACCAGGAATGCCTAACTAAAAAAGTATATCTTGCTTACATAGTACAGACGTGAAAGTGTTGCCTATGCTGAGGCGCTTTTTCTATTATTCTCGAAGTATATTCTATAAAGTCACTGTCCTCCTCAATTTAATGATATACCATTCGTTACTCAAGTATAAATAAACGTTAAAAGTTTAAAACACAGTATTGTTTAATTCATTCAGAAGCATTCATGACTATTTGGTTTATTTTTGTGTCTAATATTGGAAATATCTATAATGATACTACATATATCATTAATGATTTTTCAATCTTAATTAATTCTCTCAATCAACAAATCTCAATTACTGGTGTTTTGTTCATTTTTATCTGTTACCCATTAATGAAAAACTAGTTTACACCGTTCTATGGATACTTCACAAAATCATAAATCCTTTTTCCATGATGATTATCTTTCTAAAGCAAACACCAGCATTAATTTTATTATTATATTAAACTAAATTTATTATAATATGTTGAAAAAATTAATATGAAAATATTATAGAAAAATTATACGTAATAAATAAAAGAAATAAGAAATAATTGAAAAAAAGCTTAAGTAGTTCTGCCTCCGATAGTTGAAAAGACGCATCTAACATTTTTTCCGAAATTGAGTTAGATATATTGCCGGAATGAGGAGAAAAAGGCGCATGTTCTAATATTTTTTATATTGCGATATCTCGCTCCGTTACAGAGTTATCATAACGAAAAAGGGCGTGTTTGTGAACTTTTTTCTATTACTTGAAAGGTGAAAAGACAGATTTCCTTTAAACTTAATTGAAAAGGCACATTTACGTATTAACGACATTTTCATTTATAATATTTGTTTAAGTTCAGAAGTTGAAAAGGCATGTCTTTAATATAAGAAGTTGATTAGACGGAACTGATTATAATATGCGTTTTCGGGACTAGTTAAAAAAATCATCAATCAAAAAAATCATTAGTGCATGCTAAGTAAAAAAATCATTAGGTATATGTATGGGTTAGTGTCTGGGGTATCTTTGTTAAATAAAAGTCACTTCAACACAATTACGTATTTATTGTTCTTATACCATACCATATTTCAGGTTCTTCCGGCCAGAAGGGTGGGACGCGTATCCCCACTCTAAATAACTCGGAGGAGCCTGTAGAACTGCATCCTTCATTAATTTTCTGCGTTGACATTTTTATCTTCAGCGAAAAAAAATAATTAAATCGCTATACGCTTGTTACTTGGACCACACCCTATTTTTTTAGATACCGTTCTTTACACTAGTACCCACTAATAGTTATTCTTAATATTCACTGCACAGGATATTTAATGTTCACTTTTGTCCTTGACTCACAGTTTTAGTTCTTGATCGGGGTCACCAGTTGTGGGCGAGTGTCTGGGGTATCTTTGTTAAATAAAAGTCACTTCAACACAATTACGTATTTATTGTTCTTATATACACTATGTATGCACAATTAATAGAGAGTTTTTCATAAAATAAAACTTACCTATTATTTTTCTTCAATATCCGGCATCCATCTTGAGTCAAGCACTAGTCTCTCCGCGTTTGGCGCCTCTGTCGCTGTATAGTTTTTGACCTATATATTTGGCGCCGGGTGACTTTTTCGCCATTATAAGCACTCATGAAGCACCAGGTAGCCCTTACCTGGATGCCGGATATTGAAGAAAAATAATAGGTAAGTTTTATTTTATGAAAAACTCTCTATTATTGTTTCGTATCAATATCCGGCATCCATCTTGAGTGACGTGTTTGTTATCACATGGTGCCTTTAAAGTAAATACGCTATAATGTGTTAGGAAGAAAACTAGATAACCCTATCATGGATATATTTAATCAGTTATCAAGGTTACAATAAAAAAAAAATTGAGAATTTAGAAAATTAGTAATAATCATTGAAATGGATCAAAATAATTAGATAATGACACTGATTCCTTAATACTAAATGAATTTTCAGTGACTATTTCCCTATAATAATAATTTCGGAAAGTATGCTCTACTCTCCAATTGCCCGTGGAAAGAATTGTATCTATTGGGAAATTCTCTAAAAAATTTAGCGAAGCCACAGCTGACCTCACTGAACCAGGGGTTGCCCCAGTGCCAGCTTCCCTTAAAAGAGATTTTACCCATTCACCTATGAGGGTTCTGGATGCAAGCTTTATTTCACCCTTGACAGAAATAAACAAATTATTAATGTTTTGTCTACGATCTGAACTTAAGCTTATTAATTTTCTTATCCAAAAAATTACATTCAGTCTTTTATGAGGGTGTTCTCTAAGCTTCCATCCAGATTGCCTATGCCTCTGACTGTCTGTTTTTGAACCAAATGCAGGCCATAATATAATGAAAGAATCGTCATCTATTAAGTTTTGGGCATCAATTCTTAATAATGTGAGGTCATGAACTCTACGGCCTGAAGCTAATAATAGAAGGGCTGCAGTATGCCTTGATACATGAAAAATATTATCTTCATTAACATTATAACTACTCATATATTGTAAAAGATGTTTTGGATTCCATATAGGTGGCTTAGCAGGTCTGACCTTGGCTGTTGATATAGCCTTC
>LUGF01017308.1:26865-39489 GCA_001625245.1 Calycopis cecrops | reverse complement strand
ATTTGCTCCTATCAGCTGCAATACCTATAATATATATGGTACATTGCGTTACAGATTCATTTAGACATATTATTGTTTCATTTTTTGTTAACAAAATATACAAAAAGAAGAAAATAAATGTTAATTTTAATCAAGTTAACCTACATAAGATTGATGAATTTATACAGTAGGACCAAGTGATATGAAAATTACGGAACATGATATGACCTACTTACATAATGAATGTCCAACAAAATTACCTGTTATTTATGTTTGTGTTACTCGTCCCACACTGACCAAATTCGGTTTAGAATTTCTTTAGATTCATATTTTAATCTCAACTCATTACATTTCTTTTTTTTCTTTTTAGCCAGTCAAGGATTTGTAAAATCGAACACTAAATTCATTCAAGTCATTTTTTTTATACAGTAAAGTTGGTGAAGTAATTTAAGTGAATTTATATGAAAGTTTTGTTTTAGTTAAGAACTCTTAAGTTAAGAGTTGTTCATACTAGAGCCAGGCTAAATAAAAAACTTGTAAACTACAATTTTCAAAAGATTTGAACACCGTGCTTTTATAAAGTTGCTGCACGACTTTCATTCACGCTAATATTATTACTATAATATTTTTTAAACCGATTCATGTGCTGGTTCCTACTTGAGACACTGCATGATTTTCAAAAACCCAAAAACAACTTTGTCGTTCATACAAACGCTATGATAACCAAGTTATTTTATTTTTCTGGTATTAAATGTCGCAGAGACACTTATAGCTTTCGTTGGTACGGAACTCTCGGTGTGCGAGTCCGAGTCCGACTCGCACTTGGCCGGTTTTTTATCTTAGTTAACAAAAGAGAGGAAATTACGTCAATTGAAATCTAGAACATAATCTTTCTTATACCCACACCTGTTTAAGTCGAAAACATTTCTAGATTTACCTATATTAAATATATACATGTATGTATACATTCTGGATGCCTCGCTACCACGACAATATTAGGCATATTTAGTAAAAATTTTAAGTATTAATCGGCCAATAATAAACCGGATCTCAATCGGTCGTGATCTGATCGAGTTTAATAGAAGTTGGCATGTAGCCGAATGGCCTATATAACAACAAATCCCGCGGGTGCCACAGACCTCCTAATGTGGTTCGAATTTGCAATAAATAAGCAATCGCACACATAGCCCGCTCACTTAGATGGATTAAAATGCCTATAAAAGATTATCAAAATGAAATAATCATTGTACCTACTTCAATGTCAAAATATGATATTTGATCAATTGTGATTCTGCCAAATGGCAAGCCCGGCGGCTTCGGCGACACCGGCAACCCCAGGCTGGTGTAGTTCAGGGTCGTTTGTTTTGTGTATGGCAACTTGGTTCAGAATTAGCTGAAAAGGCTTAGAATAAAGAAAAAACATCAAAGCAACGCGTGTGGGGTACCAAAAATTGATTACACCGAGCATATGACGGAATCATTCAGAGACAACGACAAATTGGATTAGTCAAAATGGCAGAATTAGGCAACGATGTGATCAACCAGCGTTCGGAAACATCTAATTACACTTGTCCCTATTACGTATTCAAACCCCTATAATAAACTGAGTATTTGAAATTGGGTTAAACTAATCGTAGTTATTATGTTGTACATATTACATTTATATTTATATTGTTTATAAATATATACATTTATATTTATATTACATACATTTCGTAATAAAAATCTGTTTTCTGGCCTTTTCGTTTTATATTTTTCCTTACTAAGTCTTATTTCATATTTTTTTCAGTCCATAAATAGAAAAAAACCTTACGGCTTTATTACTCCCCAGCTTTTATAATTACACGGTAACCTTGGACAAGTTTTCAAGTCAGTTATATCATTTATAAACCTATATTATGCTAAGTCTACTTTTATTTTTTTACATTTACATTACGTTCAGAACTTATCATAGTCATGTGGTGTAGATGAACAACTGCTGAAAACTAAAACTTTAATTTTTGTTCCAAATATTTTAAAGTTTGTAGCGATGTATTTGTGGAATTATGTACCGTCCTCGGTTTATCCGGACCGATATGACTTCTTCTCTTGATCGTAATGAAAAGAGCCTACTATTATTTTAAAGGTGGACAACGCAACTGCTAGACCCCTGGTATTGCAGATGTCTGTGGGCGTCGGAAATCACCATCATCTCGGTGACCCGACTGATCGTTTCCCCCTCTGTACAGTTCAGAACTGACCATTGAACTTGGCATCCTTTTTTTTAATAAAAATATTAATGGTCAGTCCAGAAATTTATTTATAACAAATATACAATATTTTGTAACCACTTAAAATTTGAGTTCATCTCATAATTTATGATGATATACTTGTAGTGTATGTAGTTATACATTCATTCTATTATGCCGTTTGTCTCGAGCGCACACGTCACAAGACAGTCAGTCATTGTACGACCGTCGGCCCATGAGGACGTGGCGGTGCGTTGGCGAGCCAAATCAATATAAGTACATACAGTGGAAAAGTACAACTACTACATTGGCGACGAGGATATACAAGGTCTCATACATATATAAAAAAGGCAGCTAATGGTATGTAAAAGTTTAAGAATTTGAGTAATAATAGTAAAGAAGGTATATAGACGGTAAACTATCTAAAGACAAAAAAAAAATTTAACTATTTATTTTATAGTCTTTAACTATTATTACTCACAATACAAATAAGTATTGAATTATCTAAAGCAAACTAAATTAATACCTTACTTGTTTACGCTGATTTGAGCATGAGTCATTTACCGGCGTTAGAATGCGTCCCAAGATGAATACACAGTACAGACCGTACTGATAACACTTTTAATGTGTTTCATAGCCAAATATCATACCTTATGTTACAGTTAATTTCTACCATTTATTATTGTTATATACAATTAATATTTTGCATGCAGTCATAACATCAAATCGATATTTTGTTTAGTATTTATACTAGATAACAATAATCTCCTTTTATTACAATGACATTGTATTGATAGAAATATAATAGTATTTCATGCTAATTAATTTTCTGCTAAAATAATATATTAATTTAATGCAATAAATTTTGCGACAATATTCTAACTAATATTTTTTTATTATTATTAAAACTAAATCTTCAAATTCAGGATATATAAAAATATTGCGTATTAAAATGTGATCCAACACATATAGACATTTTTCGCAGGTGGAAAGCCTGTCATTAAATTGACAAATGGAAAAATCTAGCAGCTTTGGCTGGTCATTAAATTGACAAATAATGTTGCAGCTTTAGCTGGTCATTAAATTGACAAATAAAGAATCTAGCAGCTTTAGCTGGTCATTAAATTGACAAATAATCTTGCAGCTTTGGCTGGTCATTAAATTGACAAATAAAGCATATAGCAGCTTTGGCTAGTCATTAAATTGACAAATAAAGGATCCAGCAGCTTTGGCTGGTCATTAAATTGACAAATAAAGAATCTAGCAGCTTTGGCTGGTCATTAAATTGACAAATGGAAAAATCTAGCAGCATTGGCAGGTCATTAAATTGACAAATTGCAGCTTTCGCTGGTCATTAAATTGACAAATCGTAGCTTTCGCTGGTCATTAATTTGACAAATCGCAGCTTTGGCTGGTCATTCAATTGGCAAATAAAAGAAAAAAAGAAAAAAAACACTAGCAGCTTTGGCTGGTCATTAAATTGACAATTAAAAAATTTTGCAGCTTTGGCTGGTCATTAAATTGACATAAAATGTACCTTAAAAAAGCAGTGTTCACTGGTCTTTAAATTGACACAAAAGCAGTTTGATAAGGATTGTAAACAATACAACCTCGCTGTACAAGTTATTCCTTTAACATGAACAAGCTTGATAAGCGAAGTAACTTAAAATTTCTTTGAGACTGTTGGTTTCAGGTAGCAATATAAATTAATAATATGTCACACCTCGCACTGGAAAAAATACGATTGTGAAGGAGAACCGTCATCGGTCGGGGCAAGATGGGAACGTTGGAAACGGGGATTATTTGTTTATTTATTTTAATGTATCCGATATAACAAATAGTGAAAAAAAGAGGATACTTTATTTCATTTCGGTGGTTCAGAATTACAGGAGAAATTTTACAACATTCCAGAAGCAAAATCTCGACTACAGATGGAGTTGATTTGTTTAAAATAGCAATAGATAAACTCGATGCATACTTTACATCGAAACAAAGTAAAGTCTATGAACGGCATTTATTTAGATTGATTAATGAAGAACCAGACGAAACACTTGTAAAAAATTTCAGTGCGCCTTAGACAACAAGCGGACAAATGCAAATTCAACGTTAAAGAAGATCAAATCGACCTGATAGCTAAAGGTTGCTCCTCCTAAGAACTAAGGAAAAAGATTTTACAGACTGACGATTCGATGACACTTGACACAATTTTAGCAGAGGCAAACTCGCTTGAAGCTGTTAGACGACAAATGGAGGATTTTGGAAAGGGGTCGAGTAAATTATAAAATGTTAACAAGGTAGATACAAAAACTCAACATGGGGAAAATAAAGACACACATACGAGAAAATATACGAGTAAGCCAGCTTGTGACAGATGTGAAAATAGTAATCATGGTTCTCTAGATGCCATATGCCCAGCAAGAGGCAGAGAAAAGGACATTTTAGACAATTTTGTAGAGCAAGAATAACAACCAAGCGGAAACAGACAGCAATAAGAATAACAGAGGTAACAAAAGATTAAAAAAAAAACAAATTAATAAAGAATATACAAAGACACGTAAAGACACTGATGATATACGTCATGTATTTAGAATCGATGATGATAATGAACTAGAATGTGACATTGGAGGGGTGAAAGTTAAATTGCTAGTGGATTCTGGATGAAATGTTATTTAATAACGAGCAAAACATGGAATGTAATGAAAAGTAGAAATATTGACATTTCGGATCAAGACAACAACCCTGGCAAATTATTCTATGGTTATAGCAGTGACAAACCTTTAATATTAATAGGATTCTTTGAAGCAAGGATCAAGATAGGCGATCGAACTGAAAATGCGATTTTCTTTCTAATAAATGATGAAGATGATGATGATGAATAAAAGATGGTCCCATATACCTATTAGGAAAACATACAGCAATAAATGGAAAACAGAATCATTTTCAAAAATTAAAGATGTCCAAATACACATACTTATTGACGATAAGATACAACCTGTCTCACAGCTACATAGGAGAATACGTATACCCCTTGAAGAAAAGGAATGAATAAAATCAAAGATCTTATAGATAGAGACATTATTAAAGAAGTTCCCGGGTCCTCAAAGTGGGTGTCACCAATTGTACCGTGTAAAGATAACGGAGATGTTCGAACCTGTGTGAATATGAAGCGGGCGAATAAAGCCATCTATATAACGAGAGAACCATCTGCTTTCAACACTGGACAAATTATTACCAAAAAAAATTCTTGGGATTAATAAACTTTGTCGGGAAGTGGATACCAAATTTAGCAATTAAAACCGAACTTTTTAAAGAATTCTATGAAAGGAGTTGGGAAAGGATCGGAAAGAAAAAGCCTCTGGGGTCACGCATAAGGAGCTGCGTTTATAGAGTTAAAGTCCGCATAGTCTAAGATTTCAACGTAAAGCTATGAATATGATATGAATATTAGGACTGCAGTAATTACCGATGTTCCATCCAGTCGTATTGGGTGGCGTAATGATACAAACTAATGGCAGAGGGCCACGGATTATCGCATACGGCCATAAGACATTGACCGATTGTGAACGGCGATACTGTCGGACAAAGAAAGAGGCTTTGGCATTGGTCTGGGCTGTGGAACATTTTGTATTTTTCTTTATTGTAAGACTTTTAAGTTAGTAACCGATCATAAGCCACTTGAGGTCGTATTTGCGCCCAAATCAAAACCATGCGTTTGAATTGAGCGATGGATTTTAAGACTACAAAGCGTATGACTTCAAAGTGATTTATAAATCTGGTAAAGATAACGTTGCTGACTACTTATCTAAATTATGCAAACTAGAAAATACATCAACATCTAAAGTAGAAAATTATGTACAGCAGATCGTTGAAGTAACCAGACCAACAGCCATATCAATGAGAGACAACATTGATTGTTCGGCATAAGATCATGAAATTTTAATGGTTAAAGAGGGGCTTACTCTAATAAATGGAATGATAATGTAAAGGCATTTAAAGTAATTGAGAATGAGCTGAATTTCATGAAGGGGTTTTACTGAGAGGAACTAGAATGGTGATTCCAAATAAATTACGCAGGGAAGTTTTGATGGCAACTCACGAGGGTCATCCTGGTATAGTGTTGATGAAAGCTAGGCTGAGGACCAAAGTATGGTGGCCAAAATATGATAAACCTTACAACCTTAGTATCTGCTCCAAACCCATCCAATCCACTTAAAAGACGAGAATTGCCTAATGAACCTTGGGTAGATATAACTATGAATCTGATGGGACCACTGCCGAATGGAGAATATTTACTGGTTATAGTGGATTACTTTAGCCGGGTTCAAGAAATAAAGATAACTCTGTAAATCAGTAGTACAGACATTATAAAGATGCTAACAGAAATATTTAGTCGTCTTGGGAATCTAGCTACTATAACTGCAGATAATGGCAAGTAATTTTGTAATGCAGAATTTAATCACTTTTGTTCACGGAATATAGATTTATTTAGCACAATACCATACTGGCCTCAACAAAATGGGGCAGTAGAGCTCCAGAATAGAAAAAAAAAACTGTCATGCAGAAAAAGGTAATTGGTGGAGAGGGCTTGCAGGAATATTTGGTAATGTACACCACACGGTGTGACCGGAACATCTCCAGCAGAGCTATTCTTTAAACGACAGTTTCGCGACAAAATTCCAATCATAGCCGATCTTAACCGTCATCTACTTATTTCAAATGTTAGGGAAAGGGTCAAGAGAAGAAAAATCTAGGAAAGGAAAATGCAGATAGTAAAAGAAAAGTTAAGGTATCTGAGTTACAACCAGGTGATAAATTTTAATATTAATAAAGACAATAAATTAAGCTTAAATTAGTACCCGACTCCACATACGGTAGAAAAGAGCACTGGAGGGGATAGTGAAGTTTGCAACGGTCAGTCTAGACAAGTTTTAAGGAAAAATATAGTTTATTTGAAAAAAGGTAGAAGGGCAGTGGAAAATTCTTAATAATAACAATAATGATAAAAGCAGTTTAGAAGACGAATCTTCTACAAATACTGGGGAAGAATGATGAAAAATCAAAAAGGAAATAAGGAAAATAAGTCTAGGAGTAAAATCATAAGGGAGACTTAATATAAATTACAAATGAAAGGAGGTTGTAGTTATTTCAATATGTGATTGATAGTTGAAATATTCAAATAAATAAATAAAAAATGTTATAAAATGATGTGATAAATCATGGGGGTTGTATAAGTAAAAGCGAATTAAAAGTGTGATTAATACAACGTATTGAAATATACTATAATCAAGAAATATTATGTAAAATTATATAATATGATTATTTATTATTGAAAAGAAAATATTAAGGAACACATCTTAAACGTTATACATGCTTAAGAAATAAGTATTATGTATTTAAATTAATGATGCTATTGTTTTAACACTAAATATAAAATAACCTAAAATAAGGAAGGGATGTAGTGTATGTAGTTATACATACATTCTATTACTCCGTTTGTCTCGAGCGCACACGTCACAAGACAGTCAGTCATTGTACGACCGTCGCGTCGGCCCGTGAGGACGTGGCGGTGCGTTGGCTAGCCAAATCAATATAAGTACATACAGTGGAAAAGTACTACTACTACAATACTGAAGCGTAAGGGTAGGGTAATATGATAGTGATAAGAAATAAAACGGATCGAAGTCACGAGTTTTAGATCAGGGGGATTAGGATGTAAAAAGATTTTTTCCAAGTACACGAGTTATTTATTTAAATCGAAATTATATTGATCAAAAGTTTCATTTCTTACAAGTTCATAAATTCAACTAGATAACCTATAGTAATAAATGAAAATGTTACTTTCTGGAGCGTAGTTTTGTAAATGGGACTTTAAAAAAAGACTTGCATATCCATTGTTACATATCAAAAAGTGCTTCTTTCCATTATTGTATATTTTTGCCGGCTTTTTATTACCTGAAACCTTTTGTACAGCTCCACCGCGAAAGCAGCTTATTTATTTAAACGAGCCATAGTGGTGTCTGCATTTTACGACAAATTATGTCCTTAATTATGATTTAATGAATACGAAATTTTAAATCCAACTGTATTCTTTTCAGTAATTTCATTTCCTATCTAATTTAAATATAAAACAGGACAGAGGCTTAGGGAATTTTATTTATTTGTTACTAGCTGTGCCCCGCGGTTTCACCCGCATAAATTTCGATCCCGTGGAAAATAGAAAATCATCCCATGGGATCCTATAGTAACATTTTCGAATAAAAACTACCCTAAGTGTTAATCCAAGTTACTCTCTATGTGCGTGCCAAATTTAAAGGAAATCAGCAGTTTTTGCGTGAAAAAGTAACAAACAAACAAACAAACATACAAAGTTACGCATTTTTATTATTAGAAGGATATTACTGCTGTTTGTGAGCAGGCGGTCGAAACGCTACAGCCTGGCTACCAATTAATTTTACAATGTCATAACATTTCATATGATATTTAGTTTTTAATTACAAAAAAAATTACTTAGATCGAATATAATAGATCTTCGCGGATTCACTAGTTCAAATAAATTTATAATCGTTATTGATTTTTTATTGCATATTTTGCTGAACAATCTTTTGATAAGTTTGATTCCCCTTGTTCGCTATTTTATGCATGCTGTGCAGATATTTTCTATTCATTCCCAAATAAGCCACTGGAAATTCAGAAACAGCATAAAAGGCTACAGCATAGCGTTTCGTACCAGTCTGATTCAGTTTTTGCATAATACGGCTCATCAGCTACCCCTAAATGTTCTCTATGTCAGATTTTTTTTTATGGTATAAGGGTGCAAACGAGCAGTTGGAGCCATTTTCATGACTACCGACGCCCATAGAAATCCGCATGGAGGCTATACATGGTTATTTTTTGGTCACCGGCCAAATTTTCAGGTTTGGTTCAGAATCAATAATACATTCGATTTATAAAATAAAAAATATTAAAAAAATAATTAGATACAATTACTTTGTCCCATGTTGTAAAAAATATTTCTTGGTCACCACGTGCATCACACTCGCGACTCACGGTAGGCTGACGTCACTGACCTTGAAGTCAGACATTTCGAAGTGAAGACATTTCGTGTCATAACAACAATTCGATTTGGAATGGTCCTTAACAATACGTTAAGGACCATTCCAAATCGATTTTTATTTAATAAAATATTACAATTAGACGATAAAATTTGAAACACACTCTTGAAATAATTTCTACTTCTTTATTTTAAAATTTGGCCAGTGACCAAAAACTAACCCTGTATAGATGCGCTGCCCTCCTTTCTCCTCCAACCTTCATGGGCCACCGGCTACCTAAATGCCATCTCTATACAGTCATATTAGTTAAATGTGTATTATGGAATTCCTTAATTGATTCATTAGACATAGTCCGTTGTAGTACGAGTAAGCCGATTAACTTTTTATTCGATTCTGTGTATCGTATCTAATCCTATCGTTACTGTATTATTTTACTTTAAAGCTTGCTATTGTGGAGATTATCGTATTATATAGCCAATCTCTGTATAATCAGCAGGTCATTTTTACGCTTTTTAGGGTCCAGCGGGACTATACCGCTATTACTAGAACTACGCTATTAGACTTTCCGTCTGTATCTAATACTCTGTCCGTCGCCATGATTGTATATTATGTATTATTGTACATGCCGCAATAACAAAAAATGGTAAATTATAATAATTATAATTTACCATCGTTTAGTATTTTTTACAGTGTTAAAATTATTATGACTCTGAAAATATTCCATTCCAAAATTGGATGTGCAGTGCGTTTCATAGAAAGTTTCTGCAGACAAGTAAAAGTTTGTCAACTTATTTATTATGTTGTAAGTTTGTGGGTTTCGTTACGAAGGTACGAAAGTTCTGTGAGTACACTTTGCCAGTTTTTTCCTTTTTTTTTTGTAATGATTCCCCTTACTTGCCCCTACCGAATAAACCCCTGCGGTTGTGGTGCCTTCAGCCGCTATAATTGAAGGGTAGATTCGGGATCTACAATCAATAGGATCCCTCCAGCGACAGGCTGACCTCGACGAAAAGGCCAGCCTTCACCTCCTCGGGGACTCTCGGTCTGCCTTTGAATAGTCACTACTACGACGTCGGTACCGTAGCTGTCCGAAATCGGACCCGCCAGTTGTCCTATCTAAAACGCCATCTGCTGATTAAGAAGGATCTGCTGATTAAGAGGACCTCCTAGCTGATCTGCTCTCAGTCTGGCCTCTACCTCCAAGCCTGTCCGGTAGGGGTATCCCTGACGGGCATAGCCTTGGGCCACAGAGGCACGCAAGCTCCTCCACCACGACAAGCTCGTAGCACTTCGGGGGGGCAGGTGATGCACCTGAGGCATTGTGAATGGTTAGGTTTAATTCAGCAATTAAATGTTCTATAATAGTGATCTCTTGCGGTCCGAATAACGGAGTCGCCCATGTCATAGAGGAGACGAGATATTCACATCCTTTCGGTTAACTACTTTGTTCTCCACAAGCGCATGTAAGAACGTGTGCAGGTGGTATAAGTAAGGGGCAGCGGGATCCGAAAATTGCAACTAGTAACTAACGACATTAAAATTAGGACTATAAATTTCTAACAGCACAATGACAAGTATTAAGATCATTCAAAGTCGTGATTGTAAATTTATATTTTGATACATAAATACCAGCGGGGGCCTTATTACTAGTTTAAATAATTTTGGGTTTTAATATCAAGCTTTCATATTGTACCTACTTGAAATATTAAAAAAAAATATCTAAATTGTGTTCGAAAGTAATAACGTAACAAAATAAACGTTTTAACGTAATCTGCCTTATCAGGAAATGTATATCCTAGACGAACTGAGTTCGCAAATATAACTTTAGACCTTTACTTTAACAATTATGAACACCATGGTATTTACACAAATGTCAAGATATATCACACAATACTAAATTAATATTATTATATGAGAAACTCCAAACAAACGGTAGCGGTTTACGTTCTGACATAGTTGTATAACTACAATCATAATACCGGGGTTGACTTGACAGTACCTCAGCGTAAATTTGGCGGCAAGACTTCCTTTACCTATATTCGTTGTGTCGACCTTCGACATAATCTGTGAACCGAAAAAGGCTCTTGAACACATTTCAGTGAATATCAAATAATAATTATATCATATTTATTCACTATATGTGTATACAGAATATATAGTTATCGTTGATTATTTATTTTGTAATCATGTAGCTGGGCCACGCACATTTTCAATAGTGTATATTTAAAATATATTTTATTTATATACATTATTCCTATTCTTAGACTGACCGAAAATAGAAATAAAAATTTTTAACTAAAGAATATATTATTGGCAGCATGACATTTACATACGATGTATGATTCTAACAAAGAATTCCAGTTTAATAATTTGTGACTATCTTTACCACGCGGTTGTATGTATGTCATGACATAATATTTCATCTCATGAGAACGATTAATTTTACCACAATGTAAAGTGATTTTATGCTTTTTCTTAGGACGTGTTAAAATTCACCCAACTCCATTCAGTAAATGATGCTTCAAAGAGTACTAAAAATACTTTCACGTTTATAAGTTGTCGAAAAAACTCCAAAGTATGAGTTTTTTTCGACAAGGCATTTGGTACGGCGCATGAAAAACCCACTAAAATATTAATATAAAAATAATTACACCGAACTCCACCTACAAATCATGATAAGCTCTAACGAGAATCAACTTAACATAGGTAAAATGACCTGGTATTTATATTTATACACCTATGTTTTAGTCACTATATCTATTTTTTATGTTCCTTTTTGCCATCGTCGTCAAATCTTTATTATTCGTTATCGATCGTTCGTCTTACTGTTGTTGCCATCCCAGCCATGGGCTTTTAAGGCGCTGAATATTGTGAATGACCTTGGCAAAATGAAGTTTAAGCCACGCCCACTAAATATAATTTAAACATTCAATAATTGAGCGCCACTCTTTGGACATACGGCAAAACCGCAAACTAATATGATGTTGCAGATCAAATGCGCCAATTTTTTTCATAGATGGCGCTAAATTTACGTCATTTATTGGCACAATGTATTTGATGCTTGGTTATAGAATAATTATTTTGATGATCGCTATTCATAGACCTTAGAAAGAATGGACAGGACACATTACACTCATTAATATTTTTCGTTGTAGTCGTACAAAAAAATCAAAGGGTTCATACAAAAAGTTTTGTTCGTGAAACTAAATCCTTTTTTGTAAGAGTTAGTGCCATTGCTGCATTGCAGTCAAATCTGGCTGGAAGTACCTGGGGAGTACCCCTCGCTCTCATAATACAGCCGTGAAGTGACATCGTTTCGTGCGTTAGAACGGTTAGTAATTCCGCTAGCCATAACTATATGCCTG
>LUGF01017308.1:0-24133 GCA_001625245.1 Calycopis cecrops | reverse complement strand
AATGATCAGAAATATCTTCAAAAATAATATATATTTTTTTCACCATGATATGTCGAACGGATGTTGCTAAAAAAATGTTAAAAAAAACCATTTTAGGTGTATTCAGCGCCTTAATATTCCATATATTAAAATATGTTTACGACCGATCATTAAATAGATATAAAAAAATCGGGTTCCCATAGGTAATATTCAGAAATGTTTACACATTTATTTCATAAAACGTTGAATGTTAAAACTGGCTATTTTTCAGCTCGTTAAACACGGTCACTAGTTTTATTTTACAAGTATTGAGTTACATCCAATGACATCAATGAACGTTTATTTTATATGTAAAACTAGTCCACGGCTTCCAAAACTGCTCGTAACGATAACATAATTAGCGTTGTACAAAATTTCCAAAATATTTATTATTAATAAAATAAAATATTTTATGATAATGGGCAAATATTATGCTAACGATCCATTGTAGATGGATGGGTATAGGTTTGTGATTGACTTACTACTTGAGATTATAAAGGAGTAGACTAGACGACCTCCGATCGACTTTTAAACTTCGTCGACCTGAAATTAAATGATATACTTTATGTACACTAAAAATAAAGTGGAAGGGAACTAACACTTTGAAAATTATTTAGTTACGAAAAACTTATAGAGCCAAGTCTGTCAATCAAGTTCGAGAGGTCTTAATGGATTTCAATAATTATCGTAGCTGAAGGCAATATTACACGGGTCAACCAAATTGTCTCAATTCCATTGAAAAACATTGAACATTGCACATTGTAGGACTTTACCAATATACACGTAAATAATTTATTTAACATTGAATGTTCACTTAGTGCATTGTGATGTCGCGCCAACCCGTACGTGCGGGAGTATCGTTAATCTGCGACTATTTATTAAATGAGATAAATAAAAAGAAAAAAAGAAAATCTAAAAATGTATCTGCTTGCGCAAACCAAAATAACTTTGGAACATAAATTTCATCCATTGAGCAGCCACTCTTCGTAGATTTCTTTATTTTAACTATTTCATAACTAATAATAATAAGCCGATTTCGGCTACGGCGGCCGTCTATATAGACGTGACTTCTGCGCAGGACATATTAAAGTGCACAAGTGTGCGCGCAAACACAAGTGCACTCTCTATTCCCTCATTCTTATATTCCGATGGGACGGCAGTCCGACACGACCGGTGAGAAATCAGGCGCAGGAGCTACGGCTTAACGTGCTCTCCGAGGCACGGGGGTGTACCACCGCCAACTTCCTGACTCCGGACTGTTATTAGAAATTGAAAAATCCCAATAACAATTTTCGGTCCGACCCGGGATTCGAACCCGGGACCTCACGTCTGTGGTTGAACACGCTTACCACTAGACCACGAGGCAGTTATTTCATAACTATATCGGGTGCGAATACTTATTTTTAGCTTAATATCCTCTTCGGTAACTCCTTCAATATTTCCTCCTCCAAAAATAGCGGAACATGACTGTCACGCCACTTGAAAACCATCGAAAACTAAATAAATCCACTTGCGCAAAATGATGGGACGACGTGCGTACGCTTCGTTGTCGTGCTCTGAATGAGTCAACGTTCAATCTACATGTTACATGTTTCAATTGCACTGAACAATGACCGAATTGACCAATACTGCATTGAAAGCGTTCAGCGAAAAGAAGCTTACAATGAGATTGCACAATCCCATTGAAATGTATTTAGATGTATCAATGCTATTGAAGCAATTAAATTGAAAGTAATATTGAACAAAAATTGACCCGTGTAATATTGCCCTGAGCAACACCCACAAACATCCGAAGCGCCTTTCTTTTTCTTTTATCGACGTTCTTCTTTCGACGACCAGGCTGGCGCAGTGGTACAGGGCTCGGATAAGCATGTTGCGCCAGGGGTAGCGGGTTCGAATCCCGCCTTGTCATGGATGTTTATATATGTATTATATGTATTTCTATAATAAAAATCATAAATATATAAAATTTCTTAAATATACTTATTCAGTTGTCTAGTACCCGTAACACAAGTCCTTACGGTACTTAGCACGGGGCTAGGCTAACGTGGTGTGTAAGGTCCACAGATATTTATTTATGTATTTATTTAATACGATTTAGAATACCTTTATTTGTATGCCTGTTGAGCAGTGCAAGGCACGTCTCGACGCGTACTTTGCGCTGGCGATCATTGAGTTCGTGGGGTATCCATTTGTCGAGCTTTTTTACCTTGCCAATTTGACGCAAATGGATCAATATTGTTTTGATGTTAACGTCGAAAGCTGCTGCTAATTCAGCCGTAGTTTGAGTATCATCAGCTTCCAGAATCGCCCTTAATTTGTCATTGTCGACCAAAGTTTTCGGACGACCACGGGGTTCATTTTTCAGGTCAAAATTTCCAGTACTGTTTGCTCCGTAAACGTCATTGATGTTGCGTATCGCTTGTGCCGCTTTGCTGCCACGACGGTACTCATATTCCATAATTACTCGAATTTTTAACGTATCCATGATAACATAAAATGTTCGAATGCGATGAAAACCAAACACTAACTATTAAACAAATGACGATTTTATAAAAAATAATACCATGTTTTTAAAATAAAATTAATTTGAAATTGGAATTATTAGCCAGAAACAAGTAATTTTGATTTGAAATAACCAGTACGACAAAACGGCAACTTCATAGGAAAAGACCTATTTATATTCCTGTGCGAAACTTAACAAAATAATTCCTTTTTCTTTGTTGCTTATTTTATATATTAAAGCTTTAAGCTTTTTTAAACCCTTTCACACAAACATACATTAAAAACTTTTGCACTTATTATATGTGTAAGTTTATTATATTTCTTTATTCTTTTAATGAACTTTTCTTTCCTAGGGCAGGGTTGTCATCAGCAAACCCAATGAGAACTCATCTTAAAAAGCTTAAACTTAGTTCGTAATATAAAGAGCATAATCAAAATGTTTAATACTATCTTGAAATGTATGTCGATAATCTGAGAGAGATAATATTAAATAGTACAATGAATGTAGAAAGTAAAGTCTATCAATTAAGGAACTCCTTATAGGGTGCCTTGGAGGACGTTTCAAGAGACCCGAAGAATTTTGTTGAATTATTGCGCCGTAGACAATGGAGCTAACAAGAGCTGAAGAACTTGGCCGGTTTAATAAACTTAGAGTGGTTGAACATACCACTAAAGATCGGTACATATTTTTATATAATATTTGTTCGTAGAATAGTTCAAAAAATATAGACCTATCTTGGCAATTAATATGAAGGCGATGTCCACAAAATGACCCAGAATCGACAGGAATGAAATGTGTAGTAATAGATTGGCATTTAAATGTAATATAATATTGCCAAAACGGCAACCCTGAAATCTTTATAGTATAGGAGCTAGGAGCAAAATAAAATTAGTAAAAAATTCGATTTAAAAATAATAAAAATAAGTTTACGTCATGTTGTGGTTTAATATGACGTTGTTATAATATTGTGTTACACATGATAATTATCATCAACACATTTCACAAGTAACGGCAACATAATAACAACATCATATTAAATCACAACATAACAAAGTCTCTGTTATTGTATTTTTTTATTTGGCCCATAGATACTACAATCGTTATAGTTCTGTGTGTATTATTGGTAATTCTGTAGATAAGGATTGCAAAAAAAAAATAATTGGTATAGCATAGGAGCTAAAACAAAAAAAAAACTAAGTTAACAAACGTTTAAAAATAACAAAAATATGTTATGTTGTGGGTGAGAATATCATTGTTATTATAATTATGTTGTAACAGTTGATTTTTTTAGCCTACTGAGGATTTAAAAAAAAAAGAAGAAGAAACACTATGATGTGTCAATCTATGACTTTCTTTCTCCACTGGGGTCTGATCCATGGCGGCAGACGTCTATTTGATCGTTCGTTAAAATAAAAGAAATCACCCAAATGGGACAATTTAGTTTAATTTAAACATATTATATTAATATCTATGCAGCGGCCATGTATTGATAAGGGTACGTATTGGATGTATTTCTTTAATTCACTAATATGAACACGTTGTCACATGTCAATTTTGATAGCGTCATTTATGTAAAACTTAGTTAAAATTCCATTTTATTATTAATCTTTAGTTATTGCATATCGTAGAACTTTTTGAATTCAATTCTTGATGTAATAGTAGATTCTGCCATGTGCTAAGAGGTTGTATAACTTGTCGTTCACAAATGTGTATTTTATTTTCAGAGTGTAACACCTTCAAAATACCAGTTTAAAATTACTTACATTTTTTTAGTTTAAATTCATTATAAAACTTAAGAAACCTTGGCATGCCCAACATTCAATATCATACATAATAAATAAATAATAATCTGTGTAAGATTCCAACGTGACATAGTGGATTTTTCATTGTCACAGTTGTGACCTATGTTTTGGTACCTTTGGAACTATACCCCAGTAAATATTGGATGAACTTCATTCCTACATAATAAGAAAGATGACTGGGCATGCACAATATAAGAACTACAAGAATTGTTGAACTTTAAGGAGTATAAGAACAATTTGTTCGAGCGTTCCTGAAATTACTCATCTGCAGCTGAGTGGAATTTACTTTATTTAATTATTAAGAATTATAATATATCTGATTCTAAAGTATATATTCATATTTAGATTTGGTTGCATCTTAAGAGCCTTATACTTGTAAATGCCTCAGACATAATTTATAGAGATCTAAATCAAATAACTCACACCCATGAGACTTTATTTAAATTAAGTAAGATAGATTGTATCAAATAGTAATTGAGTTCATTGAACTGGGAGTTGCCCTTGCCTAACATTTAATATATGGTCCATTTATAACCTTGTTTTACTTTTATCCCTCTCTAATTAATTTAATATAACTTTAATTATCATAAACAACTATTTCAACTTTATAACTTTAACTGTAACAAATGTACCTCTATATAAATTTAACCGCACCAATGTGGGTATATCATTAAAACTTGTCAAAATAAGATTTACATTATAAAAATAAATGATTTTACAACGACAGCTTTGCTGATATCATTGTGACTTCCAAATAAACTATTATATTATATATATATATTTTGTTGGAATCATGGGCGATGTGCTGAAAACAGATATCGCGAGAATTGAGAACGCACTTATATATGGGAGTCAAGGAATCATAGTAAAAAAAGAGATAGAACTTGTTCTTATTCTATGTCTAAGAAAGAGAGAGAAAATCCACGCTACACAGTTGCTACCTGGCTATTATGCGCAAAGCTGTAGTTGTAAAATCATTTATTTTTATAATGTAAGTCTTATTTTCATAAGTTTTAATGATATACCCACATAATTATAATAACAACGATATTCTCAACTACAACATAACGTATTATTATTATTTTTAAACATTTGTTAACTTTGTTTTTTTTTGTTTTAGCTCCTATACTATACAATTATTTTTTTATTTGCAATCCTTCTCTAAAGAATTACCAATAATACACACAGTATTATAACGATTGTAGTATCTATGGGCCAAAAGAAAAAAGATATACAAAAAAACTAACTTGCTGTTAAGCAACATTAAATCACAACATAACAAAGACTGTTTTTTTGTATATCTTTATTGTTGTGAAATGTGTTGATGATAATTATCATGTGTAACACAAGTGATACAACATTATAACAGCGTCATATTAACCCACAACATGAAGTAAACTTATTTTTATTATTGTTTTTTACTTATTTTATTTTGCTCCTAGCTCCTGTACTATAACGATTTCAGGGTTGCCCCCTTGGTAACATTATATTATATTTCAACATCAATCCATTGGTATACATTTCATTCCTGTCGATTCTGGGTTTTTGGTTCATACATTTGTGGACATGTCCTTTGTCCTTTATGAGATTATCAATGCTTAGGAATCTTGTATTTGGTTCAGGGTCAGCTTTTTATCTACAAAACTCCTAGATAAGTTGTCTTGACATAAATTTAGAGAGAAATAGAAGATAATTTCAAAAGTAACCACGAAAATAAGTTTGTTGAATTTATATTTCAAAATAGAAAACTTAGACATATATTATACGGAGGGTATGCCTGTGTTCTGTTGGAGAATGTCTGCTGAGGAATCCCCTTAATCTCAAATAACACACAACTGAAATTTATCGGGAGTTTAAGAGATTAAACAGGCTTCAATTTGAGAGTATCCATTTTTGATCTCGGATAAAAATAAACCTGTATGATAGATGTTGTGACCATATTTTATACTTTAACAATATTTTATAGTTAAATTATTATCAGTCTCAATAAATTTTCATAATATAACTAATCCTGTTCTTTTTTAAAAATATGAAATAATATTAGGCAGGAACGAATGTGTAGTTTCCCATTTACATAACGAAGATTTTACAAATTTGTAACATCTTTAGGAACATTTAACCATTCTAACTGTATGGGAAACGAATACCACAGTTTATTGATGAAATGCGCAAAAGAGTACCTAGATTTAATTTTGGATAACGTGAACTGGAACATTTAAAGTCGTTGAAATGCTCATCAATATTTCATCCAATTATGTCAAATACTGTATATTATAATTGCCCCTTGTTTGTTAAATATTTGAATACAGTAATATAATACATTATATATTTATACAGACACACATATTTATACAGATATAGATCATACAGTTTTTAGTTGGGACAGACCTCAGTATTTAACATGATATTTAGCTGGATCCTTTCAAGAGTATTCGAGATAAAGGTATTGACAGACTTGTCTGTACGTCGGATTTACAGACAGACATATTAAGATAAAGGCCATGTTTTTTCTCATTCAGATACGGAACTCTAAAATAATTTAGATCAAATATATAAAATTGTCCATAAGTTAAGATTACGGCGAAAAGGAATATATATTGTACTAGCTGCGACCCGCGGTTTCACCCGCACAAATTTCGATTCCGTAGAAAATCATCCCATGGCTTCCTATAGGAACATTTTTTCGGGATAAAAATTATTATGTGTTAATCCATGTTACTCTTTATGTGTTTGCCAAATTTCATGAAAATTATTTCAGCAGTTTCTGCGTGAAGGAGTAACAAACAAACACACAAACTTTCACATTTTTAATATTAATAGGATATTCGCATGAAATATGAAACAATCCTCCAAGGTTCTGTCATTTCACGCTGCGCAACGGACTGCATACACACATACAAATACATGGATGTGGAATTAGTATTGTTTATTATTAGTATTAGTTGCTCGTAACAAGGAAATAGTTACAGTTATATCACAATTCTATATTAACTTTGTTTATGAAATAACAGATCATTTGGTAGATTTGTTATACAGAAACTCGACATGTAGTCGACTAATACTAGTGCCATCCTAATGTATGTATGAAATATAATATATTATGATGTATTCCATTGATGTTACAACTATAATATGACGTCAAAAGAATTCATGATTATTGAAATAAAACCATAAGAATTGTATGTAATATAAGCATTTTCAACGTAACTAAGCAAATTTTGTATAGTTTAAAAGGAAAATAATATATATAAAAATATTTTATTGAATAAATGTTTCACTATGCTATAAAATAAAAAAAATGTCAATAAAATCCTATTGACTATGATATGATTCTGATGATTGAATATGATTCTATGGTTTACGGAATAGATTTATGACCCAACATCAAACAAAATATTTTAGAGATCAATTCAAAAATACCTACATGACAAATTTTTGGGTTTATTAACTTGTCAACGATTTTCATAATATATTTTGTCTTGAATTTAGTAAGAGGTAGTGCCACACTGCATGCTTGCATGCAGTCGAATTGGGCCGGCACGACCGAGGAGATACCTCCCGCATGAACGAGACCGGCGTAAAATGACAGCTGTGCTGTCGCGTTTCTTGCGTTGTGTAAGTAGCCGGTGGCCCATGGAGGTGGGAGGAGAAAGGAGGGCAGCGCATCTGTATATCCTCTATGCGGATGTTTGTGGGCGTCGGTAGTCATGAAAATGTCTCCAGCTGCTCGTTTCCCCTCCAATACCATAAAAAAAGACAGTATCAGTACATGTCGTGGTATATTCTATAAATTAAATAAATTAATTGATGTTATCAGTATAGTTGTTCCGTGACGGACGTTCTGTGGATAAAGCACTCATTTCATCTTTACGGTGACTCATTATTAAGGGCAGGTGATACTAAGAAAGTAAGCATTAAGCCCTATCCGCGCGTTACGTTAAATATATCGCGGAAACACATCTAATCGTAGGTGAACTCACTTGACAACGTCTTTCTTTAATTTATTCACTGACAGTTATTATTTGTTAGTATCCTTAATATATAATCTTATCTTATCTTATCTTATTAATATTATAAATGTGAAAGTATGTGTGTTTGTTTGTTTGTTTGTTTGTTACTTTTTCACGTACGAACTGCTGAACCGATTTTCATGAAATTTTGCACACACATAGAGGGTAACTTGAATTAACACATAGGATCCCGTTTTTATCCCGAAAAAATGTTCCTGTGGGATTCTATGAGATGATGACTTTAATGTATTTGTTACTCCTTCACACTCAAACTACTTAATTATCAGATGTTCATGAAATTTGACATATGGTTAGAAGGGAACCTGTATTAATATATGGGATATTTTATTCCGAAAAATTGTTCCTGTGGGATGCTATGGGATGTCGACTTTAATTTATTTGTTACTCCCTCACGTTACAACTACTTATAAGATTTCCATGAAATTAGTCATATGGTTAGAAGGGAACCTGTAATAACATACCTAAAGGATAGTTTTTATCCCGAAAAAAAATATTTTGGGTTTTGGGTTTTAATTTTTGACCGATTGGGTTGAAATTTTAATGGATATTTCAATGGTTACCTGGATGGTAAAAAAATACAATTGGATCCGAAAGGTGGCGCTGTTGTCGGAATGGCAACTACTAAACGGCTCAACCGATTGGGTTGAAATTTTGTATGGGTATTTCGATGGTTACCTGGACGGTAAAAATATACAATTGGATCCGGTAGGTGGCGCTACTGTCGGAATGTCAACTTCTAAGCGGCTCAACCGATTGGGTTAAAATTTTATATGGTTTGAAGCAGTGCAAGTTGATCGTTTGGGATGAATGCACAATGTCCCATAAGTACATAAGTAGTAGTAGGTGGCGCTGGTACGAGTACAATCGGCGCCGTGTATACTTACTGAAATTAAATAATTAAACACCCTGTTAATGTTTTTACAATCGCTTACTACAATCGTTTACGTTTAAACTCTAAGCGAAAATGTTATCTCAATAAAACAGTAATTAATAAGTGACTTAAATAAGTTCGATCTACAACAACGGGTCAATTGCGTATTAAGTAATGACGTATTGTGATACATTTGTTGTTGTTTGTTACTATTGCTAAAAGGAAATTATTATCGGGTGTATAACACATAGTAGGTGGCGCTGGTACGAGTACAGTCGCAGCCGTGTATACTTACTTAAATTAAATCTTGGGATCTTCAAGAAAAGAGCTTATTCTTTCCTCAAAGGTCGGCAACGCATCTGTTAGACCTCTGGTGTTACGGATGTCTGTGGGCGTTGGTGTTCACTTTACATCAGGTGACCCAACTGCTCGTTTGCCTCCTATGATATAAAAAAAAATAATAATAATTAAACATCGCGTTAATGTTTTAACAATCGCTTACGCAATCGTTTACGTATAAACTCGAAGTGAAAATGTTATCTCAATAAAACAGGAACTAATGAATGCCTTAAATAAGTTCGATCAAGAACAACGGGTAAATTACGTATTAAGTATTATGATACATTTGTTGTTGTTTGTAACCATTGCTAAAAGGCAATTTATGTCGGGTGGTGTTTACAACACATTTACAAATTAAAGTCTGTATATACCATTAGTAAGCACTTATTTTCATGTGTCACAAACATTGTTACATCACGGGTCTATGGCGTGTTAAGTACTGAAGAGTTTTGCGCTCGCGTTCAACGCCGTGATTGGCCGAAGAGTCCGTGTGCGCGGCCATCGTTACGATTGACGCATTCGGTCTTTTGTAAGCAGTGTAAATAATTATCAATGATTCTTTAGTAAAAATCTTACTACAAGAGTAATTTAGCCATGTAGCCCGTAAAGGTTAGCCGAAGATCGATGCCAGTGGCGTGCTGATGGGAGGGGCCTATGTGCAACAGCGGACTGCAATAGGCTAATGATGATGATGATGTTGCTGCATTTTAGGCACCTCGGACTTAAATGAAACCGCCACCAAGCGACACTTGTGTAGTTGCGTTCCGTACCAGTTTTGTGTGGCCCATTATGAGGGAGGGGAAATATATTCAACACTTCTACATGACTGTTATGTGGTGGTGTTACTGTATTCTATAGGCGTAAATAGTCACCAAGGCCCTATTAGGTAGTAATCATTTGCCCTGGTATGTTATAAAATCTAAGTTTACAGTCCGTTTTAATCCAAATTAATATTATAAATGCGAAGTGTGTTTGTTTATTTGTTTCTTTGTTCTTCTTTCACATCAAAGTGGTGAATTCTGCAGTATAGCACCTATTTTAAATTAGATTTATTATATATTTATTAGTTTATATTTATTTTATTTATTAAAGGTATTATATGAACGGTTATAATAATAATAATGATTTAGATAGTAGTTTTCACTCTTGCTCGTCGTTGTCCAATTTTAAAAGTGCTCATAGTAATTCCTCTTCCTTACCGCTTACACTTTATGATCAACTCTCAAATATTTTTACTGACCATAGGACCAACTTAACTATCGTGCATATAAATGCGCAAAGCGTGCCGAGTCATTACTCCGAACTATTAGCTTCTTTTGACAGTAACTTTGTGGATATAATATGTATATATGAATCTTTCCTCAAGCCTACTCTTCCATCTACTGAATTTGCAGTCCCTGGCTTTATCTTGATTCGGAATGATAGGACTGGTATAGGAGGTGGTGGGGTAGCGATTTATCTACGCGCAGATATTCAGTACAAGATTGTTGATATGTCTCCTTCTCTTTACTCTGAATCTGCTGAATATCTAGCGATCGAAATAACAACACACCACAGTAAATTGCTCTTTATTGCGTTCTACAGTTCTAATCCTAATATTGATTATTTTGATTGTTTTGACAAACTACTCAATAATCTCCGTGCCATATACCAACATGTTTTTATTCTAGGCGACTGTAACAACTGTCTGCTCAAAAATAACTTTCGTGCTCTACAACTCCAATCTATAATAACCTCTTGTGACCTTCACTTTCTTCCGACTTCTCTTACTCATCATTTTCCAAATTGTACTCCTTCTCTCTTAGATCTTATGATAGTGTCACTCCCTTCCAATCTTGCCGTACATGGACAACTTACTGCTCCTTTCTCCTATCATGATCTTGTTTTCCTGTCATACCGTATACGTCCCCCTAAACGGAAACCTCAAATAGCTATGTTACGTAGCTTTAATAAAATCAATATACATGCTTTAGAGGACGACACCAAACACATAGATTGGTCTCCTGTAATAGATAGTTCCAGTATCGACGAAAAGGTAGGATATTTAAATTCTCTTATCCTTGATATTTACGATCGTCATGCGCCTCTAAGAAAAGTAAAAATAAAACACAACCCTGCCCCTTGGCTTTCGGACGAAATTAAAGAATGTATGCTTCGGAGAGAGAGGGCTAGAAGGAAATTGAAGCGTTTTCCCTCAGAAAGCAATTTGAATAATTATAAATTATTACGCAATCGTTGTAACAGCAAATGCCGCGATGCCAAGCGCCGTTATTTTTACTCTTCTCTCTGTAACCGCAGCACAGCAGACGTATGGAAATTCCTTAGATCTGTCGGCTTTGGTAAAACTACTGTCATCTCGCCTAATGACTTTGATCTCGATGCCCTAAATAGTCACTTTGCTAGACCTCCTATTACATTAGACACTAGACCACCAAAATTAAAACTGTAAATTCCTTATCTAAATTGTCAATAGATAATTGATCCCTCATTTTCCTTTAAAACCGTCACCGAGAAAGAAAGCCATTCTTTCTATTACTTCTTCTGCTATCGGGTGTGACAAACTATGCTCCAAAATGATTATACTGATTCTTCCCCTTTTATTGCCTATTTTAACTCATGTATTTAACCATTCCTTGTCTTCTAGTAGTTTTCCTTTCGTCTGGAAAAAGGCAAATATCATTCCCCTTCCTAAAATTTCCAACCTCACATCCTTATCTAACTTTCGACCTATATCTATTCTTCCTTTCCTCTCCAAAGCTCTAGAGCATATTGTTCATAAGCAGCTATCTATTTTCCTATATACTAATGACCTCATTAACCCCCTGCAATCGGGTTTTCGTCCGGGATGTAGTACAACCTCTGCGCTTATTAACGTGATAGATGATATTCGCAGGCCATGGAGAATAAATCTCTAACAATTCTTGTCCTCTTAGACTTCAGCAACGCCTTTAACTCTATTGATTTCGACATACTTCTCTCTATTTTACGATCTATTAATATCTCTTCTTCTACTTTACCCTGGTTTAGTTCCTATCTTCACGGCCGATCACAGCGAATACAGGTTAATGATACGTATTCTGCCTGGAGTTATCTTACCACGGGCGTTCCTCAAGGTGGTGTTCTTTCTCTTCTTCTCTTTTCTGTCTTTATTAACTCTCTTATAAATATATTATTCTCAAAATTCCATTTATACGCAGACGATCTCCAAATTTATCGCCATTTTAAAATTTACGATGCAAATTTTACGATTTCATGTATTCATGAGGAATTAAATCTGATAAATGAATGGGCCAACTCTTTCGGACTTCTTGTCAATCCAGCAAAATCCAAAGCGTTGATTATCGGCAGCAAACGTATTCGACCACTTCTTGACGTAAGTGCTCTCCCCCCAGTAAAATTAGGTGGAGAGTTGATTAAGTACACATAATCGGCAAAGAATCTAGGGGTAATATTTGATAAAAATCTATCTTGGAATTTTGGAAAATTTGTCGCAAAATACACCATTCTATGCATTCGCTAAAACGCCTTCAATATTTCTTGCCTTTTTCGATAAAACTTACTTTAACACAAACACTAATACAGCCGATTCTCGATTATGCAGATGCTGCTTGCTTGGATGTGACAGAAGAAAATTTAAATAAATTAGAGCGCTTGCAGAACCTGTGTATTTGCTTTATTTTCGGACTAAAAAAATATGATCACGTATCCCAGGCTCGCAAGGAATTGAAATGGCTGCCTATACGTCAGCGTAGAAATTTCAGAATCCTTTGTTTCCTCTTCAACGTTCTCTTCAATCCCTGTTCTTCTTCCTATTTACGCTCTCGTTTCTCTCTTGTCCATCTCAAGAATTCGTCCTGCCGATCTCATAGACGCACTATTCTAGAAATACCTATCCACAAAACGAATGACTTCTCCAACTCTTTCACTGTCCTTTCTGCCAGACTATGGAATTCCTTGCCGTATGAAATACGGGATTGTAAAACACTCGGTCTTTTCAAGAAGAGAGTTAAAGAGTTTTTGCACAACACATTGTAAGCATTTTTTTTCTCTCTCATTTCTATACTATCTATCTCAACTTCTATACTTTGACATATGTTACCAAAAATAGTACCATATAAGCATATGTATGTATGTATTTATGTATATGTATGTATGTATTTATGTATGTATATATCTAAGTATTCATCTATATGTTTGTATAGTGTTTTAAATTTAAAGCCAGTTTTTTAAATTTATATTTAATTACTGTGTACACCCGACACTGTTGTAAAGTAGCTGGTTCTCCTGTGTCAGGTCAGCTGGAAGAAATTTCTATTTGGAATAAGTTGCACCTTTGAATTATTAGTTATTTTTTGTATTATTATTATTTGTTATTTTCCTGTGTACATAAATTATAAATAAATAAATAAATAAATCAAATTGGATCAACGGTTAACAGTTAGTATTCTGATAAATTAGGTTTGTATTTCAAAAATGTCTAAGAATAGAGCCTATAAAGTATTGCACTAAAATAGGGGCGACTGTAGCTTCAACCTTAAAAATCGATTAAGAAGACAGAAAATTTCTGTTTCGAAGCCACAAAGCTCATATAATCCAACATCGAGAATTTAAGTAGATTATCGACTGTGGGGCCACCACATACTGATTCCCCGGAGATATCACATTGTCCCGGAGATATCAAATTTTCCACAACGATCGTTGGCCGACTGCAATGCAATATTATGGTTACAGAAACGGCGTACCAGATTTTTAACAAATATTATCTGAAGCGTTTTTGCTTTTAGCAGTATCATGGCTATGAAAATAGTAACTTTTCACGTTTTTATGGACAATTTAAAGTATTTTTTTTTTAAATGAAAAGAGGTTTGGTTTTGTTTTTTTACAGAGTATGTTGAATTATACTATTTACCTAGTATATGATATACGTATCTATTTCTTACAAGTATTTTATACATAAATTAAGTATTGAAAAATTTTAAAAACCTGACCGGGTGAATAATATATTGTTTCTATTATTTTTATTTAGTGACCATTATAGCTCTCACATTTCACTTCTCACAGGTACTGTATCCTATTCCATCTAGTTCTCATGATACCTACTAAGTTTTTTTTGTAGTAACTCTACAAAAAGCAAGCCACGCTTTTCCACTCTATTGAATAAAAAATAAAGTATTTCAAAATTTTCTATTAAATAGTCTCCGTCCAATCAAAACATTAAGTGGAATAATATTATTGTCGCTCTATGGCGGATGCCTAGGGTCCGCAGCGGATTCCCGATAATGATAATGATTGTTGTGTTTATACACATGCGTATTTACTTCATTATAACAACAATTTAATGATGCTCACCACAATGACGACCGATCGTTCAGCTAAAGCGATTGTTCTGTGCTGATTGTTTACCAGAATTAGGGAATGTACTGGCTGTATTTAGAACACGCAGTTACACTTGTCCCAATTATGTATCCCGACTTCGCATACAATACAACGCTTAATTTGACTACACCCATCAATTAATGTTAGCTAATTTCTCAATAAATTACAAAATTTGTAGCTGGATAAAGCATTTATGTACTTTCGTTATTTTGATTAAGTATTACAAATACTAAAGACAACATGTTGTGAACATTTTTTATACTTATTTAATGCTAATTAAGTTACTAAAGAAATATCAAATCATTTAATGTTGTTTTGGGATGATTTTGTAGGTGCTAATAAGTATGTTACCATTAACAACTCTCTTCTATTGCCAAAATAATTCGTTAGTTTGACGTACCTAATATGGCAATAAATAGTGCAATATTTATTTCCACATTATGTATGTAAATATAATAAATAAATAAATAAAATGCTCAGCATTTTCTGACTGGCGTAAGCACCGATCTTCCGTTTGGGCCTCGTGATGACATTAGGATATTACGGCATGACATTATGGATTAATACGTAGGATAGCTTTTGTCCCGAAAAAATGTTCCTATGGGATGTCATGGGATGATTTTCTATTTTCCACGGGATCGATTTTTACGCGTGTGAAACCGCGGGGCACAGCTAGTAATTAATAAATTGGTAGGTGGTAGCTGTAAGAACTTGTTGTTGTTTTAGATAGTATCGGGTAGGAGTGAAGTCTAATTGAGCCTGTAATAATAATAACGAATTATACATAAAAATGGTTTCATTTATGGGGCTATAAATGAAATATTTACGTATTTTATTGATTTCTTTAAAATGTTCTTATAATTATTTATTTACCCAGTAGTGAACAATTTTCAAAATACTAGTAAATAATAAAGAATTAAATGTAGGGTATATATTTTTAGAAAGTCAACACTCCACAATATGTCTACGTAAAGAATAGTGCTATTCCTTATCTAAGCATTTAGTAGTGCTATCTCATCCGGCCATACTTAAACCTTCGTCTATTGTATTCTCTGTATACGGTTTTTGCTTGGATTCTTTATTTTAGATTTCGCTCCACACCTGAAGTCCGTTAGCTGCGGCGCGGCGCTGCGACTTCGAATAGAAGTTGAATATCGAAACATCCCATTAATATTTTTAATTATATATTTTTACATAAGTTTTTATATAGTTATATAAAATATTTAATATATAATTAAACATAGTAGTACAAAGTTCTCTGTGGCAGTCGCCTACGAATTTTCTCCTCTACCATTTTAGGGTTAACATGTATCAAAAAAAAAAACACTAACTGAAACATGTAGACATCACTGTAATGCAGACCTTTCGCAATGGTTGATAAAAGAAAATTAATATGATTACCTATATTATCCCTATTTTATAACAATAATTGTGAATGAATAACTATTTTCCAAGAAAGACGTCCTTCCTTACTTTTCCTATTTTGGTATTTGGGTACCATTTTTCACAAAACCCCTGAATTCATAAACATATCTATGATTCTTAATACTCATACTAATATTTTGTTCAAATAACATTAGATATGCCGTCAGAGCGTTCTAATCTTATAATAATATTAATTAAATTTTGTATGATGACTAAACTATAGCAACAGAAAATGTACAAAGTATGTATGAAAGCTTAAAGTTTGAGGTTTGCCAGTACATCATATATTTTGTCAAATAAAAAATGAAACGGACAAGAAAATATTGCATGGTCGCCGCACACATATCAACTCGGAAAGGGAACGGAACCGTAGCGCCTATCGCCGTACCCGTACGTATCGTCACCGCCTGTACATTAACTCGGCTACGGCCAGATTGTGTGGTTTACGTGCAAACACATCATATAACGGATATATCGTTAGTACTAAGATGATTTTGGTAATAAAATAAATGTTGTGAAACCAGCCGACGTCACTGACCTTCATGTCGATACATTTCGTGTGCAAACAACTATTGATGTATTTTTAGGGACCATTTTAAATCGATTCTTATTTAAAAAATATTACAATTAGACGATACAATTTAAAACACAGCTTTAGAAAGATGTTTACTTCCTTTTTTTATGATATATCATATAGGAGGGCAAACGAGCAGCCGGAGCCATTTTCATGACTACCGACGTCCACAAACATCCGCATAGAGACTATACTGATGCGCTGCCATCCTTTCTTCTCCCACCTCTATGGGCCACCGGCTACTTACACACCGCATGAAACGCGACAGCACAGCTGTCACTTTACGCCAGTCTCGTGTAAGCGAGAGGTACCTCCCCGGTCGTGCCGGCCCAATTCGACTGCATGCAAGCATGCAGTGTGGCACTACCTCTTACCACTACCTCTTCTTACCCGCCAGTGGTGGAGGGGGGGTCCGGGCCCCCCAGTCATGATAGTTCATAGAGCTCTCCTAGCTCAAGACCCGTGTCGGTCACTATTTAGCTGCCGCGCGTGAGCTGCTCCCCTCCGTGAGAGGTGGGGAAAGGAGGACGCCCGCTGTCCTTCTGGCCAAGATAATAATAGCATAACCTATTAATCTTAAAAAACCGGTTTGCCTCCTCCCAGACTAGCTGGGAAAGAAGGGGGGTCTGCACCCCCATCGACCATAAATACAGAGGCTCGAGCTACCTTAGGGCACTCGCCTCTCATACAGATGAAGCTGCACTGGGCCTTCAGCCTGTTAGCGTAGAGTCAGCCTAAAAAAAACCTCTTCCTTATTTTAAAATTTCGCCAGTGACCAAAAAGTAACCCTGTAATTTTGTACTCAAAGGTGACTGAGATAGTGATCTATTAACGCATAGCCCAAACCACTGGACGGATCGGGCTGAAATTTGGAATGTCATTTACAGGTAGATGTCATGACGTAGCCATCCGCTAATAAGAGATTTTTAGAAATTAAACCCCTAAGGAAATTAAATAGGCTGTTGAAGTTTATATGGATTTCTTAGAAATTAAACGCAGGTGAAATCGCGAGTACAGGTAGTGTATACCTGTACCCTTATATACTTAGGTAAACTGCGTAAATAGACAGACTGATGGTATGAAACTAACATGTGTGTGAGTTTCCGTTGGTCCATTGGAGGAGGTGGAGGAGGAAAGGAGGGCAGCACATCTGCTTAGCAATTGAGTGGGAGTCTAAGGACGCCGATAGATATTAGATAAGTAAAATATAAGATAATAATTATACAAGAATAAGTACCTACTTAGTACGGAGAATCTACATAATGTTATATAATATTATGTTTTCATATAATACTAGCTTCCGCCCGTGGCTTCGCCCGCGTGGATTTCGGACTTCAAAAATGGTGTTGTTATTATTATACATAATCTAATATAATATTAGACTGAAAATAATATATTAAATATATACTTATTGTATGAAACAATAAACCGTTTTGAGAATTGAATTTGTCGCCGCGCATTTTAGGAGCTTTAGATATTCCGTTTAAGTAAATCTTATCGTGATAATAACTTTTAATCTATTTATCCAAATTACTTAGTGTTAAAGACAAAGTTTATCTACATTCAATACGTAAAGTGACAAATGTATCAATTTTCAGAAGAGTTCGATAAATATTCTAAAATGTGCATCGTTAAAAAATATTCAATTTAATTGAATGCTTGTTTCACTATTTTGGTCATAGTGACTTACACATAAAAGATAGATATATGCTGTCGCGGACTTTTATTTAGAACTATTTAAGATAAATAATCCTACAGCAATTATCTTTGTGTAACTCAAACGATTAGGGCAGCGCACGCCAATATTGCTCTCAGGGGGCTGATTTTTTTCCGACTTACTTGACAGTTATCGTTATATTATAACCAAATTATAAAAAATCCCTATAAATTTTAACTTATTATGTTATTCTGATATAAAAGCTATATTACTGTGCAATTTCATGAAAATCCGTTCAGTAGTTTTTGTGTGAAAGAGTAACAAACACACTCACAAACTTTCGCCTTTATAATATTAGTAGGATAATTATACCCTAGTACGAAGAGAGGTAACCGCGAGGACGGCGAGCAGTAAGCGCGTGGACGCCTCGTTGACGCCTCGCTGTAAGCGCGTTGATAGCGGTTTGGGAGCTGGCTCTGAGGCGAGGCTCTTTCCATGCGTTGTAGTATGGAGCTTCATACAAAGAATAATGACCGACTCGAGGAGATACGGGTACGATCACTTTCCGAGTTGATAAGTGTGCAGTGACCATAATTTAGGAAATATGAATACATTTGCAACCTAAGTTTGCAACTCTAAATTTGCCTGTCATGCGTGCATGACACTCATAATGAAAATGCTGTAGACAACCAACACGTTGGCATACCTATCAGATTTAGTTCCAATTTTCTAGTATATTACTTTGCTCTGTGGTTCCAATTTTGTCGGAAGACTCCAGTCGTGGCGCGGACTCTAGCCACAATTTAAGCCTATAACTAAGACGCGTTAACATGGCACCTGACTTGTGCGAGACAAGTAGCTTTAGCATCACTGTTTTTTTTTTAAATTTTTGTTATTTAAAAAAAATGTATTTGTTTTTTTGTTGAGTTTTTGTTTTAATAGTTAGGTTTGGACGTTTTATTTTGTAACAGCTACCTACATAAATTTATTATTAGAGACAGCGCATTCTCCAAATTGAATACACATGTTCACGCTTGAACATAATCGCGCATCATCACCGTTTTGCATCACCGGATAGGGCAGCACGAAATTTAGGACACAACTCAACAAGATGATGCTGCCATGCTGTATTGCTGACTGTTTAAGTCGCACACTTAGGTATATATTATTTTTATTTTTTGCGGTTTATTATATTTCGATCACGGTAAATTTCGATACCGTGGAAAATAGACAATCATTCCATGGCATCGCACTGGAACACTTTTTAGGGATAAAAACTATCTTATGTGTTAATACAAGTTATTCTCTATGTGTGTGCCTAATTTCATGCAAATCGGTGTAGCAGTTTTTGCGTGAAGGAGTAACAAACAAACACTGCATAATAAATGCGAAAGTTTGTATGTTTGTTTGTTTGTTACTCCTTAACGCAAAAACTGCTGAACCGATTTTCATAAAATTTGGCACACACATAGAGAGTAACTAGGATTTTTATCTCGAAAGAATGTTCCTATGGCATGCCATGGGATGATTTTCTATTTTCCACGCGATCGATATTTACGTAGGTGATACCGCAGGGCTCAGCATTAATTAAATCTTAAAAAATCGGCTTCAATAAAGTCGTCAAAGAAAGGTTATTATATAACTTATAGGTGAAGAAAGCTCTGAGAGTCATACCGAGGACGACTAAAGTGACAGCTCGGTTATATCTGGCTGGCAGAGTTAGATGATGATTAATTGTTGAAAATGAAGATAATTATCCTACAAATATAGGTATTAAATGTGAATGTTAGTTTGTTTGTACACTTTCACGCAAAACTACTACTCAACCAACCGATCATCATGAAACTTTGTACAAATATTCCTAGAGTTGTTAGAAATGACATAGAATGCTCTTTATCAAAAAAAATAACCAGAAGGGTCAAAAAAATTGCTGTGGCAGATATCAGAATTTTATTTTTTATTAATTTTCTATTTTTTGTTATTTTTTATTATTACTCTCTATCTCCTCCCACCTCCATAGGCCATCTGCAACTTATCGTTCTCGGTATCACTCTCAGATCTTTCTGCACCTCCAAGTAATGTATTTACCTCTCTGTGATGAATTACTTGAAGCCAATCTTTAGCCCAATACTCTTCTTCCAGTCTTCGAACATGAATCACCTCTTTTCTCCAGTCTGCATCAGTTATTAATTGTATGGCTTCTCTTATTAATTCTTCTATTTGTGTTTCTGACTGATCGATATTTTTGTCTGCCACCCCTTGTTTTATTAAATTCCAGATATATTTGATTGAATTTAAATTGCAGTGGTAAGGAGGCAGACGTACGATTTCGTCGACATTGTCTCTCAATAATTTATCTACCACATATTTTTTACTTTTTATTTAGTCTATGATTTTTTAATTAAAATAAAATAAGACATAATATACACGGGACCACGTAAGACCAGGATTATGGTATCCTTTGGATACCATAACCATGATACTGAGTTATTACCGTTTTGGAACCTAGTTACGAGTACATTGTTGTGCATTTTCCTGTACCTATAGTAGATTTAATTATTTAAGTTTTAATTTGTTTAGTTTAGTTTTTTATTTTTATTTTTCTGTTTATAGTATTTGTAGTGTCTTGTTTTTATTAGTATTTATATTTTTTTTCTTTGTCTTTATTTAAAGAAACTGTGTGTGTAAATGTGTAATAGTGTACCTAATTAGTACAAATAAATTTTATTCTATTCTATTTTATATATTATGTATTTACCTATGAAATTGCCGTTTTTCATGAAATAAATGAAACGTATTTTTTTTTATATAATTTTTATTTCTATAAATCAAAGTAATAACCCATGCAATCAATGCATCTTTGCCAACGCATTGGTAGCTTATTGATGCCCTTTTTGAAGAAATCTGCTGAACGGGAGGCAAAAAATTCTTCATAGGCATTATGTACTGGCTCTCGGTAATTGAACTTTTTTCCCACCAAGAAGTTATCCAAATTCTGGAAAAAGTAGAAGTCTGTAGGCGCAAGGTCTGGTGAGTACGGCGGATGACGAAAAACTTCCAACCTAAGCTCTTGTAGCTTGGAGACCGTCTGCTGTGCAGTATGAGGTCGTGCGTTGTCGTGCAGGAGCAGTGGAGCCGGACGATTGACCAAAGCTGGTTGGAGACGTGCGAGCTTCTCCATCATTGTGTTCAGTTCTTCACAGTACACATCTGCGGTAATGCTCGTCTCGTTTGGTAAGAAGCTGTGATGAATAACACCCGCGTTAGACCACCAAACAGTCACCATCAATTTTTTAGGGGTAAGTTTTTGTTTAGGGCATTGTTTGGGTGGTGAACTAGGGTCCAACCAACTTCCTGAGCGTTTACGACCAAACAAAACCAATTACGGGTGGTGCGTTCGTTTGTAGTGTTTGCTCCGTAAACGTCATTGATGTCATTGTGCCGCTTTGCTGCCACGACGGTACTCATATTCCATAATTACTCGAATTTTTAACGTATCCATGATAACATAAAATGTACGAATGCGATGAAAACCAAACACTAACTATTAAAGAAATGACGATTTTATAAAAAAAATTTTTTTCTGCGGGTAGTTCTAAGGGAAGGTGTGAAATAATTGTGCTCTCTACTTTTTTATTGAAATAAAATAAAATAAATTGTATTTATTATAAAGTATAGTATATACATGAACTTATAAGTACCTTGGACACCTGGCAATAATAAAATTTCTGTATTTGCAAAGAAGTCAATAATATTCACAACATGGATAGCATACAAGGTCAACTAAACAAGAACATGCAGGACATAGTGAAGCTCTTCGAGACCCGCATGAATAACTTTGATGTGGCACTGGCACAGACACAAGTGGCGGACACTTCTTCCTCATCTGGATCTTCAGAGTTAAAGAATCTTAAGGCTGAGTTCAATTCATTCAAATCCATGATACGGGATACCCTTTCATTACTAAATCAACAAATAGAGCTTCTCATCAAGGGGTTGGATGCCCAGGATATGCGCAGCAGACTAAAGGTTCTGTTATTTCATGGTGTCACAGAAGACTCTCCGGAGGTGGTTGAAGATAAGGTATGTTCAATTCTACACAATAATCTGAAGCTCTCTGATATTGATTGTAGCAGTATTGATATTTGTCACCGTCTGGGCCTAAAGAAAGACGGCCCAAGGCCACTGTTAGTACGTCTCAATTCTCTGAAAATAAGAAATCTCATTTGGTCCAGCAAAACAAGTCTTAAAGGCTCCGGCATAACAATATCAGAGTTCTTGACGAAGACCAGGCATGACACCTTTATAGCAGCTAGATATAGAACACTTCGGTATGAAGAATTGTTGGACTACAGATGGTAATATCCACATCTTGCTTCCGGATAAAAGTCGCATGAGGATCTCCACTTTACAAGAACTCAACAGTGCTATTGAGAAACATCCTTCTGCGTCCCAGGATACCAGAGTTATGAGAACCAGAAAGGTTAAAACTGGAAATAAGAAGTAATTACTCTTGATTTACAATAACTCTTAGTCCATGCCGGTAGATTTAATTTCTTCACTTGCTTATTTTTACTCATGGTACCCACCTAGTAATTTGACGGTAAGATATAAAATATACCTCTCTATTTTTTTAATATAATATTAATCAGGTAGGTACTATTAAGTGTAAAAATATCGTATGATTGGTTTTTAAATTCAATTTTTCAAATATCAAACAAATATCAAACATCAATTTCAATGCTGTCATTAGTGTATTGTCAAATGTCAATTACGGTTTTTTTTTTATGGCAATGACATGCATTGCATCTCTCATTGAAATTTAATTTTTTATTTTTTTTTATTGATCTGTCTTGTGATGTGTAAATATCGGCATGGAGTTATATTTTTGTTTCTTTTGATTTTAAATTAGTCTACATTCAGTTAATTATAACACACTTTTATTTTTTGTTCTTTATACTTTGTGATTTCACTATTGATAATGCATGTTTGTAATTAACTTTGCACCAAACCTTTAATTAGTTTATGGGTTTATGTTTTTTTTTTTATGGTTTGCAAATATTATTCTACCTTTCTGTTATATTTGCATTGTGTTGTCAGAGTGTTCTTGGACAATATTTTTTATACATTTTTTTTTTCTTATTGATAATATAATATAAAATTATTAATTCATTACATATATATTAGTATTTTTATAGATATATTATAATATTTATATACATATTTATAAATTTTAATTTATTACTATTATGGACGATATTAGGTAATGAGTTAAATCTAAATCAAAGTTTTTTTTCATGCTCTTCATCTGATGAATATTTGAGTGTTGCTAGTAATGAGTCGGACGAAAATGTTATTAATGATTTCACATCCTTGAATTCGGAGTTGAATAATATATTCCCAAAAAAGTGTGCTAATTTAAACATAACTCATATAAATGCACAAAGCATCCCAGCCCATTATTCTGATCTCCTGGCATCTTTTGACGCCGTATCGGTTGATTGTATATTGGTATCTGAATCGTGGCTCAAACC
>LUGF01017298.1:6394-20411 GCA_001625245.1 Calycopis cecrops | reverse complement strand
CATAGAGGCTACACAGATGCGCTGCCCTCCTTTCTCCTTCCACTTCTATAGGCCACCGGCTACTTACACACCGCACGAAACGCAACAACACAGCTGTCACTTCACGCCGGTCTCGTGTAAGCGAGGGGTACCTCCCCGGTCGTGCCGGCCCAATTCGGCTGCATGCAAGCATGCAGTGTGACACTACCTCTTACTAAAACGCACATAATGCTTTTAACTCAAGTTATACACAAACTGATGACCGCAGTGACAATGTCAAACTTATAATCGCATATGATATTTTCCAAAATATTAAACTGACGTCGTTTCATCCATCGCCATCGAGTTTCGAATTCCGGGCGATCCATGGTAATTAATACTAGGAGCGTGTAAGGGCTGTCACACACTATGCAGTTGCGGATATCTGTATCGGAGCGCATATCTCTCAATATCGCTCCCGATACTAAGCTCGAGGAGCACCACACGCAGATAAATTATATTTTATCTTCAATTGTCTGTTACAGACAAATATTGAAAGATGGTAAAATTTTATCTGCGTGTACAAATACATCGGCAGATAATGTCTACAGAATTTATACAGATTGCTTAGTGCTGAGACAATTTAAATCAAAATTGCCCTTGGTTTTTGCAAATAGATACAATTTTTTTTTATCAGATAGATCCTCGAAGAGATTATATTAGCCTCGATCGTTTTTAAGTTCTTTCAAACCAAAATTCTTTGCCTTTTAGGAACTTCTAACGTAAGCGCAATACGTGCTTTAAACTGAAAATCAGAATCCTCTTCTGAGGAGCTGTCTGATATATCCAGAAGCAAAAAACTCATTGCCACATTTATAATCACACCGTATATACGATGCGCGAATAACAGGTATAGGTAGTCAGTTTGAAAGCTTCGGGAATGTAATATTTCGTGTATGTAATAATAATAGTAATAAAATCTGTGCACTTTTACGCACTACGTTAGCCTAGCTCCGTGTTAAGTACCCTAAGGACTTGTGTTACGGGTACTGGACAAATGTAATATACAGGGTGGATACGAGCGAGAGGCATTAAATTAAACCACATATGAAGTGTATTATTTCCAGGCTACACAACAAATATCAGATCAATCGGAGCAATAGTTTAGCCACAGGAATTTTTTAAAGCTTTTTCTCACTTCGTACACTCTGTACCATCAGCTGTTCGAGCGCCCGACCGCCTATAGTCCGCCGGGGTCATTCACCCCGTTCGAGGCTTAGCGACCTTACCGAACGGCCGCGGCGGCGCGTATAAAGAGTGTTTACAAGTTTTCCTTATTTTTTCGCTATTTAACTTGTTTGAAAAAAGTATTTTCGTATACTTGTCGTAAACTTTTTTTTAATAGTCTCGGATTAACAATAGGCACTTATAGTATATGTGGTTAAATTTAATGCCTTTCGCTCGTATCAACCTTGTATATATTTTATATATTTAAGGTTTTATTAAAGAAATATATATAATAGATAGGTAAACATCCATGACCAAGGCGGGACTCTATCCCCGAAACCCCTGGTGCAACATGCTCCGAATATCCGAGCTCTGTACCACTGCGCCAGCCTATCGTCAAGTATATGCTATGTGTGTGACTTTCGTATAAGTACGTCATACGCAAGTAAAATCTTATCATACCCGCATAGTGTGTGCCAGCCTTATTTGGTAAGTAAGCGGAGCATGCGCGAACTAAGCGACGCTACGCTCACAGCAGCCAGTTGTGCGCCGCGGGCGGCCGCGTGCGAGCGTCGCGGTATCGATCGACGCGCGACGCGACGGGTAGAAGTTTACACGCTCGGCCGCCATGCCGAACTGTTCCGTGTTGCAGTGCAGGAACGAGAGCAGGAGGATAAACCTTAAGAACGGAGGCGTTTCCTATCATCGGTAAGTAACGAATGCTTATTTAATAGCTTTTTTTAATCGATGGAGAGATAGTGAAATCTACCTTGTTACGTAGCATTAAGACAGAAAGTACATTAATGTAAAATAATAAGGCAGATTTGAGAGTACTCAAATTTGTAAATTAACACTACTAATAGTTTTGCCATTTCTCAGGGTTTTATTTTAACACAAAAAAGTTGTCTCGCCTTCAAAGATGATAATTAAGTATTATAGTTGTAATAAAGTAATTATGTAAATATGTATGCATATTTTATGTATCTGTTTTATTTTATTATTATTTAGTAAAACTTGTCTTTTTTATTTGTACCCGCTACTGCTTACAGCTTAACTCTCTACATTCCCATGATGAAATTGCTGATAAATAAAAGTGTGGCTGAGATTTATATAGTTTTACTGTATTTATTATTTATTTGTTTTTGTAGTGTAAAGGGGCAAACGAGTAGTAGGAGCCACTTTTATGACTACCTACGCCCACATGGGCGGACTATGTAATCCAAATTGAGGTTATATAGATGCGTTGCCCTCCTTCCTCCTTCCACCTCCATGGGCCACCGCCTACTCAGACCATACGAGATACGACAGCACGGCTGTCCATTTACGCCCGTATCGAGTAAGCGATAGATACCGCCCCGGTCGTGCCGGCCCAATTCGGCTACATGCAACCACCTCTTACTATTTTTACACAGTTTTTACTTAGACTCGGATAATATTTTAAAGTTTATATTGCATGCACATCCATAATATGCTTTCTTTCTTTTTAAAACATTTCCTATTTCCCATATTTCTTTTCCCAATTTCCCAAAAAAAAAACTTCGATACTGTATGACCGGTATGGGAGATGTTTTTCGGATCTGAACTTATGCTGTACATACAATCAAAGCTGAATTGAGCCACATATTTTTTATAGCATGGAAATCGAGCAGTTGGATCATCTGATGTTAAGTGATCTCCAACACCCACAGATATTGTCAATAGGGTTGCCAACATTTCTTCGGCGAAATAAATATTATTTGTTGCATTGTTGTGTATAATATTATTTGTATTTTTCAAAACATGCATTAAAATATATTATACTGCAATCAAATATAATAATTCTCTGTTTAGAATAGGTAGGCGGGCCAGGTTCAACTAAAAAAAAAGCTCATTGAGGTATTGGGCATCAATAAACACGATTTTTAGCTATTTATATTTTGAGTCTTGAAAATATAGCACTTTTGCGTACTATATATTTCTTCAACAGTATATGAACCTGAAATATAATTACCATACTATATATGCAAGAAAGAAAGAAAGAAAGAAAGATTCGTTTATTTGTGATACACATTACATCATCAGATCTATAACTAATTAGATGTATTATTGGTTTATAAAAGGTGTCACAAATTGGTCCCAACTCAGTGTATGTGATTTAAAATCAGCACTGATATATTGATGACATATACATATCTATATATGTATAAAAGTGCGGTTGGCAACCCTAATTCGCAACATCAGAGGTCTATTCTAATATCTTACTTGGGCTTCACTTCTTCAGGCGATGACGTGAGCATTTTTCTTAATAGTATAGGGGCAAACGAGCAGACCTAGGCGGAGCCTATTACCTTTACACATCCTAATAGAGGTTATACAGCGTTGCCCTGAATCCTTCACCTTCCATAGGCCATCGGAAACTCACACACCGCATGAATTGCGACAGCACAGATATTTAACGGTACCGTGCGAGTGTGTCGTGCCGGCCCATATTGGCTGTAATATCGTTTGGTAGTGCCCTTGCTACACCTATGTATGAATATGTTTATTATATGAGTACGTTTTATATGTGCGTATAATATTTGTAATTATCATATACTGTATGTTTATAGTTTATATTTAACTAGCTTTCGCCCGCAGCTTCGTCCGCTTTTGGAATTTAGTTTTTACTTTAGTACCTCTCGCTTTTATAAACCTTGTATAAGCATACAGACACACAGACGGCGGAGAGCGACTTTGTTTTATACTATGTAGTGATATTCTATACAGAACAGTGTTTTTGATATTCTATATTTTGCTTATTAATATTTTTTATACTACAAGAGGGCAAACGAGCAGTCGGAGCCATTTTCATGGTCACCGTCGCCCATAAACATCCGCATAAAGGCTATACAAATCGTTGCCCTCCGCCCTCCTCCCCCGTGGGTTATTTTCACGTCTGGTTGTTCTAGGTTCCCTAAAGGTCCCATCATGGAAAAATGGATCACCGCCACAGGAAGGGTGGACTGGATGCCCACGAAGTTCAGCACCATATGTTCTGAACACTTCTTGCAGAGCGACATCGTGAATTCCAGAAACGGGTTCAGATACACGAAGCCCAGAGCGGTGCCCACTATAAGGATAGTAAACATTTTGAACCAAGTATGTTAACTTTTTGTTACCTAGTTGTGTTAGAATAAGTTACATTAGTTTATATATTTATAAGATAAATCTTTAATTAATGAGGCCCGCTGAGTTTGTTTCGCCGGTTCTTCTCAGGACAGGGCTAGGGTTGAACCGGTGGTAGATGAAATTTTTGACGTTCAAAAAGCAAGTTTTTAAATTCTATTTTGAATAAAAATATTTTGATTTTAAGAATATGGCGTCTTATGACCGCTGTTTTGTTTTGATTTTGTTTTTTTTTATAGTACAGGGGAGGAAATAGCAGTCGACTATTTTCATGACGCCCGTGTAAAAAGTAAGGCCCCACCTAGACTTGCCAATCGTCCCGCTTCGGACGGAGACTTATACACCAATATATACACCAACCTATGTGTTTGCTATATGTATTCTATTTATGTAGTCTATTTATTTAAGTTCGGTAACTAACTAGTGAAAGCAGCTGTGCTGTCGCGTTTCGTGCGGTGTGTTATGTGTAAGTAGCCGGTGGCGCATGGCGGTGGAAGGATAAAAGAGTGCAGCTCATCTGTATAGTCTCTGTGCGGATGTCTATGGGCGACGGTAGTCACGAAAATGGCTCCGACTGTTCGTTTGCCCCATATACCATAAAAAAAATAAAAAAGGAAAATAAACTATCTTCTGACATAAAAAACTAAAACGATGTATTTATTGTCTTTAAAAAGCGACTAACTTAATGATCACTTAATCCTGGAACAACTATGTAACTTACATAACTTACCTACCTCTGGAGCAACAGTAGGCACTCTGAGGGTCTAAGTACCTTTATATGGGAGAAGGCGCTGACTCCTGAGTCACAGGCTCAGGCCTAGTTTAGGAGTCAGAGTATTCAATTCAAATCAAAAAAAGAAATGTGTGAAAAGAACCAATAAAGATTATTATTATTATCTAAGTAGCTATGATATTAAATGATTCTCTAAATCTAAGTTGAGAAGATGATATAAGTTAGTGAAGACAGAAAGTGAGAGTTACGTTTTTTATATAACTGTAGGAGCAAGAAACAGCAGTGCGCGCGCACATTTTCTTTCTCCCTTCCTCTTATAGCCAGTTACGCTTCATGTGTTTCAGTTTTGCTTAACTCGTGTGGCCTAAAGCACAAACATCTTTTATTTATTTTTTTGGCATTTGTGATACAATTATAAAAAACTAACGACACAGATTTGGCGCCAAAACTGTTGCCGCCAAATGTGTGCATTTCTGCCTCCGCCATTTTGTAAGCTCTAGTCTAGTATCGATCGCGCGGCGGGACGGACGCCTAAAATGCCGAAGTGTGCGTTCAAAAAATGCAAAAATATCACGTCAATAACGGTCAAAAAAGACGGGATATCGTATTTTCGGTAAGTTATAATGTAATATTGTTCGTTTGGTCTAGATGTAATACGGCAAATTTTTAAAGGGCGTTTTTTTTGTAGGTATACGAACAATAAATCTCTTTTTAATTTTAGTTGAATATTACAATTGTAATAACGTAACAAACGTTTACGTAGGTACTTGACTTTTTTACTACTATTGTAATTTACTTGAATTAACAAGTTTTTGGTACTCATTTTTTTTTATTATAAGGGGCAAAAGAGCAGTCGGAGCCTATGTACGACTGCAGATGCGTTAAACTTTCGCATAGTGGTTATGTAGATGCGTGGCCCTACTTCAGGACTTTTTTTTTTGCCCTGCTCCATCCGGACACACCGTACGAAACGCGACAGCGCAGCTGTCTGCGAAATCGTGTGAGCGAAAGGCACCTACCCGGTGTCTGCCCGAATCAACAACGCAACATGGTCTTACAGTAAAACTACCATTGTCTAATCTAGTTTCCCTCAAAATGCGATTCGGAGAGAGGAATGGAGGCGTATCATCGCCCGAGACCACCAGAACGCGCTCTACAGACCGAACAACTCGAGCGTCATCTGCTCCCTCCATTTCCTGCCAGAAGACATCTACGTCACGACCGGGGGAATCCTGCGGGTGACGAACACAGCCAAGCCGAACGCGATGGTGAAGTATAAGTATACGGGGCTATTTTTCGTCACTGGCCAAATTTTGAAATAAGGAAGTAAAAGTCAACCCAAGAGTGTGTTTTAAATTTTGTGTCTACTCGTAATTGTAACATTTTGTTAAGTGAACAGCGATTCGAAATTTTCCAAAATAAAATGTGTTTCCGAAAAAAAAAATTGACTACACGGCTGAAGTAATACTTCATACACGAAACGCAACTAGAGAGAGACAAAAAATATGCGCGCGCACTTCTTGCTCCTACAGTAATAATATAAGAAACGTAACTCTCTCTCTTTCTGTTATCACTAACTTATATTTCCCCCTTTCGTTTTCGAACTTTCGTTCACACTTTTCCTAACGATCTCGTCACTCATTCGTAACCTTACTCCCCATGTCAAGTGCGGGTAAAGAAATATTACTTAAAAAAAATGAATGTTTGTAAGTCCTTTATAGAATCGTAAACTATGCATTTGACCATGATGATCTTTAGCAAAGTTGTTGTGTATGAGCCCAATAAGGTTTCTGGGTGCGACCGATTTGCGTCAAATTGCTCCACTGTCATTGAATTTGTCAAAACAAAAAACAATCACAGTGAATTTAATATATTGCAGTGATAGTTCATGCTGATTTATCTGTTGGTGGCGTAGCAACGCGCAGGGTATAGTTGATATATTGCTAAGTTTTTATGTTTGTTTGTTTGTTACTCTTTCACGCATAAACTGCTGAACCGATTTTCATGAAATTTGGCACACACATAGAGGGTAACTTGGTTTTAATTCCGAAAAAATGTTCCTAAGGGATGCCATGAGATGATTTTCCATGGGATCGAAATTTACGCTGGTGAAACCGCGGGGCGCAGCTAGTCCATTATCATAATTAGGCCCTAACTGCGCAGGTAAATATGACGTATTATGGACCTCTTTTTAATTGGGGCCATTTTCATGACTGCCGACACCCATAGAGGTTATACGAATGCGTTGCCTCCCTTCCTCCTCCTCCATGGTCCACCGGCTACTTACATACCGCACGAAACGCGACAGCACAGCTGTCACTTTACGCCGGTATCAAGTGAGCGAGAGGTACTTCCCCGGTCGTGCCGGCCCAATTCCGTTGCATAGGAGGATGTAGTGTCGTGCACCATGCATGGCACTAACTGCTGCTATGCAGCATGGCACTACCTATTCCTAAATTTACGTTCACTATTCTTCATAAAAGCTTAAGTAATAAATACAACGCCTAATACCATAGATTTAAATCGTTAAATGCGCCCTTGCCAAAATTAATCGGCCAATAATGTGTCATCGTTGACAAATCAGGAGTGAGGTCACTCTTCCCCACAAACTATATAGAGAATAGACCCACCACTCGCCTTACCAACCAATAGCATTTCCGAATTTGTCGCACAGATGCCCCCCGACGACTGTTTGACCGACGAGGCGACGACTGCTTGACCGACGAGGTGACGACTGCTTGACCGACGTTTATTTTTTTTCAGGCCAAAGAATGATTAGTATTGTGCCTATCATGAATAAAATGGCGCGGGTATTTAATATAAATATTGTATTATATTTTGATTTAAATTAGGGTAGAGAATTAAAAAAATACTGTTAATTGTTAACAATTTTATTCTTTTTTAGAAATTACAAATTTATTTGAAAATATTGCGTGCGGTCCCGTGCAGTCTTGTATCTTCGCCATTTTTTTACTTTTATGTTGCTTTTTTTCTGTTCTTTGCATATTCCTCGTTGCATTTTGCTTGTTGAAGAAAGACCAATTCTTCCTTCATTATTTCTTACTATCTGAAACAAAAAAAAATTCAAAATAAAGACTATTAATATTAATATCAATAATCAATAAGAGTGTAAAAGTAATATAAATAAAGAGTAATTTAATAAAAGTAATATAAGAAAAGTGATTATATAAAACAGATAGATAGCATATTTTATGTAAGAATATGAATATTATCTGCACACTTTGATGACTTTGAATTCTTTAGTAGCCTTAAAGTTATTAGTTAAGTAACACAAAATTATTTAATAGGCTTGGGTCATGATATTATTTTTATACATAAAATATACCTGTAGGTTTATACAATATATATATTTACATCAGCACACATTGGATTTGTTAATTTCACAGCCCCAGGTGCAGATGGTAGGTCCCCGGAAATTGGATAAGATAAAGGGCAACAAATTATTGTTTATAAGATATATAATACTAGTATAAACACTATGTCTGTTTATAAAATATATACTAGTCTAAACATTCGCTACAGAATAAAATAGTTTTAATATATACTTTACTTATCTGTAACTACACAAATATACAATTTCTATACACATATAATTATATATATTACACACATATATGATTAATTTTATATATTGTTATAAATATATTTATATTTAACTTTGTTATTTCTTGTCTAACTCAAAATATATTATTCTTTTAATAATCAAAAAAATAACTACTTAATTTAATTATTAAATGAAATTAATTAATTTCTAATTAATGTGTTTTTATGTTTACTAAAAGTGCCAAAATTATAACTTACAAAATTTATAATTTACAAATGATATATGAATAAAATTTCCTGATGTATCCATGAACTATATTTAATTAAACAAAAAATGATTAATCAATATAGGCTAATAAGGTAATAATACTCGACGGCTGTGAAAGTACAGTTGAGCCTATTACACTCCCAGGGTAGTAGCCTTAACTACCCCTATTGTAAACCCAGAACCTCACCTTCACCTCAATAGACTAGTGGGGTAGAGAAAGTCTATTCACTTACCAGAAGAATTTATTGGGACCCCTGTAAGCATTTCACTGCGCGTGAACAAACTAGGATAAGCACAAGCCAATATACACGACTTCTTTGTCACAAAACGTCGCACAAAGTGTTTGTAACAAATCACAAACTTGTAAATAACGCAGCTTGAACTTGAACTTTTGCTTCGCAGTAGACCACAATTAATATGATGGACCCATTTTTATAGTCTCTTTACTTTTACATTTTGGAAATCTATATAAAACACTATTTCCTTGCATACGAGTACTTAAACAACTTAAACAAGTCTACTCCGCTCAACACTGAACACACAAATATGGCGTCCATATTTATAATTTTGTTCATTATAAAATATGGAGTGCTATTGGTCGGTTTTGGTCGGTTTATAAACCGACCAATAGCATTCGCAATGTTGTATCATTGTATATAAATTTCATTGGCTCATTTTTTTCAATCTATTTCATCGGTTACTCATACTTTTGATTGGCTGTCAATACTTGTAGCCAATAAATGCATGTCGTTTGTTGTGCAGTAGCGAGCCGCACTGCTGGGCAGCAAACGGGAACTCAAATGCCAAATATACGAAGTTTACGCCCCATGGTCTTACCGCTCTGCCACGGACACAGCGTTGCGACTTGCGGCGCGGCGAGCGGCGAGGTGAGCGGCAAGACGTGACATACAAAATGTATGCGCCATGCCACGGCCACAGCGGTGCGATTTGCGGCGCGGCGAGCGGCGAGGCAATACTCGACGAACGAGTGAGAGAGAGACAGACAACCGACAAAGCAGTGAGCGGTGCACGTTACATTCACATCTTTCATTTTGATTTAAGCCCGTTTGCCTTTGAAAATGCCTTCCTGTGCGTTCAGAAACTGTTTTCATAATTCAAGAAATACAAAGAAATCCAAGGGAATAAGATTCCATGTCTAAGTACAGAATTTATTATTATTTTCACAATTTACAAAATGATAAATTAAAATGGCGTCAAATATGTTTGTATGACAGAGCGAATGGTTACAATTTGTCTTAGAAAAAGTATAATCTAGAAGTGACGTCGAAATAATAATAGCAAAAGAAAGCGAGATATACTTCCTTAGAAAAAAGAAACCAAAATATTGATAATAATTCAAGTTTTGTTTTGATGTGTTACCTGACCAAATAAGTACGTAAGTAACGGAAGTTTGATTACTTTTAATTCTATGTAGGTTATTACGTGTAAACAGACATTTTGTCATTGAATTTTTATTTTGTCATATTATAGTAATTATATTTCTTCCTTACGGGTATACGCTTATGACAGATCTATTTCATACTTTATCTCAGTAAATTGCAGTATGAGTGAGCGAGATGACGCTATTATTCTTTTTTCGTTGCCATTGCATTATTCAACCAGATAGCCTCGAGCCCTGCCAATAACTGACCGCTGTCAATACTAGGGGCCAAGCTTAAGTGGACGTTAACAAACCGACCGAACGTATACCGTCAGCAATAGTAAAAATTATTTTTATTCGTTTTTTTTTCGTTAATTACAAAATATACTTAGGAAAAGTTAAAGCCCTCGCTACATACATGTATGTAGCCGAATTGGGCCGGGCGACCCGGGAGGCACGTTTCGTTTACACAAGACCGGCGTAAAGCGACAGTGCTGTCGCGTTACGTGCGGTGTGCGAGTATCCGGTGGCCCATGCAGGTGGAAGGAGGAAGGAGGGCAACGCATTTGTTTGTCTATGGGCTTCGGCAGTCATTAAAATGGCTCCGACTGATCGTTTTCTCTATCATAAAAAAATGACTTTTTATTTTCGTAATAGGTTTCCTAAAGAACAGTCTGTAAGAGAAAAATGGATAAAAATAGTTCAAGAAGAACAAAGAGATGAGAAATGGCTGCCTACGCAATTCTCCCGGATTTGTTCGGCGCACTTCACAGATGATATGTTCTACTTGACGCTAACAGGCCGGAGGAAAATAGAAAAAAGTGCAGCACCTCTTCATCGGGTATTTAAATTTAATAACTAATATAGAGTAAGATGCTAGTCTGTGTGTCATCTCAGTCCATAACCATGGTTGCTATACAGCTTCCGATACTTCGGGACTTTTTTTTAACCAGGAAAAATCGATAATGGACACACAATGGGAGCTACGGGCAGGTAGTGTCCGACTCGCACGGACTAAAAAACCGGGATGTTATGGCGTGCCGCTTAGTGGCAGAAATATGGGGACCCTGATCACTGATGGCATTATTCCACCAGCGGGATAACGTCGGACTTGTAAAATAATTAAATAAACCACCATAATTTCCGACAAATTTGTTTCATTGTAATGCGTAAACTTAAGACCTATACTAATATTATAAAGAGGAAATATTTGATCGTATGTGCGTTTGTATGTAACGAATAGGTTCCGAAAGCACTGGACCGATTTCAAAACTTCTTTCACCATTTCAATGCTACATTATCACTGATTAACATAGGCTATTTACTACCACCGGGGAAATGCTTCATTCCCATGGGAAAACTGGTGAACTTTTAAACGGCTGTACCGATTGGGTTAAAATTTTATATAGGTATTTCGGTGGTTTCCTGGATGCTTAGAAAATACTATTGGATCTGGTAGGTGACGCTACTATCGGTATGTCAACTACTAAACGTCTTGACCGATTGGGTTGAAATTTTGTATGTGTATTTCCATTGTTTCACAGACACGAATGTATTATCTATATATACAAAAATTAATGTTTGTATGTCCTTTCCAGCATCGTAATGCATAGTGCATTTGAGAAAATGATGATTTTTTTTTATGATATAGGGGGGCAAACGAGCAGTCGGAGCCATTTTCGTGACTACCGACGCCCATAGACATCCGCATAGACTATAGAGGCTATACAGATGCGCTGCCCTCCTTTCTCCTCCCACCTCCATGGGCCACCGGCTACTTACACACCGCACGAAACGCGACAGCACAGCTGTCACTTCACGCCGGTCTCGTGTAAGCGAGAGGTACCTCCCCGGTCGTGCCGGCCCAATTCGGCTGCATGCAAGCATGCAGTGTGGCACTACCTCTTACAATATGATCTTTGTAAAAAAAATATATAAACTCTAAAAAATCTCTAGATTGCGGACAAACAAACAAATAATATTATGTAATAACAATAATAATAAATATCTGTTTACTTACTCAAGTACGTTAGCCTAGCCTCGTGCTAGGTATCGTAAGGACTTGTGTTAAGGGCACTAGTCAACGTTAATATAAATGTTTTATACTTCCCATATAAATACATATAATACATAGATAAACATCCATGACCTAGGCGGGATTCCAACCCGCGGCCCCTGCAACATGATCCGCTTATCCGAGCTTTGTACCGCTGCGTCAGCCTGGTCGTCAAGTAATGAAATGAGCATGAATGTATCTCGCAATAACTAGCAATATATGCAACGTCACCTTAACCTTAGTACCCAATAATAAAAAAAAAAATATTTTGCTAATATATTATCTAATTAGAGTATGGTGACTTGCTTGCATGCAGCCTAATTGGGCTGGCAAGATCGGAGAAGTTGCTTTCGCTTGCATCAAACCGGCGTAAAGTGACAGGCATGCCATGTCGCGTTTCGTGCGGTGTGTAAGTAGCCGGCGGCCTATGGAGGGATGCGGAGGAGGAAAGAGGGCAACGCATCTGTATAGCCTCAATGCGTATGTCTGTGGGCGTCGGTAGTCACGAAAATGTCTGCGCTATAAAAAAATGCTGGCGGTACCAAAGGCACGGCACAGGGCGCGCAAGTGTGAGGACGTTACGCACACAGACATATAGACACTCTTCAAACGCACAGGGCGCATCTAACGATTTAAATCTATGTATACCAGTAGTATCTAAAATAATCAATAAAGTAATAAAAAAAAATATGAAATGTTTTTGTTCACCCTACTCACGGAATAGATAAATAAGGTTGGAAAGGAAATGTGGGCGGAGCCGGCACGCCACAACCATGATTAGATAATCATACTTGAAACGCCACACGAATGTCGTGCTTTTAGTCGCTCTTGCAGTGTGATTGTGACAAGAGCTGCGTAAAATTTGTTTAAAATGCCGTGTTGCGCTATTGTTATTTGTAAAAATAAAAGCCAGACATCAAGTATTAAGCAAGGAGGTATTTCTTTTCATAGGTAAGTCGAAAAACTTAGTCTAAAGTCTTTTTTTTTTTCAAATAATGTATTTTATATTACGTAATTACCGATCAAAACAACAATATTGCAAACAAATAGAAAAAAATATACATTGTCTGTAAAATACGCAACAATCCACGCAACGTCATAGATAGCGCGCAGTGTATTGTATAGAGACGATACTTTCACGAGTAGACGCATCGTATGGTTTGGGCTTTGTTTTTGGGGAGTCCTTGGCAACGAATAAGAGGTGTGACTTATTCGATAAAAAATTCGATAAATTGGATTTTTGTAGAAGTGAATAAATTATATTGACTAATTAATTTAGTACGAATATAATATAATATATATTTCACTATTTTTTATACATTTTACCATTTTAGATTTCCAAAGGATCCTAACATTCGAGAGCAATGGATGAATATAACGGGTAGAAATAATTGGTTCCCTACAAAAACAAGTACCATCTGCTCGGAACATTTTAATGGAGATGATTTTCTCATTAAAAAATCTGGTAATAGATATTTAAAACCAGGAAGTATTCCTGTTATAAAAATTGTACATATTGTAACAGACACTCCTGTAAGTCTTCTCAAACTATATTAGCATTTATTATAATCTTCAAGGAAATATAAATCACATGGTTTCGTTTTCTAAAATTAATTAAATTTAAATTACAGCAGATTGTTCATTCCAAAGAAACAACAGATTCAAACTTAGCTGCTTCCTCTTCTC
>LUGF01017275.1:8728-27309 GCA_001625245.1 Calycopis cecrops | reverse complement strand
TCCCGCCTGGTGAATGTCCGACCAACACTTCCTAAACCCGGCCTCCACTCTAGAAGCGTAGTAAATACTAATTCATCATCATCAGCCTTCGTCCACTGCTGGACATAGGCCTCCTCAAGTGCACGCCACTGAGCTCGGTGGCTCCACTAATCATGCTAACTATATATTACTGTCCATCTTCAGCAGTGCGGGTATCGTTCCAAGAGAAAGTTACATAATGAGTAATACTTGGCCGGCTGCCGCACCGGCGCCTAGAACCGGCATATTTGTACCTCGAGTCATATGACTTGCCTTCGCGTCTTCAATAATATGTTGTTTAATTGTTTTTGTATAACAATAAATATATCTGATAGAAAACGGAAACCTAACTGATAACACAAAGTAATATACAATAATGAATTACCTTTTTATGGTATAAGGGGGCTAACGAGCAGTCGGAGCCATTTTTATAATTGCCGACGCCCATAGGCATACGCACTGCACAGCAGTCTCTTTACACTGGTATCGTCGTGTAAGCCTTCCGTGACGTGCCGTTCAACATGCATAGCACTACCTCTTACTTTGCCTTATACCTTCTGAAATCGAAGGGGTGATGAGCATCATGCTATCAGGATAATGTGCAATTATACGATGTTGAAAAAATTATGTTTATTCCATCCGTGCAAATTCCAAAGTGGGCGCGATTCACAATTTCGCGCCATCTCCCTTTTACGATCATACTTATAACTTTTAAACAATCAAATACTCAGAAATAGACAATTATTACAATAATATTATTAAATGCTAATTATTAAATTATTTATTCATTATAAAAGATGAAAGAATTAAATAGTGTTTTAAAGAATTAATTATTAATTATAAGTATGTGTGTTTACTACATAGTAAAAACATAGGCAAAAGTCATGTGTACATACAGCCGAACATTATAAATATCTATTTAATATAAAAATGTTAACAATTAAATAAAGTGTTTTAAAAGTAAATAAAATATAAAATTATCCAGAAAATATTAATAATGTGTCCCCTTTATGTTTTGTGAATAGCGGATGTCAGTCCTTGTAACACTTCATATTGGATAGATTTTTTTAACTCGAGATACGCCCATGTGTAGTAATAAACCGATAAAGGCTTATGTCGAGAGTAAATAAAACTTCAGCAATATGACATGTCAATATACCTTGTCCGTAGCAGATAGGATTATTTAGAGACTAGAAAAAAGGAAATACATTATTGAGTAATATTCATTGTGTAACAAAAGAACCTTTGTCTGAAAATAGTATTACGTGACCGTCTCTTACAACTGCGTGCTTGCACATTACCTTTGTTTAATTCGACGTGTCGGTAAAACTCACGTATTTCAGGCCTCGGCCGCACTATAGGTGCCGGTGCACTGACAATCGTGAACTGTCACTGTCAGTAAGTGACAATACAATCTCATGTATAGTGCCACAAACATTTCTGACCCGGTCGTGGCGGCGCTCTTCTGACAAGAGTGACAAGTCTTGTCTAATTAAGTATTGCCATCAAATGATATATTCCGATTTTTAGGGTAAAAATAATGTCCAATGCAGGAAGTAATTGAAATTTTGGCATCACAATACTAAAATCATGATAACTATTATTTTATTAGTTATTTAGAAATAAAAGAATGTAGTGTTATATTTTAATGTTGTAATTATGGTCGTGTAAAAAATCAAATTTACAAACAATCAACATTTTTACATTATTAGTTTATTAATGGAGCTTGGAGACGTTTCTCTTCTTGCATAAAAGAAAAGACTTTAAAAGTATGTTTCTCCCATCCCTTTAGGGTAAACGAGTTTTGTGCGTCGCTCCACTATTAAAACTGACAACAGATTGTCATTTCAAAATGACGGCTTTAGTTCCAGTTTTGGTCACCGGGCCAGAAAAGTTTGTGGCACTATACGTACGTAGTGATGTATTTACCTCGTTTTTATCAAGTAATAAATCGATATTGATAACGTCAACTTTGTTTATTCATTAATGTATGTATTTTTATAAATTGTTTGAAAGTTTGGTATATAATAATACACTTGAACTCGTTTATTACTAGTTATTTATGTTATATCACATAAATGTGGATGTGCTTTGTTTCTGTTTTATTATCCATCCCACTTTAAGAAAGACAGACTCGCTGGAGACTGCTTGAAAGGACAGTCCCAATGTTTGCACTTCTTGCAGTCACTAACCCCTTGCCAAAATTTAAAAGCTCAGCGGACCCCTGTCAATGAATATTTTATGAAAAGAAAATAATTTTTATTTATGTAATATGTATTAGGTATATTAAAATGACTGTATGTACACATTGTTATGTTAAAGTTTACCTGAGCTACCGCCCAGTCCGCGAACTCCACTTTTAAGAAACCGTGTGTTAATGGTTGATAAATTTTCAATATTTTTTTTGTCCACAGCCAGCGCGCCGCGATAAGATGATGTCAAGGTCCGCGATGGCCCTCGCAGCCATAGGCCTCGGAATGTCGACCTTCAGCGTGCGTCAAATGATCATTCATCAGTCTAGACGATTTTAATCAGAAACTTTAAGCCTAGAGCGTAGCGCCCTCTGTAACCGCTTGCCACAAGTTTACGTAACCGCCATTATGTTAGCGCACATGTAATATTAGACGAGGATTAACATAACACAAAGATAAATGGAATTTTACCGAGCAAATAGTTTTAAGCCACTTAAAATTGTAAAAATCCATTTTGGAAAATTCGTTATTGGAAATTCTTGTGCTATATTAAATGATCGTGTTATATGTCAACACCACCATGACTGTCTTGACGACCGCCTGAAATATGTTTGGTATGTCGGTGATGAATAAAAATTGTATAAATAAAAAGATGTATATTTGTTTAGATAAAAATTAAGGTATTTGTAAAAATGTAATTTATGTTGCTTGTGTGTCAGTATTGCCACCTGTTAGATAAATTAGCAATAAGTCGGGACATATTCGAGATGGTGTATGATTGGACGACTGATTTTTTGATCGTTTGTGATAAAAGCCAAATAAAATATAGAGACAATATTCTGTGTTGCTTTATTTTACGCCTTGACGAGACAGGTTCCGAATAACAGACTTGCTAACAAATCAATAAATAATTATCAAATTATTATTTTTTTATGGTATAGGGGGGCAAACGAGCAGTTGTAGCAATTTTGATGACTACTGACGCCCGTAGACATCTGCATAAAGACTATACAGATGCGCTGCCCCCCTTTCTCCTCCCACCTCCATGGGCCACCGGCTACATGTTCAGATGTTAGGGTATCATACAAGTATTACGTACATAAGCATATTTTTTGTAATTTCAAACCCCCAACCCCCTTGTCGGCAAAAATCAGTGTAAATATTTCTTGAATTTGTAAAGAAATAATCAAAGTAACTACGCCTCACTAGGGTTGCCACCCCACTTTACAATAACGTATTGTATGTTATTTCAAACATTTCTAAACTTTATGGGAACAATAAAGCATTCGGAAATACTTTATATTGCACAATCAAAAATTTATGAGATTCTAAAATTGGAGACCGTAAGCATGCCACCAAAACTCGATGTTTTGCATATTAAAATTAAATAGGCTGTAGCACTCAGGATCAGCGTGATAATACTTGGGTAAAGTGAAATAAAGTAGGTACTACCTAATACTACCCTACCTACAATATTTATTTACTAATTAAAATTATGTTGTTAGTAAGGATAAAACAAAATGTAATTTCATTTGAAAATCGCGTACTTTTTTCCTACCATTTGTAGCCTATGAAGTTTATTTGCTAGAGAAAAGGGTGGCAACCCTATCCCCCACCCCTTTTTTACTGCTTACATAAAACTTGAACGACTCCTTACTGAAAAAAGAAAGTGTTACCTAGTACTTAGCAGGTATCAACGATCAAGCTTGGGGTACCTACTGAGTGTAGGTATTTAGGATACATACTCTTACCACGTTTCAACACTCCGTAAAGTCAACCCTTTAGCCTTTTGTGAGAGATAGTGTTATTGGTACATTGCATCCAAATTGGGTAGAGATGGGGCATTTTTTTTACTTCAAATCCTCACAGGGGCTTTAAAATTTACATCTAGTGCGGTATGCGAAAATAAAGATATAACATTTACAAACATCTTTAATTCTCAAATATAAATAATTCATTAAACATACAACATTTTCAACTTATATCTATGTAAGTACCTAAGGACAATATTATGCTATGTAATGCTATATATAAAAAGCGACTTAAAGTAGTTTTTAGCGAAAGTGGCGCCGCCTATTTAATGCTTTTTATTCTCCACATCTAGACACGCATGTATATGATATATCTACCTCTACGCGTCGCGAGTCGCCAATAATGATGTTACTTCCATCCGTGCAGTGAATTATTTGCGCTAGGCGTCTATAGCCAACACACTACACCGCTAAAGGCAAGGAGCAGATTTACTTTTGCAAGCGACAGTGAGCGGGGAGGAGGCTTGTTGCGTTGGACTAAAACCAAATGAGGATGGAGGCGGAGTAGTGGTGATCAGTTTTAGTGACATAATATAAGTAATAAACTGACATCCGTCCAATTTCATATTTTTTATTAGGAAATTTGACAGATGTCAGTTTATTACTAGGTTAATCCTTGGATAAAGTTATTCTATGTTTATTAATAGGGGGTATTGTTTATCTTCATAAATTATTCATAGTAACTCATTAACTTGAAATGGTCGCGTAGCCGCCAACTGTGCATTTCCACGACTCCTACGCTTACCAAAACTGGTCATCGTTTCGTTCATTTCGGTGTGATTGGAGTCAACTCTGAGCGAGTTGGAGTGATTGCGCCATGTACCCCTAAACCACCTTGCAGTTGTTTCGCCTCTACTCCGCCGGTCTGCATTAACTCTTTAAGCGAGCCCCACGCCCTAAAGCATTATTAATCATATCTTACGAATGTATTGTATAAAATACGTACAGTAACCTGGACAGGATAAATGCTAATGAAAATGTAAAAATATCTCACGGCAGGTCTACAATCGGTAGCGTATATTCGGAGATGGTTTTTCCAGACGCAGTTCCTATTTGTTCAGCATCAGCATCGCCACAAAAAAATGTACTTCTGATGATACGGAGAATACATGTCCATACACACATTTGTGCACTATTTTATTATTTATTATCATAGTGCATAGGACTGGACTTATTCAACATTAATCTAAAATTGTACTTAGTAGTAGGTACCTTTTAAGGCCAATCTCACAGCTTCCTATTTAAGTCCCGGTTATTTTTGTGCTAAGTGCTGAATAGCTACTTGACACTTTAATAGTAACTCGTGAAATCGAGCCGCTGACAATAACCCCAGGGCCGGATTCAGAAGGCTGGAATTTTTCAGATAATTAATTGCAAGTGTAGTTTTTTATTGAGCTGCTTTTCTTATGGAATTGGAAGCTAGGGTTATAGACTATAGTCCACAGTGCCCCTCTCTAATTCCGGCCCTGGATAATATTTGTATGACTACAACAAGCATACAACTTGAGACACCATGCCATATATATAAAGGTAGGTATATCTACAACTATTCACATATCTATCAATATCTCTTAGTTCTGTAAGTATATCCTATGTTAAAGGTAAGCACAAAAGACATTCCTACTCAATCCTTCAAGTTTAAACTACGAATAGTTGATCTTAGGCATACTTAATATATTATTGCAACAGTTTTCCAATTGTGACAATTTAGTATTCTACTTATTTCTAAGTTAATTCGAAATATATTTTATAAACATCATCTATGCCTATGGAGTTCAGAGCGAAGCTTGGCCTAGGTAAGATTATTAAAAATATTCATGGCCGGACCTCTAGAAGATCTCTCTATTGATTTGTGAGTATTTCTTATAGCACAGAGTATTGGTGTATTTTATTCAACGTATACACAGATTCTTTGTCATTGATTAACTGATTCGTTGCGGATGGCACGTATTAGTGCCATCACTTTTTTTTGCGTGTGGCGTTAGACACGGATGTGTGTCATTTTAAAATCGATAGTAACTCCTTCAATCTGTTATAGAGAAAAATTTAACCCAGACCCAAACTATCTTAATGTTTCACGTATATCGATCATATCCTTCGTTTCTGAATATTGTAATATTTTTTTACAAATAGGTGTAACCAACCTTTTGAAAGTTGCATTATTTGATATTAAACCATTATATAATAACAAGCTTTTTACAGGGCATGAGACAAATAACCACATTTGTACAATGTAGGCCGTATATTAAATAGTCTTCATAATCGTCTATGGATATGAATCCGATAGGTATAAAAATGATATTAAGTTTTTAAAAATACGTAAATACGTACTTAAAAATACTGAGACGTCATACCTACATAAAATATTTTTGGAAAAAATAAATTTAGATATCTATAAGTTATTTTACTAAATATTTATAAGTTACTGGCTGCGCCCCGCGGTTTCACCCGCGTAAATTTCAAACAGAAAATCATCCCATGGCATCCCGTAGGCACATTTTTTCGGGATAATAAGTATCCTATGTGTTAATCCTAGTTAATCCATATGTATGTGCCAAATTTCATGAAAATCGGTTTAGCAGTTTTTGTGTGAAGGAGTAACAAACAAAAAAACAAACATACAAACTTTCGCATTTATAATATTATTAGGATTTTATTACATAATAAATAATTCAAGATTATATTCACTAACATTTTATTTTTCATATTGTCAAATAGCCCTGATTGCCCTGCATTCCCAGGCCTGTGCCTTGATTGTTTCAGAGAATTTCACAAATATTGAAATTCTCTGAAACAATCAGTCGGCATAGTTCGGCAGTGTTTTATCTAGTTACGTAACAGGGTTAATTCGCCTCTTACATAATAATCATAAAAATCAATCTTATATATTATTTTAAAAATCAGTACTAACTTACATTATTATATGATCAGTCTTACAAAATTATAAAAAATATCCTTAAACTTAATAACAATCTCAATAGGATTTGTATCCGCTTATGTAATGTTTTTTAATTCTTATACCGTCTTTATCAGCACAGAAAATCAACAATAAATGTTATTATCTAATTCAAAACCTGGTTTTATATATCTCTTGTCTGCTCTATAGTACCTCATCTGTATTTATTTAGTATTAAAATTATTTTTTTATTAAATCTAATATTTTCTGCATCTTTATATTTCTGTCATATGGTTTGAACCGTAATAATTCATTTGAAACCAACTGGCCAAAATATTTACATCCATGGATGTCCAATACAGTAGGGGCTATATCATCTTCCTTTTCGTCTGTGCATGTCGCACATTCCACCATTATTTTTTCTACGCATGTTGCACTGTCCACCATATTTTTTTCTGTGTACCTTGAAGTATCCTTATTTATTTCTTTGTTTTGTTCCCATTTTTCTAAGTGTTCCCAGTGTTGTGAATACTGTTCTATCACTTCGTCATCGTCGCACTGTGTTTCATTTTCTGTCTCCGGAATGTACTTTCGTTTTCGCCGTAACTCTTAAACAATAAATAGACATCAATTAACCAGAATATAATGGCAGTATTTAGCAAAGTGTAAAAAACTGAGAAGAATAATTTTGATATTTTTTGTGAATATCTAAAATCTAAAATAGTGTAAAAAGGTTTAGCACAACTGTATTGAAAGTGTCACTTACCCTCCATTTCCAGAAATATACTTTTTTTTCCACTTCTAATCACCTGGCCAATGTGTCTGGCCGTTCACATTAGATTTCGAATGTAAACTAAAAGTATTCAAGCTTTGAACATGTAAAAAATGATCAAAATTCTGTTTTCTTTTCGGCATGGCGGAAGACACAGATGCGTGTCGCCTAATCGTATGGCGTTAGGCACGGAACAGTGTCATGTTATTTTTGTTCGACGCCACAGTTGAATATTAGCAAAATTTGACATCGCAACGAATCGGTTAAGTAATGTATATTTAGAAACCAGAGTTTTCATGATTTTACGCACGATTGGAAAATTGGATGAAGCTTCTAGACTGCCACGCTAACTAGTGGCTGAAATGCGAACTTTGTGCTGGCAAATTTTCGTTTGTTACTAAATGATATAACATGTCAGCGTTTTGTTAGCACTTAATTCCTAAAATTATCACTAGAGCGCGTTACATTCGGCGAAAGTGCTGCCTCTATGTTTCGGGGACGGTTCCTACAGGTCTTCAAATGCTGTGTCTCAATGGAGGATGGTAATGTAACCTTTGTAAATGTCTTCTCGCAAGTACAGTGGATTCACGTGAGCTTTTTTTTATGATATAGGAGGGCAAAACGAGCAGCCGGAGCCATTTTCATGACTACCGACGCCCACAAACATCCGCATAGAGGCTATACAGATGCGCTGCCCTCCTTTCTCCTCCCACCTCCATGGGCCACCGGCTACTTACACACCGCACGAAACGCGACAGCACAGCTGTCACTTTACGCCAGCCTCGCGTAAGCGAGAAGTACCTTTCCGGTCGTGCCGGCCCAATTCGATGGCATGCAAGCATGCAGTGTGGCACTACCTCTTACAAAATAATACGATTGTTTTTCCTAGGAAAGTGCACTAAATGTACTTATGCATACGTCGCTGGCTAATGTTATTCAGTCAATACACTGTTACAAATGAAAGAATGATAATGGAGCTAAATAAACTTACAGACAGAATTACGTGGCACGTAGTTTGTAGACTAATAATATCAAAAAGTAACTGAAAAGCGCATGTGTCAGCCACCAGTCGTCGTGATCGTTTAGACGCACGGTCCTTGAGATAATCTAGAAACAATGACGTCATGATTTTTCGTATAGAAAAAAGATTATTGTACTTAATAAAACACAGATGATATATATGATAGATATTTCAAGAAATACTTTTGATATGATAATACTTTTTAAAGTACCTTTATTTGGTAAGAGATAAATGATTCAACTGCTTGTGTATATGCTGTACTATAGAAAAGAGATTTTAGTATTACTTGTTTGAGACTTTCGTGTTTGTTACACATGTTGTAATTACTTTACGGGTTTTAACACGGTAAAAAATTAAAGGCCAAAATATATACGACTCGACGTTTCGACTGGGTAACACCAGCCGTTTTAGTAAGATGTAGTGCCACACTGCATACTTGCATGCAGCAGAATTGGGCCGGCGCGACCGGGGAGGTGCCTCTCGCTTACACGAGACCGGCGTAAAGAGTCAGCTGTGCTGTCGCGTTTCGTGCGCTGTGTAAGTAGCCGGTGGCCCATGGAGGTGGGAGGAAAAAGGAGGGCAGCGCATCTGCATAGCCTCTATGCTCATGTCTATGGGCGTCGGTAGTCATGAAAATGGCTCCGATTACTCGTTTACCCCCCTATAACACAAACGGGTTTTATTGCGATTTAAATGTTTAGTTACAAACTCGACGTTTCACTGCTGTACAGCAGGTGACGTCACGGAGACGCCGACGTATCAGATGTTAGATATAAAAGTACCCTCATACTTCTAATTATTTAGTTACATATACTAACGCAATTACGCTTATTGTACCTTGCAATTGTAAGGAGTTGTTTGGCTTTACTTTTAACTATCAGCTGTTTTGAAGCATCTGAATCGTCGGACCTACAAAATGACTAATATACTAGTATACAGTGTATAACCGCGATAAAATTTGTCAAATCAGTTTTATAGTAATGATTAACATTTGCGTCGACAGACATCTATACCTAAAGGTCAACATACAACACAAATTAATTATTTAACCACTTAAGCCTATCCTTTTGAGGTTCCAATTCTACACTTTCGCGACGTTTCGGTCGTTGTAAATACAACGGACTTACTTAAGGACCATGTAAGGAAAGAGTCCACTTAAGTGCTATATACAGGGCCGGATTAACCACCTACCAAAAGTAGGCCTTGCTACGGGTCCTACGCTTAAAGGGCCTCCGCTACAAATCTACATAGTCTATATAAGCAACTTTTTTTAACGGGCTTTGGCCCACCACTCGTTCCCACCGCTGCTTCTCCTGTGTCGCCAGGATCGACAATGGCAGCCACAACGACCCTTTGATATGATCGCAGGGAGCCCGATGGAAAGCTAAATCTGTCTGCAACGAATTAAATCGGACAAAACTAGGAGTAAAAAATAGGGGCTACTATGATCTATGTTACCTTAGTAAGGTCACATGGAAATAATAACTAATCACTTTATAATTTTGCTGCAGGCTCTAGCCTAATCCGGCCCTGGGTGTGATCGTGTAAATTAATTTAAGTGTTGACGCTTCGCCTTTTTTGTGCACTCGAACAGCCCGCCCAGGGGCAGACGCATGTCTTGTCGCGGCGGTCTGTGCTACGGCCTCTTGAAGTACTGTTCGTCGACCCGCTTGGCCAGCGCGACCAGGCTGGCGCACTTCCGGACGGTGTCCGCCAGCTTCCGGCAGGGCAGGCGCGTGGTGATGATGGTGAACACGTGGCCGAATACTAGCGCGTCGAGTTCCGTTGGCCTGGAAAAAAACAATTTGAATTTAGAATAGAGTGAAGATTCGATTTTTAAGTAAACTTTTTAAAGTTTTAGAAAACATAACGTCATATTGCTGTCAGGCTTGGCGGAGCTTACCAACATGATAAGTTTTACCCATAGGTCAAGCAGCAGCCATTACGCCAACGAAGTGAGTGGATGGAGACAGCCCAGCGCCATTTAGGACATAGGTAATAATATAATTTATTTATTAAACGTGTATTAAAATACAAATAAGATACAACCTCTGAGACCAGAGTAAAATTTGATGTTAAGATTACGGGAGCAACAATTGTACTCGACAACACGATTCTCAATCTGGGGCGACTATTGGAGTCTCCTGCTCCTGCTATATTCTGCAACACTGCTTCTTAAACATTCCTTACATTGTACAAATAACATGCAGTTAAATATACCCATACATTAAGCTTGTTACATTGCCGAAAATTGTCGTCGCACGTCGCAATCCACCATCCTACTAATATTACAAAATATGGGCAAGTTTGATTGTACGTTTGTTACGCTTTCACGCAATAAGTACAGAACGGATTTAAATAAAATTTTTCACAGATATGGATTATAATCTGGAATAACATAATAAAGTATTTTAATCCCAACGAGTGCATTGGATGTGTTCCGCCATCCCATGATAAATATGCCGATGAAACCGCTAGGTAGGAACAGTTAGTAATTAATTACACCTAGGCTAAGTTATACCTGAATAGTGTAGTTTTCTGTTCGTGAAAGAATTTTCATGATCGTATCAGTGATTCCTTACAAGCAATTTGAAGCTTTACCCTTTATAATATTAGTATAGGGACCGTGCAGGAAACATAGAGGCAGCACTTTCGCAGTATGTAAAGCACCCTAGTGATAATTTTAGGAATTAAGTACTAGCAAAACACAATGACAAAAACATGGTCACCTATGTCATAATCATATGTATTACGAAGCACCAACAACTATATAGCTTGTGAATTCGCTAGCACACCACACATTTTTTTCACATTTCAACCACTCGTTAGCGCAACTTGTAGATTAGCAGCTTACCTCACATCCCTTCTCGCTTGTGAAGACGGTGTTGCTAGATTATTTAGTTTCCATATTCGAGGGACATAATATATTATATGCCCTCATATACGTCTTAGAGCCACAGCCGGCGACCGGCGAGTGCGACTGGATCGATGCAGTCGCAGGATTCAGCGACTCTCTGCGACCGGTCGCAATGGAGTTATGCGACAGTATAGCGATTTCGCGACTGAATTTAGACGTTAATTGACATACATTAGCATCTATATCGCCGCGTCTGGCGTCTTGACGTGTGCTCTCCCCGCGTCTAATCGCTGCACTCAGTTCCTAAAATGCGTCTAAATCGCCGGACGCCGCGTCTAAGTCTGGTGTGTGCGGTCGCCCTTATATTCATCTTCATGGACGTCACGTGGCGTTTAACCTGTTTGTAGTGAGTACATGAGTACCTACAGGAGAATGTTGACAGGGCAATAGGCCACGCTATATATGTTTGTGGAGTCTCTCTTCCTTTTTTCGATAGATTTAACTTAGCTTAATATGGTGGTAAAAGTCGAGATATAAATTATATTTTTTACACCAGGATGGGACAGGAGACGGAGTCGGAGTGTGTACCTAAGTAGCCGGTGGCCCATGGAGGTGGGACGAGAAAGAAGGGCAGCGCATCCGTATGCGGATGTCTATGGGCGTCGAAAGTCATGAAAAAGGCTCCGATCGCTCGTTTGCCCTCCTGCAAACTAACGACTAGCTACCATCGGTAAGATCCGTGCGCGAGGTACTTCCACGGTCGTGCCAGCTCCGCTACATACAATAAAAGTATCCTTTTCCGCTGGACTGGTCTCCACCTTGTCGTGGTGTGGTGGCTTAGTAACCGTGGCTTGGACCACCACGGTGAAACCAAGAGGGGTCCCAGGAGGGGACGCTCCGAGTCTTTCTAAGGGGACTTTACCCGGTAAGAGTCGGTCTGGTCTGAGCTGGGTATCCATGAGGATTACCCACTATAAAAAAAAGTATCCTTTGCAGCATATTGACTGTTTTTTTAATGTCAATTTCTGACAACCATCCTTTATTTTTTCAACTGACTACACCTGTGGTTTTTTTCCGGTTTACTTTACTTCTTTTTTTCCGGTAAAGGTAGACCTTGACAAATAGGCATATCTAATATTAAAACATTTTTTGATTTTGCTATTGACTAAATACAAATGAAACAAATTTAAAATTTAACAGGCAACAAATTTTAATTAATGATGTAATGATGACAAATTTTGATATTAAAAGTAGCCATTTTTAAAATGCAGTCAGAAAACAGGCGTGTCATATATAACAATAGCATATAATTTGGTCCAAAATAGCAATCTCACCAGTCTCAAATATCGCAAGTTTTCAATGCAGTCAGTAGAAGAATTTCCAAGGATTTGTGTCATATCTGTAAGTTATTATTAATATAGGTAATTAGGTTTGCCGTCCGGCTGGCGTGATATAAGGGTATAGAGCTCGGATAAGAGGAGCATGATTACCCAGAGGTCGCGAGTTGGAATCCCGCCTAGGTCATGGATATTTCTTGATTGATCTATGTATTATATGTAGTTCTATAATAAAAATCTTAAATACAGGGTTATTTATTAAAGACGGGCCAAATTTTCAGATTTGGTTCAGAATCGATAATACATTCGATATATGAAATGAACAAAATATAATTATACTACAATAAAAAAAATGGACACGTGGCGCGAGCATCAGTTTACATGACTTTCGAGTGGTGTCCGTGACCGCCATCTTGAAAAAGTCGATTTAAAATATTTGAACACCCTTTAGGAAAGTTTATTTTATTGTAACTTACAGAAATACATAAGCGATTAAAACTGTTTTAAGCTCACCAAAGTATGAAAGGAAAATAATCAATTGTTTTTATTAAAATTAATTATTACTTGTTGACCATATAACAATTGATATGAGTAAATAAGTCTGTTAATCGAATCAATTAATAAAAATCTGTTACAATTAAAGTGGATGCGAAACACAGCTGTTTGAGGTCGTTAAACACTTCGTGTACCGTTCGCGCAAGAAGACTGTAACGACGATCGATGTATTGTTTCGGATTTCAAGTCGATAACTATGTTTATTTAACAAAATATTAAAATTATACGATAAAATTTAAAAAGCGCTCTTGGATTGACTTTTACTTCCTTATTTTAAAATAGTTAAGCTAGTGACCAAAAATAACCATATATATAAAATTTCTTCAATTATAAAACATATTAAATATACATATATCCGTTGTCTCTGTCTCCCATAACACGAATCTCTACGGTACTTAATGTAATAAGTTTAAATAACATTAGGTTGATAAATATAAACACCGTTTGTGTAAATTATATTTGATAAGTGTCCGTTATCAAGATAAAAATAGGTTAAAATCCGTGAAATTTCTTCGCTCAGAAGACTGGCCTAAAATCACAGCTGCGCTATCTCTTTTCGTGCGGAATGTAAGTAGCCAGTGGCACATGAAAGGAGGAGGAGGAAGGAGGACAACGCATCTGTATTACCTGTGGGCGTCGGTAGTCATGAAAATGGCTCCGGAATCTCGTTTGCCCCTTATACTGCCTATAAAAATATATACGGGGGCTTAGGGAGGGGATCGTAACCCGTCCCCTTACTGGGCTATCGCTATAGACATATCTAGAGGTTCCACTCGATACGGATACCTTGTCAGACCTCCCGGCGTGGCGGCCCGATTGGCGGCATTGCAGCCCTTGTAGCCAATGGCACCACCTATCAGAGTGATGCAAGGTCTCCATGTAAACTTTATATTACAGAGAAGCTAAACCGCCATGTTATGGCAATTCGGTTTGTGAATGAAAATTCAATCCTACAGTAAAAACCGATCAAGTGAGAGTCGGACCTGTAAACGGTTCCTAAAATCTACATATATGAGTTTGTAATATTTTCTTTTTTGACGTAACGACAAATCGACAATTTACGGACTTTTTCTATTAAACTATCTCACTTCTTACGAAATTGCGCTATGTAACTGACGTACTAGCAGCCTAGCTGCGCAAGTGTGTGTAACTAAATATAGGTCATTGTTACTTGACAGTTTTAACATCTATCGCCAGTCACTGTGACTGCCTATTGATTTTTTCACACTACAGTATGCATTATATTGGAAATCTAAATAACTCCTTGGCTGACGCTGACAGAACCAAAAATCTTATCAATCGATAATCACCTGGAATCATTGCCATCAAACTCATTTTTTCCCATAACGTCATCAACGGTATCCTCCGAGCTGACAACTGGGGTGGTGGCGCAGCTGCCCGTCACACTATCGACAAACTCGGTGTCATCGTCACACACGTCTTCAGAACATTTTCTAGGATAATCTTTGACCGAATGGACAGAATGATTGCCCATCTCTAAATCAGGGGCGTGGACAATTTCAAATTCACATTTCATCTTCTGCGCATTCTCCGTGGCTATTTCGTCGGCTTTATCGATTATCTCGTCGATTAAGTCATTTAAAAATCGATATTTTTCGTTATATTCGCCGTAGCTAGGAATTTCGGCATTTTGGGTAATGAATACCACTTGCTGTGATGGAAAAGGCTGAAAACCTAAAGTATTATCATATTAATAAAATTACTAAGGAGCAAAATATTAACGACTACATCTACCGACCACACCGCCTAAACCAAATTTAGATTTTTGACTGAGTATTCTGCATTGGCGTCAGCGGTAATTCGTGGCATTAACTTTCTAGAGATCTAACACAGGTTCCCAGATTATACCCACTTTGAAAATCAGTTACTTCGTATCGCCCCCTTTCCTATTTGTTATTACACCTAAAAGATAAAGAACTTTCGGTTACCGCGGACGTTCATGAACGCTTCAAAAACACGCAGCGAACACGTGGTCGGTACCAGAGGTTTTAAGTCGTTTTCTAGGCCCTTTACCGCCCCCTCCAGGGGACATTATTTTTGACACTTTGGGGAAAGAATGGTCTAATTTAGAAACGGCTGTCTGTCCGTATTCTCAAATGCGTTATCTAACAAAGAAAGACATTAACCAAAGACGTCTTTGACGGTCTTCGTGTTCTCCACCGAGCTCTGGACGACTACTTTGGAACGCTTGCCCTTGATTTCCTCGTAAGCTCTCTTTGTCCTCACTCTACGGCCCCTCGACATGAAGTACTCCTCTTGCAGCTACGGAAACAGACTATATTACAGCTGCTGCGGTGACCGTATTTGATTACTACAGGGACCGTGCGCGTCACGCCAACTGGTGGCTGACACACCTTTCCGAAAATATCAATAAACTAAGTAATCTTACGTTATTGTATTTCGTTCAATTCAACGTATATACAGGGTGAAATTTAAGGTTGTTTTCGAAACGAAAATGTTGATTTGTATATCAATAATAGAACCTAGAAGAAGTATATAGATGAGTTAATAAAATAGCACAATTTTTATCAAAATCTCGAAATCAAACAGTGAGAAACTATGGTAATGGTATACAATTGCTAATACTACGATATTACTTCGATTAATTGATAATTTTGTTGCACCGTTCACACAAAATCAAAAGTGCCAATCCCTAAAAGGCTTCCACGCATGCGTATTGTTTGGCCAATCACAGCATTGCTCACGAATGTCAGTTGTCATTTGTTATTATAAACACGCAATAACCTGTCATAGTCCCGTCATGTACCTGTTGCGTTGTGAATTTCAAGCTAAAATAATTCGATTTAAGATATTCAAACGTGAAGTGCTTGCAATGTGTGTGTGTGTGCAGGGAACGTTATTGTCAATTACATGTTGTAATTAAAAACCAAACGACATACATCGCCTTTTGCCAGTGTTTATTAAACAATAAATGCAAATGCTAACATAGTAACTAAGCTCTAAAAACACACTGAAAAAATTAAAATACATACATAAAATTTATAGTTTAAAATGTGCGTGTTCGTGTAAAGTAATGAAGTAAATGCCTAAACTACTAATAGGTTTGTTTTAAGTTAATTATTTCGTAGTTAGTTCCGATTTTTAAATACACGTGAAATACATACATTCCGTTGATCAGATCATCTCTTATAAAATGAATAATCAATAACCATTAACCATGGTTAATAATCGAAATACAAGGAAAAACATAAGCGATGACTTCGCCGTATGTACGTATAATTTTATCAATCAGCTGGCAAAGTCGCACCGTGGCGCACAACAACTACAACAAACACGCCTGCGGCGGTGAATCACGACTCGAGGACACATTACTACGAATTAAATCGAAAGAATAAAAATGACTATTAAAATTTTAACTTTTTTATATTTAAATTTACAACGTATTTATCCGTTTTTATGGGTCCTAGGGATTATTCCAAACTCATATGCTTCGGTTCAAAAACAACCTTAAAATCAGACTGTATATTAACACAAGGACACGATAAGACAGCGATAACACGGATCGCCATAATACTATAAAAATGAAGCCAAGATAATATTATTTCTAAAGATGATCGTAGGTGAAGGAAATCATCAAAAGAGCTGGTCTCCACAGATATAGGTATATAAAGTTATTGTTCATAAAAGTATCATCATGATTCATAAAGAATAATTTCTCAACAAAAAAAATCATCGGTAGTTTGGCATTCGGAAGCACTTATATTTACGCAAGCGGCATACCATACGGCCCGCATGCGGTCACTAACGACCAATAAAATTGTATCTAATTTACAAGCTATTATTATATATTCGAAAGAAATTACTTTAAATCTCGAAGTTGCGTGCAAAAGTTTTTATTTTTTTTAGCCTATTTGTTATTCTGGTGCGTAAAAACTACAACATTGGCCATGTTGTTTCATCAAAATCCGTGTCACAAGTACGCGGAGTTACGCTTAGTTGGGCGTGTGCTTGGCACCAGTCACATGGCATGACGTAAAACGTCTACATAATTTGTTCCTCGTAAGTAATCATCTATATATATAAAACTACTACAACGCACAGCCCAAACCAATGGACGGATCAAGCTGAAATTTGGCATCTAGGTAGATGTAACGACGTAGGCATCCGCTAAGAAAGGATTTTTAGAAATTCAACCCCTAAGAAGGTTAAATAGGGTGTTGAAGTTTATATGGATTTCGCGGTTGAAATCGCGGGGCACAGCTAGTAAATAAATATAATCGTAAATCTTAAGGAGAGAAGAGAATTAAGGAATGAGATTTTTTTTAAATAATCGTATTTCATTTCATACAATTAAATACCTACTTAATAGTTTTAGTTAAAGTAAACTAACTAGTTAAAAAAACTAACTACACTAAACTACCTTATTACGTCAACGTAATACGTATGTCGTAGGTATACATAGTCGACGTTTGACGCTGACATTGTAATCGCTATTTGTAGATTTATAAACGTAGAAAATAATTTAAAAAAATACTACTACAACGGTGGATGGTTTATTTTTGCATGATTGTATAAGTGACATAATATGCTAATTTGTTATCTATGATTTCTAACCAATCATTACAGTATTTATTCTTATGTGTAGTAATACACATAATCCCCCTTATTAATAAACATAGAATAACGTTATCCAAGTAATAATCTAGTAATAAAGTGGCATCTATCAAATTCCATACTTTTTTTTTACTATGGAATTTGACAGATGTCAGTTTTTTACTAGGTTATTACTTGGTTAAAGTTATTCTATGTTTATTAATAAGGGGGAATAAGTTTACTGGTGTAAATCTGGCACCCTCGTAAGTGCGACAGCTCACACGCTACTTTTAGCAGCGATCGGCGTTTGCGATTTTGCGAATGCGACTGCATTGCTTTGCAACTAAATCGCCCCTTTCGGCGTTCTCAAGTGTTCGGCGGTGAGCGTCTGGTCGCTGCATTCAGCGTCTAAAAGGCAACTACTAAATCGCCGATCGCCGCTGCTAAACGTAGCATGTGTGCGATGGCTCCGAGCCGGGCGACAACCACACGCCGCGGCGACACATGGATCTCTATGAAATCGACTGCGCTGCGCTATCGCTGCCGA
>LUGF01017266.1:58463-70689 GCA_001625245.1 Calycopis cecrops | reverse complement strand
GTTGGTCGAGACAGCGGATGGAACTTAACACATTTATATAATTTTATTTTAAAAGCAGACTGTACTCTAACCGCTCGCATTAATGATACTAACGATTAAATTGGATACAGCCTTTTGAACACCCAATGTAAAGAAACAAGCATTAAAATACGACTTGTTTAAGTCCTATAAAGAACTACGAACTGTATAACCTATCACTCTAAGCGTATAGATAGCTCTCGAGTTGAATTAAGATATGGAACCCTCCCACGCATATTCAGTTCCTTGTCTATTTTCTGGCCATCATTAAGACCAGGGTGGCGATGGCGCCACTTAATTTATTTCAACCCATACAATAAAATCGTATCTGGATCACAAACTTTCTCCTCCCGCCCACACATAAAATGGTTTTTGCTAGTCAAAAAACTGAAGGTTTATTCGGGACATGTACCTATAGCTATTTTATAAACAACAAAAGTTAATTATAATTTTGAGTATAAAAATAGAAAATTATTTATTTGTTTATTTTCTTTTTTCGGACTGTTCGAACATTTGTCTGAACTGAGTATGAACTAGCTCCGAATCTAACGAGGCGAGCTTTACTGTAGTACCCAGTTTACTAAAGCAAGCGCAGTTCTTGGAAACTCGCGGATGTTTGCAAACACGATTACAGCGCCGTGCCGAGCTCCGAGTCTCAGTATAATAATCAACAATAACACAGTTTTCTTTTAACGTCCCCAGGTACAATTATGAAATTAAATTATGAAATATTTCTTCGCTCTTAAATTGGCGAAAATAGAAGTTGCTCGTCTTTACAATTGAAGTTATTATTACATTATATTATAATATTTTCCTTATGCTGTGAATAAAACCGACGCTCATAGACATCTGCAAAATTGCTATGCTGCTTGTGACTCTTTTTTCCTCTTACCCTCAGCGGGCCACAGGAAACCTGATAACCACACTAAACGCGATAACACAGTTGTCACTTTACATCTGTATTAAGTTAGCGAGAGGTACCTCCTCGGTCACATCAGCAGTTACATTAAAGTGCAATACTAACATTGTGTTTTCTGAAATTGTTAAATTTCGTTTAAAAAGAATATTGATAAATACCGTCCCCATATTAATTGTGATTGAATAAATGAATTTGACTTAAACAAATAATGTCGTCCTAGCCGATTTCGGCTACGGCGGTCTTTTATACAGACAAGCCACCTGCGCAGGACATATTATAGTGCACAAGTGTGCGCGCAGACACAAGTGCACTCACTAATCACTCATTTTTAAAATTATTCCGATGACACGACCGGAGAGGGGGTGAAACACCGCAAAGTTCCGGACCCCGGATTGTTATTAGAAATTGAAAAATCCCAATAACTATTTTTGGTCCGACCCAGGATTCCAACCCGGGACCTCACTGTGGTTGAACACCCTTAGCACGAGACCACGAGGCAGTCAACTCGACTTACACATGTAATATTGTCAGATGAGCTCGGGCGCACTGACCCGGCTGCTTGCGGCCTCGGAGTTTGGACGAGCTGCGGGTACTTTGAGGGACAACAATATTAAACTTACGCGGACTGGGATATTTCACTTATAATATCATAATATATTATGCTCCCCTCCGTCAGAGAGGGGGAAAGGAGGACACCCGCTGTCCTCCTGGCCAAGATAATAATAGTATAACCTATTAATCGCAATATTCCGGTTTGCCTCCTCCCAGATTAGCTGGGAAAGAAGGGGGGGTCTGCACCCCCATCGACCACAAATTACATTTTTAGTAAGAGGTAGTGCCACGCTGTGTGCTTGCATGCAGCTGAATTGTGCCGGCACGACCGGGGAGGTACCTCTCGCTTACACGAGACCGGCGTGAAGTGACAGCTGTGCTGTCGCGTTTCGTGCGGTGTGTAAGTAGCCGGTGGCCCATGGAGGTGGGAGGAGAAAGGGGGGCAGCGCATCTGTATAGTCTCTATGCAGATGTCTATGGGCGTCGGTAGTCATGAAAATGGCTACAACTGCTCGTTTGCCCCCCTATACCATAAAAAAAAAAAAAATTACAGAGGCTCGAGCTACCTTAGCGCACTCGCCTCTCATACAGATGAAGCTACACTGGGCTTTCAGTCTGCTAGCGTATATTCTACCTAAAAAAAAAATCGATGTGTTTAAAACTTTACTTCTGGACAAAGATGCGAGCTCAACTAACGAGTTATGAGAAGGACAAAAACCAATTTTGTAAAGTATGTTGATGTGTTTCGTTATATGATATCATTGAGTTATATGTACTACGTAGTAATAATAACTCAATGTATGATATATACGAGTACAATAATTTTACACAGATACATAATGTAATTATGACAACTATATTTGTTGATATATTGTGTGATAATATCTGTTACATGGACCTGTGGACTGCTACGGTTACACATATTAAAGTTTACCTTCTAATTATTAGTCTCACCCCGTAGCTGTCTGTTGTATGGAAATTATTAAAGTTTGTGTTGTGAGGAGGCGGGAGATTTATTATGTTCCGGCGGCGGAGCTGTGAGCCACGGGAAATTTAATATAATAGACTTAATATGCCGACTAACGTCAGCTAACATTAGCGAACATATGCCGAATACATCAAAGTACACCGACGCACTCAGATGTTTACCGACATTTGCCGACACTGGCCGACGTCGGCAACACAAGCGAACATGTTCCGGCGCACGCCGACATCGGCGACATAAGCCGACATGTGCCGAAACAAGCCGAAAGGTGCCTTAGGTGCCAAAACAAACCGACATAACCTGAAGGCTTTTCACGAAGTTGGAATCATAAGCCGACGATCGAAGATTACCATGTAACACGCCGACACATGCCGACCCTCAGAAAGCTACACCGACTAATATGGTATATTATGGTTCGTGCTGTATTGCCGCTGTATCGGACCGTAGTACATGATGTTACAGCTGACTTCATTATCATATGACGCTCGTCGCCAGGCGACAGTAGTCTCTCTAGATATACAGCAGTACGGTGGCCGAGGTCGTGATCCTCACTGCTCCCGTCAGTAAGCACTCATCGTTAAAGTGTTCTGGCGGACGCGTCTCGTATAATTTCTTCATGCGGCCGGCGTGTCCGCGGCTCTAATGTATCGCCTAATGCGCCCACTCGTTACGGATCATTTAGATCATCCCAACCTACAAACTTTTTGATAACATTTAAAAATACAAACTACATCAATATATCAGCTACTTATTTAATTTTTTCATATATTATGGGGGCAAACTAGCAATCGGGTCTTATGATGACGACTGACGCATCTTCATGTAATGTATATATTATACACAAAAAAAATCTAAACAGAATAAAGATAAGTAAAGGTAAGGTAAAATACTGTAGTTTTTTATAACTCTATTTGTTTATGTGATTCTTTGTTGTGTCGTTCATTTTAGTACAAAATATGGAACGCAGATGCACATTGCACTCAGATTGTATTAAAGTATTGCCTGAGGAATTGAAAGGCTCATCAATTGCGGCACGCGGGGCGTCCGTCAGACCGCCGCTGCGGCAGGCGCGCGGTGATCTATCTGCAGTCTCAGCCGCCTCAGATGCAGACAAATATATCAATGCACTTGTTATAATATGCAGCAGATTTTATTTAAACTTACAGTACAGATATTGCAGCGATAAATGTGTAGTATTTTATATTCACAATTTGGGTTTGCTATTGTCTAACGTTCAGGTCATAGGTGACGCTATTTAGATTTAACACAAATGTGTTCAATTTACTAAATCTACAGTTGAATACATTTATGATTTGACTATGAACTAAACTGAAGAATCTATCGACATCGATGTCAAGGGCGGCTTTTGTGAGAGAATCATCAGGATCGACAGTAGCAAATACTATGAACCTTTGATGTGATCCTAAGGAGCCTTACAAAAGCTAAAACTGTATAATGAATTCAATCAGAAGAAAATGGTAGGAAAAGAAAATAATTCCAAATTCCCTCCCCAATCAAATTGGGAGGCAGTAAGATTGAAATATTAGCCTAGCAAAGAGGAGAAAGCCAGATGAAACCCAGATACTATGCACCACGAAGGTATTAAATATTAATACATAAGGACCAAATAATTAGCATTTAGTTTGTTATAGTTTTATAAGTTGTTATGACTGATATAGTAAAGCTATCACTTATCATCATAATAAACCCTTTTAAATAAATGATTAAGGCTCATTAATACGAATTTGAAAGGAGGATAAGGGAATGTGGAGCTTGTTTGTGTCTGCATTATCAACTATGTTACCATCACCTTGCTGAGTTAGTTATTCTCTAAGATTGACTATCATAATTATAAAGTTATCCCAGGAAATAATTAATTAAGATACTAATTGTTTTTTTTTTATATTCTTATAATATCTATATATATCATACATAACACGCTGGCCCCACACACAGCTACACGACTCACTCGTAAGTCAGTCAATCATGCGGCGGGGGTCGTCACGAACCCCACGTTTTTTACAGCTTTGTAATGATAGAGACAAATTATCACAAATTGTGCAAAGTCACTCGTTACGAATAATGTTATAAAGATATAGTAATTTATCTCAATACTTAACGCTTGAGCTGTTTCATGACTGGCGCATCTCTCGCGTCTCTCAGTAGATAAGTGAGAAGAGTTTCCTTTATTTTTGCCTGACTGCGTCAGAAGGAGGGAGACGTTTTGTTATATGACGTCATATTTACATATTTATGTATCATCTATGTATTTGTGTAGATTCTACGTTCCCTGCCTGTACGGTTTGCTGCTTGCTTCAACGTACTTGGTGTTACAATTGTTCTGATCACGCGTGTGACACGGTACTTAAAATATTTTCTAATTTGGCGAATTTAATGTGATGTCAATAATATCATTATAATTTATAAGTTAAACACTGCGATATTCTTAAATGATGTTAAACCACGCGGCGTTGTGTCGTGTTTGATTTGTTTTTTGTTTGTTCATGTGACAGGTTCGATACAACGTATGACAGTGTTATGTTATGATTTGTATTTAAGTTCGTTTGCAGTATATTGAGAAGTATTAACATTTATTTTGGTAGAACTTACGTAGCTCGATAAGGGTACTCCTATTGCACATACAACAACAGAGCTCATCTTTCTGGTGTTCATTTTTCTAAATTATGTGTAGGTAAATTTATCTCAATCACAATTGCCATTTCTGAAGTTACGAATATATCGATTGATATATTGTATAATTCCCGATATATCTCTCGACCGATATACCTATCGCCAAAAGTGTTGATAAACGTGGAGCCTGTTTACCGAAACACAAAGGCGCGGCGGCTATATACCTACTGACAAGACAAAGATAAGTGGTTTTAAACTGATTGATTAGATTTACATTTATTTGGAAACTAATTTAATTACCAGATCCACGAGTCTGTCTGTACGACTACGACTTCCTTTCTCACTTGTTGTGTTCACTTATTTTATATTACAGATAAACACGATCTGCTGATCGTGTTTATCGATCTGCAAACTTGGAGGCGTTAAAATTAAGAAGTAAAATAAGTAAAGTTAACAAAACAAAATCTTATTGGTATGTTAGAAAGAGGTAGTTCCACACTGCCTGCTCACTTGCAACCGAAGGTAGCCGGCACGACCGGGGAGGTACTTCTCGCTTACACGAGGCCGGCGCGTAATAAGTGATAGTTCATGTGCTGTCGCGTTTCGTGCGGTGTCTAGGTAGCCGGTGGCCTATGGAGTTGAAAGGAGAAAGGAGGGCAACGCTTCTGTTTATCTCTATGGATAGATATTTATGGGCGTCGGTAGTCATACAGTGGCTCCGACTGCTCGTTTGCCCCCCGAAATATCACAAAGAATAAATATGTACTCCGTATACTTAATATCAAAAATAATTTAAACCATGATTATTATGATTTAAATTTGAGACTCATTTACTTTAAGTATAAATTGAGTGAAATTGACGAAAAAACGTAGATTCCGTAAGGACCGGCGCAAATAGCAACTCGGCGAAATCACCATCAATTGATTAGTCCTCGCGTATCTGAACTACTCGCGCTATTCCTCAATCATTGGCTCTTTGTCCGCTGTCTAAAACAGAAACAAAACATAGAAGTTGTCCCATTTTTAATTTATCCCATTATCCGAGAGATCCGTAAATATTACTATTATTATTTTAATATTATAATGGCGTATATTAATAGCATATTATATTTAATACAACAATATGTAGTAATGAAATATTATGGTATTATTGGCACACTACGTTAGTCTGCGCTGACCCTTATTACCCGTCAGTCCATTTTCTGTAATTGATTGAATTTGTAGATGAAACGGCGTTGAATAGCGCTTAAACAGTTTATGCAAATTTTATCGAATTGAAAACGTAATGAGCGTCGATAGCAGGTCGAAATAATTGCAGTGTTTCAGCCTCCAGGGTGGGATGAGAACTTCGATCCGGCGCTTGACTAGGACAGTAATTATATGACAATTTTGATTTACAATCCTAGTTGATATACCGAGTTATTTACTTTAATTTCGGACAGGGGACATATTGAAAAGTGTCAAAATTTTAAACAATGTACCTACAGAGATGAAACATGCACCAGTTCCTAATTTAGATCGTGTAGTTCCTGTAAAAGCGTTACAAGTATGGTTACACTAATAAACAGAAAATGATAGTTATTGATATTCAGAACTATTGTGATTTCTCAATTTTTATTTTTAGCTTTTATAGGTATTTTCTATTTGCGCTTAAATTATGCTACATTCTGTTAACATCCTATGTACAAGTAAATAAAACTAGCACGTTTCAAAAGACAGGCAAAAATCATTGAACGCTTCAACCTTGAATGATTTTTGTCAAGCTATTTAGAAAAGTTTAAATTTTTCCATAAAAGATGTCATCTTATTAAGAGTTTAGACTTTTCAACATAAGATGACAAAAAATCAATACGGTAAACTGAGACTGCAATTTTCACGCCGAGTGTCTGCAAAGCTGCAAATGAATTCTTTTATTTCGTTCTTTTTGGCAATTTGCCAAACTTTCCCCACCCCCTTTCTTCCGCACCGTGCATATTTATAGAGAAGGCCCAAATAATGCTATGATAAATGATCTTGCCATACCGGTGAATGATCGAAATAGAACGGCCAATGACGAACATATTACTTAGTTATGGTAGTTTAATGATCAACTCGGAAAGGGATCGGCACCGTGTCGCCTACGATTTTCGAGGTGAGGCGATTACGTTACGGTTCTCATTAGTATGCGTTGCAGTATTGAGTTCCAAACAAAGAATACTGAACGGCTCGAGGTGTGCGGTGACTATAAATGTTAACTAGGTAAATAACAAACACACTATCGAATTTACGAACTACAGAACTTCAGCAAAACTTAAATAAAAATATAAAAAGTCGTATAATATAGTACTCTAGTATAAAAGTAATAATCATAATCGTAATTACTTAACACGAGCTGAGCGCGACTGCGCCTCTAGACCGGGTGACCCCCTCGAGTCGCTCTACATTCATATTGCAATGCTGTTATTACTTTTATCTACACTAATGTTGTAACATTCTACTTATGTTTTCAATACTTGACTTATAATGACTACTGTTATAGCTCAGACAACAAAAAACTCAATTGACATTTTATTTTAGTATCCAAATCGATATCGAAAAATCTCATTATAACACTGTGTGAGAGCGAGAGAGAGAGAGAGAATGATGAGACAGCCTTATTTCAAAATTCTTACCAGCGCGCGCTCGCTCCTGATTGGCCGCGCGCTGCAGCTGCACTGTCATTGGTTCAATGCCAGCTTGCAAAGGATTTGCGAGAAAGAGACAAAGCTCTACAAAAACATGAAAGCAAACATGGACGCCACAGACAACGAATAATCTACTGTTTAGTAGAAATTTAAAAGTAAAGTCATGTGATTTTTTCACATTATATTTCAACATTGAAGCTAGTATTTTATTAACATTGAATTATAAAAAGTATATATTTACGCGCCGCAATTTTTGCAATGAAATTAAAGTATTTAATAAAAATTATATTTATCTTTAATATTTATCTTCAAAGAACATTACATTTTAAATCGTCGGTAAAGCAGTCGTCGCCACGTCGGTCAAACAGTCGCCGGTCTGACTTGACTAATTCTATTATTCAGTATTAGCGAAANGTGCAGGCCTGATAAGCCTATGGTTGGCCAACTATTTTGTTTGTCTCGTCATGTACCTCGTTCTTACCTGTGCTTTCTTTCAGCCCTCACTCTTCTTCCCGCAACCTATTACTCCTTTTCACACCAACTCCTTTCCGGCCTTTGGCCAAATAATAAGTAATATTGTGTATGTATGTATAAATACTACTAGCAGAGGCCTGCATCCCCGTAGGACGGTGGGATGCAGTCCTCGTTTGTATACGTGTTGTATGTACCTCATCTGCCGCCGATAGGCCTCCACTCGTTAGTGTAGGCGACATAATGACCACCCCATCGTAATGGGGTGCGACCCCGCTACCGCCGTAAGGGGGCTTAAAGCCCCGAAACGGCCCCCTCCACTCCCTCTAGGCAAGGGGGTGCGAGATGATCAATCACAATGCAGTGATAAATGATCTTGCCATACCGGTGAATAATCGTAATAGAACCTCCAATGACGAACATATTACTTAGTTATGGTAGTTTAATGATCAACTCGGAAAGTGATCGGCACCGTGTCGCCTCGGTTTTTCGAGTTGAGACGATTACGTTACGGTTCCCATTAGTGTGCGTTGCAGTATTGAGTTCCCCATACAAAGAATACTGAACGGCTCGAGGTGTGCGGAGACTATAAAAGTTGACTAGGTAAATAACAAACACACTATAGAATTTACGAACTACAGAAATCAAGGAAAACTTATATTAAAATATAAAAGTATATATCATAATCATATCACATTCGTGTTGTTTATGATAATGAGGACAAATTACTTATAAATTATTATATATTTATTAATTATAAAATATTCTTATTCTTATTCTTATTCTTACTTAACACGAGCTGAGCGCGACTGCGCCTGTAGACCGGGTGACCCTCTCGAGTCGCTCTACATTCATATTGCAATGCTGTTATTACTTTAGTAGTACGAGCGCTGGTATTTTTTATTTTTTATAATATTATCTGCACAAATTAATAAAATTAATGCTTATTATAAGACAAGACCTTTAGTTCAGCTTGTGGAGAAGTTAATGTTACTAGAAAGCCGTCTTCGAATGTAATATTTCATATTATTCTCCTTTGTAGAGTAATTTTTGAAATTTAATTTAGTCTTAGAAAAAAATAATTTAATATTTGCTCTTCTCTTCTCATTCTCATTCTCAAACCAACGCATAATTTCGTCTGTGTTCTCACTTTTTGTAAAGTACCTAAATAATAGTCCCATTTAACATTTCGCATTTTTATTTTGAATAAACCTCTCCCTATTCAGATTTCTCAATTAATTATTTCCTGTTTACTATTGATTTATTTCTTAAAGTCATTAAAATTCACGCTACGTCTTTTTGCTTCAATTTTGTCAAGAATTACAATTAGCAATTATTCACCTTTACAAGTAATAGTTATTTATTTATTTTATTTTATTTAATCATTTAGTTATTTGTTTATTGTTTAAGTCCTACAGATATTTTTTTTTGTTAAATTCAAGCAAGTTTACTCCAACGAGAAGCACTACTCTTCTGTACTATAATACGGGTAATGTCAAAAGATTGCACCCGTCGTTCAGCTACAAGCCCTATAAATAAAACACCGAAGAGCGGGACTCGTAACTAGGCGTCTCGTCTGGGGATCAGAAGTCCGTGTGTGTCGCGGCGCCGGACGATTATAAGGCACTTGAAATGCTCTCGAATATAAAAGTTTCTGTTACGTTTTATGTCGAGTGAGAGTCGTGCTAGTACAGTTTGAGCTATAAGGTTTTAATGGTTTTGTTTTGTTTCTTCAAAAATATCCAATATTTGAATTTGTATGCTTAAAAAAAATTATTAAAAAAACTTGGGCTTAACGTAATTTTTTTTCCATTAACTGGACAGTAAACTACGGATCATTCGCTTATTAAACCTCGAGTAAATCATCGTACAATATACGAATTTAAGTTCCAGGTACAATTGGAAAGCGACCTCTCAATAATAAAGTAAGCAATGGGGTTATCATTGACAGCTTATATCGTAATCGCTCGCTGTTTTTACGCTTTTAGTTCCCACAGAAATTTTAACATGAAAATTCATAGCTGGTATTTACAAAGCGAGCAGGAAGAACTCGAGGTGGTTACGGGCAAAAAGGTATAGGCGGTGTTTAAGCTCGCCGGCGCCGCAGATTGCAATTACAACTCTCTCTCGCAACAATTTTCCAGCATATCGATATGATATATCGATGTTCTTTTTACTAATAAGTTGAAATATTATATCATAATTCCCATGTGCAAAGTTCAATTGCATTAATATAATAATTACGTAACGCATTTCCTTTTTATATTACAACTAATAAATTCAACAATGCGGAGTTACGGATATTATGTTTATTAATATAAACATCGATTTCTTCTGTGGTACATCACTACCGAACAGCGGGTATCAGGCAGGCTCTGTCTAGTGCTGTGCCTCCGTACCCCCGCCGCTCACATTGCTACATACTCCTGCTTTTATAAGACGTATATAATTTTATTTCAATGATATCGTAACAAATCATTTATTAAACTATTCAATTTTGTAAGAAGTAGTGGCATTCAACTTTACATGCAACTGTGTCGGCACGTCCGGAGAGATACGTCTTGCTCACTTGATCCCTACACAAAATATTAGCTGCTAGTAGCCAATTAGGACAAATTAATTGCTCGCATGATACCGCCATTAAGTGACATAACAATTATAATATTATTATCACAATCACATTTTGATTGTTACTACGACAACCATAGACATCTATAATATTTGTCGGATTGCTTGTCTTCCTGTACTATAAAAGAAAAGATCCTCAAACGTTTTGTAGCAGATACTTCAGTAGAAGAGTCGTCGTCGTCACAAAAGGCCTTTCTAGATGTAATGGCTGCGGCGCAGGCGGCCCACACGAGCGGGCCGCGGCTCCAGAATGTTCTAATTATTTTTCTGCTCTACCGCTTTACAATACACGAGAGCTTAGAGGGATTTTATCGGGTTAGAATTTGTTTATTTACTTGAAGAATGAGACGGGAAATCGTTTAATCTTCCTGTTTCTTGGACAACAGGAAACCTTTATTATTAAAAATATAAAATAAAGTTAGTAGGTAATTTAGTATATGGGGTGATCTATCGTAGTCTGATGAAATAATATTATATTATAATATTATTATGATGCCTTTCTTACATGGCATTGAACACAAGTTCATCATTGCGAGTAACAAGCGATTTCTGTCATTATTGAAAAAATGTTTTTTTAAAACAGTAATACAATTTTGACTACAATATTGTTACGGCTATTTAACATCAAATTAAACAACCGTAACAATATAATAGTGCTTAAATAATAAGTTAATTACTTTTGTAATTAAAAGTGCAATGAAACTAATTTAATTGTAAAGCGACGTTCAAATGATGACGTCACAATTGCTACAGTTTCGCAACTTGCAAGTTTACAAACAATAAAAGCCTGGTAATGCGACCCGTTAGCCTCCTCGAGCCGGCAGCTCATGTTCAACTGCGGAACGACTGGCTCATTGTGTGGAAATAATAGCTGGTAAATGTCGTTGTTAAGTTAAAGCCGTCCACCAAATGGGTTATATGATTTATTTGAACAAGTTATGGACAAAGTATTAACTAAACTAAGTGCATCTAACAAACATTTAGTAATTTGTGGTGACTTTAATATCAATTTATTAGATAACAGTCCCATCACAGTTAGATTCACTACTTTGTTTAAATCATATAACTTAATAAATCTTTTCTTTGAACCAACTAGAATAAGTGAAACATCTGCAACATGTATAGATAATATTTTTAGTAATGTAGCTCCTATACAAAAGAAAATTATAAGCCTGTTAAGTTCTGATCATTGTGGACAGATGGCCATATTTCATAATATTCACAAAAGAAACAAAGTTTGTGAAGAAAATATTACATGTATACCAGTTAATTTAAAACGTATTGAAAGATTTAGAATTAATTTAATAAACAATATTCATCTAATTAATCAATATAATAGTCCAGATGTGGCTTTTAGTA
>LUGF01017266.1:46587-57269 GCA_001625245.1 Calycopis cecrops | reverse complement strand
TTTTATTGTATATTATAATTATTAATTAAGAATGTATAATGAAGAAAGAAATAAATGAGGCCCGCTGAGTTTGTTTCGCCGGTTCTTCTCAGGACAGGGCTAGGGTTGAACCGGTGGAAGATGAAATTTTTTGACGTTCAAAAAGCAATTTTTTAAATTCTATTTTGAATAAAAATATTTTGATTTTGATTTTGATTTTGATTTTGAAAGAGGATTTGATTTAGGCAGAAAATGTTATTCGTTAGACCAAGCTTATTATCGTCTACATTTGTGCAGATTACAAGTAAAGTTGTATCGCCATTTTAAATGTTTAAATAAATAAATCATTTATTTAGCAAAATCTATTAATATACACATATTATGTAGTTAATGAAAAGAATTCGGAGAGTTAATTAATTTATTTAATATCGATCTACGTTCCTGTACATGTGTAGTTTTCTTTTTTCAGTTTTCACAGATGCATTGTCCTTCCTCCTCCTCTTCTCTCCATGGACCGTAGAAGTTATACAAGGGGTTGCATTTTAAAGACGTGGCCGCTAGATTCATCAATTCATCATACATTAATTACAAAAGTCTTGTAGCTTTTTTAGGTTTAGGTTATCGCAGACAGCTAAATATGAATTCTATAAATAAAATAATGATGTCGAGTGGTATTGCAATGTCTGTGTCATTAAATCGTGAATGGGGGAAGAGATTTCCGCCACACGCAGACCGGCGCGCGGCTGAAATCAATTGGCGGAATTCCGCGCGCGTTTTTCCGTTTAAATTAGTTCCAGACCATTCCACTCTTGATCAGTGAACTCCACTTATTGTGCCACTCGTGCATACATGCATGTGTCGAGTTTAACGACCAACAATTACATGTCAGAAGCTTTATAGTGAATGTCCAGTGCGTGGTCAGATATGTCCATTCATTGAGGCATAACAAGCCGTTTGTTATGTAATTTTCTAGTAAATGGAGGACAAGATATGTTTTAAATCAGACTTGACGAAAGAACATTTTATAGTAAAGTTAATAAAAAAAAAGAAGCTGTCAGTGTCAGCTGCGACACGTGACGAGAGTTTACTCTTTAAAAACAACCAGAACTCTGAAAAAAAATGTGCAAGGAACGTATCGGAAGCAGGCAACTTTTATGTTCCGCTCGATTGCTCGATCTCTGTTTCACGCGATTTTACTTTTCTTATTATTTTATTTCTCGTGAGTTAAATCTTTTCTTACAATTGGATTGAATAAAATTTTGCTTACATTGAATGCTTTGAAACAGCCTGTAAATTCTTTTAATGATTTGTACTGTATTTTGAATATAGTCTGTACACAATGTACACAATATTATCACGTACCCCACCAATAATATTATATAGAATATCTAGTCCATCGCTGGAATTTTTTAATGGCTAATACTTGGTATAACGCGGCACAAACATTTAGCTTGCCCCGGGGTGAGTCGCTCGGCGAGGCTTGCAGGCGGAGCGGCGCTGTGTTATATCCGGCAGCGCCGCACCAGTAAACGCTCAAACAACAGGGGGAACATTAATAAGCGAGCAAGTACATCATATTATGTTCTCTCGCCAAGTTTGTGTTATACTGACTCAGTAATCAGACCCACAACTGTCAATAAATGTCGGTTATCTGAATATGTAATAGATAATATAATATTATGTTAATTGATACCATATAGCGTAGCATTTACAAATGAGTTCATGTTTTTTGGGCAAAATAATATTATATACAGTAAGCGGGAACGAAGTGGTATAAAAAGTTGAATAAAACTTTGTCGCGCTCACTAGATAAATAATGTATTGAGAGGGTAAAAGGATAATCTCATCAGACTCAGAATTCTAGAGTAAAGTGATGAACAAACTGCCATTATAACGACGAAATTGAATACATTGAGACTTTAGGTAGAACAAGAAAAAAAAAATATTTTTGTTTAAATTTTAAATTAAAATATCCAATTTTATAAGCTAGGACCTAATTTGATGATACATTTTGCTCTAAAGAACGACTATCTCCTAATTATGATAGGAGGCGATCTTATTTCAACGACACAACGTTAGTTATTGCTTCTATTGCGAAGCGCGAAGCTCAAACTTGGGACAAAGTTTCGAGCGTAATTAAATATTACATAAGCAAAATTATGTGCTCCAAAAGCGCGAGCTCGTTGAGCAGTTAGAGGGAAACGAGATGTTATCATGAGCTGAGATGAGTCGGGAGGAATCGGGACGAGTAGGAAGAGGTCGGGGCAGCTCGTGTGACGGGCTGAGTGGGCTACTTAATGTTAGGTGACCACTTACAAGTATCAAACTACTGAACAAAGCGCTTCTATACTAAAATGCCGCAGTTGCATCATTTTAGACGTAAGTTATTTAACCCTCGGCGTGCCTGGTGGAAAAAAGTTACATGGCGTGCCTGGTGGGTCGGTGAGACCCAAATTTTAAATATTTTATTCTTCTACAAATTGTTATCAATGCAGTAATTTATGGATTTATAGTAAAGTTAAACATGTTTTGTAGGATTTTAAACAAAAAACGTGTTAGAATTAATAATACTTTTAATCGAATTTTTAAATAAACTTTAACCTCTTTTTTTAACGTAAATTGAAACATCTTCTGTTCATTAACATGCAAAATCGACTAAAACAAAAGAGATCACAATTAGACTTGCACATAGGTTATCTTATATTCTAAGCTAAAAAAATCAGTCTTCTTCATTTCCGACATAATTTTCAGGAACATTGTTTTTGAAGCAATTTCCGCACTGGAAAATTGCATGACCTAAGCACACGTGGCTTTTGCATGTCTCACAGACGTGTTGACTTTTACGGTCTTTCTTTGATGGACAAACGTAACATCTACGCCTTACACTTGGAGGAGTTTTTTTCAACCGGTGGACCTTCGTCGAGACCAATATGGTCAGAAATTCGTTTGCGGAGATCTGTGGAAAGGCGAGTATTTTTCTGTCTTGAATTTAGATGAGGTTCAATCAATGCGATGCCCAGATCTTTGATAAAATGTCTGCGATTGTTTTTGATGTCAGGGAAGTTCAGCATTTGAATAATTTTTGCATTTCTGCCTGCAGAGTTCAGCAACCAGAAAAACAGAGTGAGCTGGCCGCTCACTCTTCTGGAGTTTCTTGATACATCATAGGATCTAATAAGCTTGTCCACGTTGTCAAGACCACTTTTCGTTTTGTTATAGAATGTAATAACTGCTGGTTTTTGCTTCTCGCCCGTTTCCAGTTCGATTTCCATATCATGATGGAGAGATGACAGCAGGAACTAGCTAGCTGGAACTTTATGCCACAAAGTTCCGTCTTTACCTTTGTAAGTTCTTCCTGAGGGCCGCGAAGTTAACTCTGACAGTGGCACGTCCATTTCAGAATCTGATTCTGAGTTCTCATCATCGACTATTTGGAAGAGGTCTTCCTCCGAATCGATCGAATCGGTTTCATGAGTATCTTCTGTAACCTCATCAGACTCTTCGTCGCTGGCGTCGAATACAATATCATCTTCGCGATCTTCGTCCACCTCTTCGAGTAGCAAATTAACGATATCACTGTCCCGTAAGGGCCTCTCCATTATGAACTGTAAAGAATATGATTCTATAAAGTTGAATTCCGAACAAAATAAAGAACTATAAGAATAAAATACATCAAATTTGTAAAAATACTTAAATTCACCAAATTAAAACAATAATAATCTCGAGTATTATATATAAATTATGTTACTATTTAAAATATTATGTTTATTTTTAACAAATTAAGACACAAAACCACTAATAGCAACAAATAAATACTTACATGAAAACGTCACACCGTATGCCTGGTGGGGTCTGCGAGACCCGAGCGCACTTTAGACACGTCCTATCACTACCGGAGCGCGCCCCGGACTGAGGTAGCGGGCGGAGGGCGTCAATTACTTCACTACGGTCAGCTACTGAGAGCGGTTGCGCGCGAAATTTAAATTGCAACGAATTATAACGGTTTAACGGCTGCGCTGGGTCTCACAGACCCACCAGGCATGCCGAGGGCTAAATAACATTTTATTTTTATTATTTTGATTTATCGTAAAGTTATACATGAGTTGGGGTGACGAGTGAAAGACAGGTCATCAGGAGCAGGAGTTCCCGCCCCTCACCTCCTGGTACGTAGGTATTGTTGAGGGACTCTCAGGCTCCATCTACACCCAGCAAAGCCCGTAAATGCGTTTGCTTGCGCTAGGGTGCTATAAATAAAAAACATGCCTTAACTCTCTCTCTCTTAAATAACAAAAACAAGGGTCGAACTAGAATTATAATATTATAGGATAAGTATTTGTAAATCTTAAACCATGAAGTATTAACGCGTTGTCTGCAGCCTGCACTCTGCACTAAGTGGAGACTAGCTCTCGTCGGAGGCTGCGAGATAAGAAACTACAGAGATTTAAATCGCGAAATTACAGAGAGTATTTAATGCCCACTGGGAGCTTTGAGGGACGTGAGCTTATATAAATTCTTAAGCTTAAACTAAATGTCTACAAGAATGAGAATTCTATTCATATATACAGGAGGACGAGTGTCTTAGCTTGTAATAGAGCGAATAATTTTATATTTGTGTTATTTGATGTTGTCTTTACATTTAGTAGATTTGTAATACCTTTGTTAATCGTTTGAACGTCATATTCTCACTGTTTGTCTGTCGTTTGTTTCTCAAAAACTTCGTACTTATTAATTTTTATTTCGAGATTTTTATAATGGCTATCGTGGCTAATTTTCAGTTCTAAGTTGTGATAAATGCTTTAGGTATGTTGAAAGTGAACGACGCATTAACAATTTACAGAAGTTAACTAATTCACTCTTAAGAAACACAACATAAAGCTTACATTTGAATGCCATACGTCGAGTTGAGTTGGAGTGGAGTCGGCGTCGAGTAGAGGAGGTACAGTGTGCGAAAACCTTTACTAGCAGCCCTCTGCGTGTGTCGTAACTCGCAGGGTCAGTAATAGATATCGCGTTTGTCAAAACAGGATTTATTAAATCAATTTGCGGGTCCGCGGCGCTTGACGAAGGTATAAATAGCGCGCCGCCGTGACACGAAGGTTTGACTTCAATCGACCGCGGCCTTTCATGTCGTCTCCTTTCTTATATCTGATCCTTAAACTTTTATCACAACAAATCCGAAGCAAAATACTTATTACAAAATATATCACGTATTTTTTTTGTACTGAACGAGTAGTAGGTATATTATTTAAGAATACTTAATAAATTTAATAACTTTGCTCAGTTATTTACTTAACTACGAATCAAAATATTCTTATTTATTTTCTTATTAAAAATTACTTTGAATATCATCCAAGGATTAATGATAGCAATATTAAAAGGTCATCAATAAAATGAAGATAGGTGTGTTTTCTGAGCGTCTGACGAAAATTAATTTGTATATCAATACGTCATACAAATGTACCTTTTCTAAGTGGAAAAGGTCCAAATTAATATAGGCATAGGTACCAAATTAATCATTCTTATTATACCTACATAATATTTGAAGAAAATAACATTTCGTCTGTCACTTTTCCAAAAAAATATCTACATGCTCGTGCAGAATACTAAAATAATATTTTTAAACAAACTAATTTTCGTATATATTTTTCTTCATGACATTATAATTAAAAAACACTGATAAAATTGATACAAAAGAAACACTTACAAAATATTAGAGCGAAAGTATGAACTGCAGCGAGTATATTAGCTCGAAACTCATCCATCATAATATTATGATACAAGCGCCGGGGTTGCCGGTCAACTGAGAGTTGCGCTAATTCATCACAATCTCTTTCTTTTGTAGCGAGCGTCGGAGACTCCTCGGAGTCCAGTCCATAGTAATTTATTGCTTATTGGTCGCTTATTGATGTAAGAGTGGGAATTATGATTTTATTAGCGTGGTTAGTTTCATCTTTTCGTATAAATTTATATATTTTTTTACTTATTTTAGTTACATTTTTTTTTTTGTTTGATATATTTTATATATTGCACACTAATATTTGCAAGTACAAGCGTAACAGTAAATAACCATGTTCGTATCGCACTGAATTAATGATGTTTAAATCATGTATCACGTGAACCTAGTAGTAGTTGTAGAAGGTGTAAAGGACACCCCGGTCGCTGGGAGAGAGTGGAGCACAATAAAATAAAGACAACAAGGAGATTCGCGCACGGAGTATGTCGCTCTCCTGTCGCGCCTCACTCGCGCCATATGAAATTCTCATTTAAGCTGTGTCTAGGGCTGTCGACGGCCCGTAAGTATTTTTTGTATAGCATATAGAAATGAAAAGTAAACAGAAATATTTTACCGCTGTACAGTAATATGGACAGTGTTACATAAATGTGTTTCACTCCTTTCAACAAAAAAAAAGTGTAAAATTTGATATAAGGAAACTCCGACCAACCAGTTTGTTAACCATCAGACTGCACGGAACTCGAACTTAGCTAAATATTCTAACTATACTTTTAACTATTTCTATCATATTTAACGGTTCAATCGTATCGTCGTCACATTTCGTACACATTGATTATACGCCAAGATGGCCGATCCTTTGCTACAGTATTCAGGCCAGGTCCAAGTGGTATTACATCGGAAAAATAAACAGAAAAAGTTCGTGATTTTAGATGTTTTTTAAAGAACACGGCAAAAAAAGATTTTATATATAGACCTATATTGCTTGATGCTATAGCCATCAGTTTACATGTCAAGCTATAGGCACTTTCTTGTTCTTTCGGGTTTGCCTGTAAATCCGAAAAGTATGGTTACTTACACTTTTATAATTATATTTGCTATTACAACTATTTGCTTATTTTGTTCACACGTGTGACATCCCTGAAGGTAGTTTGCATTCGCTCTTCCTTCATCATTTATCATCGCATCCTCTTGGCCTCCACTATGAATATTCACGGGGGGTGGAGCGAGGAGGGTGTCGTTGCATTTTGGCAAATTGACGCAAATTGTATAAAGTACATCTGAGTGAAAAAGAATTCCTTTACACAGACTTGAGACGCGACGGTACAACTGCAACAGCGCTTTGAGTATTCGCTTTTCTCATTTATCTGTCGTCAAATACGAAATACTTTGCCGATGTACGATCCCTCATTTTAATTTAATAATTATTACATACAATTCGTCAACTGAGAGTTCGCGCAGGTCTTGTACCACTCGATCTACCCAGCGGTATCTGGGACGCCGCACAGGTCTTCTTCCTGTTGGTCGTTCCAGATACGCTCTCTTCTCTCACAATAGCTGGCGGGAAATCGCGCAGGATAGAGGAAAGTGGCGCACTCTCTTGTCGGAGGCCAATACTCACTTCGGGTCACTGAGCCAGCGGAGTAGTAGTAGTAGTACATACAATTCATACACCATTTATTTTTAGTGTAATTATACGTGAAATATATTTAAATTGTATTGTCTAAATACCAGCGCGGTATTCATAAATGTTTATTTTAATAACACACTTTTCTGACAGCACCAAGAAGTAAATCATGGTGCATGGAGCATTTGAAGACAGAAGATGTGCGACTATCCTTGAACAAATGCATTGGTGTTGTATCAGTAGTTGCCCCATACAAATAATAGCACATAAGTCAGAAGTGCGGATCAGAGCGGTCACGTCAAGTACGTCCGAACTGCGGGCTTCAATAACTTCATCATGTTAATTTGCTGAGTCGCTGTTTACGCAGCGGCTTGAGATGTCAAATCAGCTGTTTTAATTAACTATTTTACCGAGAACAAAAAACCACCAATTATAATGTTTTTCATTACAATAAATATTATATAAATATTATTTTCTTTTTACTTACAAAATAACAGTAGGAGTATTTATTATAATATAACAACTGACGCCTATAAACATCCTCCTTCCACACGGAAACCGAAATTCTTATTTAATGACCATCTATGACTATTTTTTTTACAGTAACAAGACACCAAGTTTTACAGTACCTACTGTTTACAGTGATGTTGATATTTTTTTCATTTTCATCTAATAATATCCGCTCACAAACGGACATATATCTAGATATACTTAGCATAACTATAACACTAAATTCTAACACGAAACGTTTTAAAACTGGAAGTGGCTTTTTCGGAGGTGTGCTCCAATTCTTTATTGGATAATAATAAACAGCTATGGAAGAAAAAGGCTTTGCGGAAAGGAATTACTTTCTTTTTGTTGGAGATGATCCGCCATATTATATACGAAGGATGTGTCAAAGGTAAGTCGGAGTCACGAATGTATTTGACGAATTCTCGGTGCGGTGCAATTCTCGAGCGCGGTGAGCATTTCTTACATGCGACGAGCTCGAATGCGGTGATCGCATTAGTAACCAACGGCAAATTTAAAAAACCAGACATGCAATAAGGAAATACCAGATAGTTCAATGAAACAATTACTGCAGTAATACAGTTGTAAATATTTTGTAACAGGCGTATTGAATTTAAAAAATAAAATACGTATTTAATTATTAGTGAAAATTCAACTAGAAAGATTAAATTATTGAGTTTCCATCTTTGGCTGTCTGTTGGGGGTAACCTTAAGGCAATATTACACGGGTCAACGAAATTGCCTCAATTCCATTGAAAAACATTGAACATTGCACATTGTAGGACTTTACCAATATACACGTAAATAATTTATTGAACATTGAATGTTCACTTAGTGCATTGTGATGTCGCGCCAACTCGCACGTGCGGGAGTATCGTTAATCTGCGATTATTTAATAAATGAGTTAAATAAAAAGAAAAAAAGAAAATCTAAAAATGTATCTGCTTGCGCAAACCAAAATAACTTTGGAACATAAATTTCATCCATTGAGCAGCCACTCTTTGTAGATTTCTTTATTTTAGCTATTTCATAACTATATCGGGTGCTAATACTTTTATTTTTAGCTTACTATCCTCTTCGGTAACTTCTTCAATATTTAAGTCCTCCTTCAGTGATCATAATAGCATTATTACGCTGATTTCTATCTTTTTTTTTTATGATATAGGAGGGCAAACGAGCAGTCGGAGCCATTTTTATGACTACCGACTCCCACAAACATCCGCATAGAGGCTATACAGATGCGCTGCCTTCCCTTCTCCTCCCAACTCCATGGGCCACCGGCTACTTACACACCGCAAGAAGCGCGACAGCACAGCTGTCACTTTACGCCAGTCTCATGTAAGCGAGAGGTACCTCCCCGGTCGTGCCGACCCAATTCGACTGCATGCAAGCATGCAGTGTGGCACTACCTCTTACCAAAAAGATCTTTGTAATAATTTGATTTTGTATTCCATTGTATTCTATGGGCGGCGGTAGTCACTAAACACCTGCTCGTTTGCCCCCTATACCATAAAAAAAACACTCATACATTTGAAAACGCTCCAAAAATAGCGGAACATGACTGTCACGCCACTTGAAAACCATTGAAAACGAAATAAATCCACGTGCGCAGGATGATGATACGACGTGCGTACGCTTCGTTGTCGGGCGCCGAATGAGTCAACGTTCAATCTACATGTTACATGTTTCAATTGCATCGAACAATGACCGAATTGACCAATACTGCATTGAAAGCGTTTTGCGAAAAGAAGCTTACAATGAGATTGCACAATAGCATTGAAATGTATTTAGACGTCTCAATGTTATTGAAGCAATTAAGGTGAAAGTAATATTGAGCCAAAATTGACCCGTGTAATATGGCCCTTAGGAAATACCTATCCGAATACGAATCCCAACGATGTAGTTATTGCTCATTTATTCCATAGCTCGTGCATGCTTACCCATCGCTTAAATAGTGACACGTAAGTTAACGACAGTAATACCTGAGACCATAAAAATACCGCGGTAAAATCTTAATTCGCAGGCTACAAGTGTTTCCGAGTGTTGATCCGCTTCGGTCAGTGAGCGCCGCGAGAGCCTCGAGCTGCCGGGTGGTACGTACTTTTAAAGAAAATACTTTTTATTTAGTCTATGTTTAATGTTTGTACCCATTATTATTTAAGGAACTAAATTAACTGATGTTAAAAATATGCTGATCCAACATCTATATCATATCATTGTACTGTAGCTGCCAGCAGCCAGCCGGCGGCCCGGTGCGCTCGAGCTCACTCGACCTCAACATCACCGGCCTGCTGAGCGTTCAGCCGAGCGCGAGTTATTTATTAAATGCAATATGTGTTGCAGAGGCTTTACATCGACAAACATTGAGAATTAGCTCTCATAATGCGAATACTTCTGAAAATTTACATGCAAGTTTAGTAAGTCAGAATACATTTAATACGTACGTGATGCACTGAACTGAAGAACTGAACTTTTTGTATCTTTATTTTAAACAGATTTTTATTAAACGATTAGATTAACAGACTTATGTACTATTACTATTATCAGCTGTTTTATGGTCAATAATTAATTTTAATAAAAACAACAGATTAAAACATTGCATTCGTACTTTGGCGAGCTCAAAACAATTTTAATCACTACATTGCATAAAACAAAGTGTCTTTCCGCCATCTGTGTATCAGTACGCTTACTTCTTTAAAATTACGCAACCGATTTTGATAGGGTTTCTTTAATAGATAAAGTGATTCAAGAGGAAGGTTTATATGTATAATAATTCCATTTTTGCCGTCCGATATCCACGTGGGTGCAGCTGCGGGCAAAAGCTAGTAGATTATA
>LUGF01017266.1:21431-33063 GCA_001625245.1 Calycopis cecrops | reverse complement strand
AAGTGACAGCTATGCCGTCGCGTTTCGTGCGGTGTATAATTTTTAATTTTTTTTTGGCTGTTTGCCTGTTTGTCCGGGTTAATCTCCGAAACCACTAGACTGAAACTTTTTGTGGTGTATAGTTACTAAGCCTGGTCAACATCAATAATACTTTTTATTGCGGTAAAATCGCTCATTCTTATGAGAAATCGGAACTTCGATACACTGCAAGCAAATAATAACAAATCACTTTGATTATAATATTACTACGCTACGCGAACGAAGTCTCAGGCACCAGATAGTGTTCAATATAACATAAGAGGTTCATTAGTGCTAAATTATATCTGAAAGTCCGTCATTTTAAAATACTTATGTGTACGCGGAAAATGATTTGCTCTATACCTATTTCTTGTATTATAATATTGCTTCTTTTTAAAAAGCATTTTTTATATTATTAATATAGCAATAAGGTAATGCTACGTTTTATATTGGGTGTCTTATACATTTTGTATTTATTAACATTTACATCAACGTTTCACTAAAAAAAATTTAAATGAGATAAATTTGAATGTAGGAAACAGCTGAAGCCAACCGGCTCTAACCGGATTATGTCGGCTCTCACCGCTTCGCGCCGGTCAAATCCGGTCTGCCACGTGCGCCTTTTTACGTTTGAATATTCACCCGCCCTCGGTGGTCTTCAACCCTTAATTGAATGAAAAGAACAATCGTGAATGGGTTATGGCTTTTCTTTTATCATTAATAACCTTTAATTGTCTGGTAACTGCTTATCTGATCTCAATTTTAAAAATCGGCATTGGCCGACGATATCACAACAACCTCTCTCTACATTATTTTCTATCTATTCTAAATTCATGCCAATAAATACTATTCATTTGCTTCGTTTAAACTGTCGTAGCTTTTATATTTTTTTAATTGTGATATTCTTTAATTACTATTAAATAATAAGCATTTACCTCCAAACAAATCAATTTATTATTTATTAAAATAAATTAAGTACTTGACATTACTTTATCTCTACAAAAATTTTCTTAGATTTGACAACAATTCCAAAGAAAACTGGAACGAATAAATCATAATATCCATTGCTTAGAAATTTCAATTCACAAGTCGTAACTAATTAAAATTATGAAATTATTTAGAATTGCCTTCCTACGATTAGATTGTTTTCATTTGGAAACAATTAAAGTAAACAAGACATCTCTGACAACTCTAGGAATATGACATATTTCTTGACTGAGTGTGTACAAAGTTTCATGATGATCTGTAGAGTTGTTTTAGCGTGGAAGCGGTACAAACAAACTGACATTCATGTTTATAATAGTAGTAGAGGATAGTGAGGATTTCTTTGTTTTGACTTTTCTAATTTAGTCAACCTACAAAAATATTAAGTGTGTAAATTATGTGTATAAGAGTGTGTAAGAGCTTTTCTCTAAATTACATAGCCCTTGTCTTTGAGATTATTACCTATAATTAGCTGTTTTTTTTGATAACACGACATTTAAAAAAAAACAATTTTTCAGAATTTAATTTAGTTTTAATATTAAAATAAATAAAAAAAAATAATAAAAAAAGCCTTTTATTTCTTGCATTAAAAAAGGTACACTTATTATATTTGAGCATGCGTATTAAAATATATATTAAATTTAATATTGTATGTACATAAAAATAAATATAATGTGATTATGATTATTTTAACGAACTTAACCGCGCTTGACCAGATCCACTTGTTGAATCCATAATCTACAAGTGGATCTTGTCAATCGCGATATGTTTAAATAATCCGTTTAAATAATCATAGTCATGAAATAACTTCGCGTAAATAACTAACATAATTTTACCAGCCTTGCTTGTAGAATCTATAGGCTATGCACAGACTTGTACAGATGTATAAAATTTCACGATAAAGAATTAAAAGGATTTATTAATTAGAGAATAGAAAGCCACATCCAGTTAGTTCGCACATTGATCGTGGTGATCCTCCCCGTGGCTGGCGGCGGCGCGGATCATTTATCTCAGTTTGTGAACGCCGCGAGCTCCCGGTCCGCCGCATCACTTGGCTGCGGCCCTCATATCTCAATGCTCTCACCTAGATCATATTACAATTCCTTTATCTATTTCATATTTCATGTTACGTAATATTGAATTATGCTGTAGGGAGTAGCAGCCTCTTAAATGTTTTTATAAACATTGTGGTCACAGGACAAATATTGAATAAGTAATATAATTACCTGACATACTATCAGTTGTTATGATCTGTAGGACATGATACTCATCTTAGTAAGTACACATACATATCATATACTACAAATGGCATTATGTGCGCTGTGTGAGTTTCCGCTTGCCTTTTAGAGGTAAGGAGTGAAAGATAAACCACACACAATATTTAGATCTACGTGGAATTTGATAGTTCTTGAAATGCTTATATTTCTCTCTAGCTGATATACTATAAAAAATATTAAGATACTAAAAAAATCATACCTACTAAATTTTTAAGTTTATATTTCAAAGTTATACTGAAATAAAAAAATGTAGTAACATTTAAAACTTTAATATTTGTTACCTAACCTTTAATATTTGTTAATAATACCAACTCGCACATTAATAAAACCCATTCACATTATATTCGACACTAAGATATAATAAATCTAAAAAATGCTCTTTTCAGACTGATACGATGACACAAAGTTTTTCTACGTTCTTATCTCGATGTAAATTACTGAGCAGCGTCAGTTACGTCGTTAATCTCAATTCGTCTACGCTTACTTGCAAATCTTGGAACATTTACAATAAAAAAAATAATAAAGGAACGTAATATTATTAGATATTTGTACGACCGATACAGATTGGGATTTTTATAGTTTTATTAAAATTGAATTTATGAAAATCGGGAGATGGTGGGAGCGAATAAGTTTGGGATATCTTTGCTCGTGTTTCATATGTACGTATATTTGGGTATGGTGATTAGGTCCGCATACGGGTCTGTACGTTGAAATATACAACAGTTACTAAAACTTCTAGAAAATTTTTCAAAATTATTACAATATTATTATAATATTTAATTAAAAGATACATATACACATAAAACACAAACGTGGCCAATTATATTTCCAATTTACGATATAAAATTACAAAGTAAAGCCTGGCTGTTGTATTAACTTAATCTTATAAAGTTGAATGCAAACTGACATTTAACCAAAACGAACGCAGACAACAGAAAAGATAATATTTAAATAACCACGACAAAACGAAGTAAATGCGCTAAAAATATTTAATAGAGATCAGTTCTTAACAACTTAATTACGTGCTGACTGAACATAACATCAGCCGACACACGAATGTTTCTTTAGGCGGTTCACTCCGCTCGCTTAACAATTACCGGTGTGCCTTTTAACGTAAATGTGAACAATTTACATTCTGTTGATTTAATTATTGTACCATTACATGACTCGGCAAACGAAACTGAAATAAAATATATCTTATTTATACAATGCCCGTTTACAAGTTCAGAAGGTTTAAGAAATCTATTTAAAATGATTAATGGATTTAGTGGTACTTGTAAGTTACGTTTGTAAAAGGAATTCGATTCCGTATTTCATCCATTCGAATTTGTCAGATTTGTTGTACGGTTAATTATTATTCGTGAAAGTTACTAAAGTCGTCTTATCAGTACAAAATTTCGGAGCAAAAACAGCGATTCTCTAATAGAAACAAGTTAGAATTTCGATAGAATGTTGGCTCAAGGTGACGAGGGTTTGATGAATTCTGGAGTCGGGACTAATTCCACGAATTGGTATTTATATAAATAAACGTCTTTACAATACGCATTACAATCGTTACATCAACATTACAATCATTTTTATTTCCAAATATCATAAAAAATTAAATAGTTCTATTTTTTCCATTGCAGAAGTACAAATAAAGAACGAAAAATATTATTTATTATAATGGATTTTTCTATTCAACATACTAAATGGTATGTGGTCAAGGAAGTAGTCCACGTCACACATATAATATAGCAGACATTTTCCCCACATATACCCTGAGGCCGATTGTCCTCGTGGCTCCTGGCCAGGACATTAAAATTCATCCTTCTGAGTACCGTATTGGTCCTGCGGGAGAGCGGCTGTTTACATTTCACTTGATTTATATACATCAGTATATTACAAAGCAGATTTTAAATCTTTATTTGATCTTCATATCTACTATGATACGTCATTTACTATATTTTAGACACTGTTGTTGTTTTATATTAATTTCACATAATAAAATATTTTATTTCTTTATCTGATCCACTAGAAGAAAGGCACCTTTTTCAGTATCTGTAAGTCATTTTGTTGTAGTGGTTGCTCTTATAATGTCATATAATCGAGGACGTGTGACTTGGCTTTAAGTTACTTAACAAAATCGACATCTAAACTAAACATTAATACTGTTCAATTCTGCCCCTGGGATTATTGCGCAGTGGAAGACAATTATTATATACACAGGGCTCAATTCAGAAAGAACTTTGTCTGCGATTACGCAGAGCTAAATTAAATTTAAATAGGTGCAATTACCTGGTATGTCTTGTTGTGCTGTATGGTTCGGCTTAAGATATATCACATTAAACTATATAACCTATGGCCATAAATTTCAAGCGTGTGTGTGATATACTTAGCTTTCCGTGAAGCTGCAATCCGCCCGAAGTATGAATCTTCTTAGGCAAGCCTCGTCAAGCGGGTTCTCAATAGTCTTTTATTCACATTTACAAACAACACAATCAATCATAGTTCAGTTAGTTGGACAATTAATTTATACTCCCGAGAATATCAAGTGGGGAACCAACACGTAAATTATACTAGTGATCACATAAGTTCAAATATTAGTCCAAACAGTTAATTTACACTCCCGATAATATCAAGGGGGGAACCAACACGTAATTATATTAGGAATCACAACTCAAGTCTTAATCGCAACAAAAGGCGTCTAACATTACAAATTCGAGACGCGACCGATATAGGCGTAATTCAAAGGCGAGAGCGTAACAATATGGCGACTTTTCTCAAACTCACGCGTCCGCGAAGCAATGGAAAGTTCCAGGCGTCGCAAGCGTCACCGGTGACCTAGCGACCTCGCGCGGCCAACAGCGGAATTACAATATTAAATACACTAATTGATACTAGATGGCATCACATGTGGTTCAGAACAAATACGTTACAATAAAAACCACAATGACAAAAGGAGAAGCAAAATTTAGTATAAAATATGTCGACATTATTTTATTCTCTTACACCCCAGGGTAGGTCTTTTAGTTGTCTTCCAATTTACATAATATTGTGTTAACGAAGTCGTCCATAGGGGATTCCAAATTTTTTACCTTTAAAATATCTTGGTACGTTAAGAACTTGTTCCGCTGTTTTGGTCAGTAAGATACTCTATAACATACAAATAAAGTACCTTTTATCTTTGCATCAAGTTCATTTAAAACAAAACGAGACACCACAAATACGTCCTGTTTTTAAAATTGTGTAAGTACTAATATGTAAATCACACTGTTTAGGGCCTATTGCACGAATTTTTATATGTGCAACCTGTGGGCCAAATACATGTAAAAAGCCTACAGCGCTCTTTGTGTCCAATTTGATAACGCATTCAGGGTGCTGGTGGGGTTGCCCCGCTTCTGCAGTGCTTTTATGCGACCATGCACAAGCGCTGTGGTTCCCTTGTAAGCAGACTGCGCGGTAGCACCAACCATATACTGAAGTTGATGGGCAGTAGGTTAGACTGCAGAGTGCAGGAATGTTAGTCATTGCCGCACAATTTCAAGCGGGATTGTGCGACTATGACTAATATTAAAACCTTTGTTGTGTGTTTTCTGTATGTGTGCAAATAAAACTAGCATAGGTCAATAAGTGATTGTTTGTTTGATGAATATATGATAATAATAATAATGCTCGTACCTCCATGGTACATAACTGGCGGTCTACGAGTGCGACTCACACCGGACCAGTATTTTTACTTACTACGTCCAACAAACCGTTAAGCACCCTACGTTATTTTTTTAATAGTACGAGGAGAAAAAAAAATAATATTTAAAACACCCCAGATATAACAATAAAAAGATAATCCTAATGGAATCCATTACCGCGGTGGTTTTGCTTGAGCGAATGGTTTACGATCACCTCCTCCCCCACCTCTCTCTCCGCGCTCATGTCCTCTGACCTCCTGCAGAGCCACTAATGATTTATGTGCGGAATATATTCCTTATCGTGCAGCCGTAGGTATTGATGGTTACAGACTTATTAATGAGATTCTGATGTTACTTTATTTTCAAAATAGCCCTCTTGTTTGTGGTATAGAGGGGCAAACGAGCAGACGGAGCCATTTTCATGATTTCCAACGCCCATAGACATCCGTATAGAGGCTGTACAGATGCGCGCCCTCTTTTCTTCTCCCACCTCCATGGGCCACCGGCTACTTATACATCGCACGAAACGTAATAGCACAGCCTTTGTTTTTATGTTATGAGTTATGTTGTAAAAATATTTATTTAGTGAATACTACACACTATTTTTTAAAATTAGTGGCACGAAATATTATTGTACAAGTTATGCTTCAGCATTATCCAAGATTCTGTTGCACATTACCTATGTTAAAATTTAAAGTAATAATTTATTTAAATAAGTCCCATCAATCTGGGGGCAGCAGTGCCCCGTACAAGTCGAGCGCGAAGCAAACACTCCCGTACCATCCTTTACTGGAAACATTTCGCCGCATTTTCAGGCCCGTATTTAAGAATTTCTGGATAAGACTAGACAGCAGAAATTTTCGTCATTCAGTAAGCTATATTCACATATTTAAAATCCAAAATTTTAAGTCATTAGGTAATGTAATCTAGTCAAAGTCGTGGCAAGTCTAAGGTTCCTTACTGCGTTTTCTTTACATTGTCCAGTCCAGGTATTAAGTCTCAACATTTACTGGAAAAGACTTAAGACTCAACATTCTTTGTACGTTAGTGGGTACAAGTCAACGGAAAAGTCACACAACATTTCCTATAATAGTATAGAAATCGCAGTAACGAACCTTAGACTTGGCACGACTTTGTTTAGATTTCATTCCTTTTTAGAGATAAACAAGCAGATCCATCAATACTTGGCTAGTTTTTGTTCAGATTTTTTGGTGGGATCTTGTACTTAGCTTTTGTTCTCCATTTGGTCGGTCTGGCCGCTGAAGTTCTATAAACAGCTGTTTCTAGAACGACCTCCCCGTTGACGTTTCTGACTTTCCTGTGACCAATGGTGGAAAAATAAGACGAAAACACGACTGCAAATTATTTTACTACTGAGTTAATTTTAATAATATTTGGCACAAAGTATAATCGGGAAAACATACATTTAATTTTTCGCATTTTATAGGCTAGAATTTTATAATAGTGTCATACACAATGTTGTACATACACTACACTGTGAAAGAGATATACCAATGATGATGAAAGTAACTGAAAAACCATTTTGTATTCATTTGTCAAATCAAATCTTAAGGCTCAATATCGAGTGTTCGTTTCACAGCTGCAGTCAACAAAAACCATTTAATCAGTGTAACAGTCGGGCGCCGCGCACGTCCCCGCGGGATCTTATTCACTTGTAATTAGATTCCACCACCGCGCCCCACAGCGCATTACTGTTGCACTCACTAATTCAATTCTATTGGCGATTGCGCTTTAAATATTTCATCGGTTTCTACTCGATAGCCCGTGGTTACCGAGTTTCATTGATACCGTATCGATTATCGACTGACTCACATTTCTAGCAGGTGTATCTAGAGCGGGAAATTTACAATTTGTAGGAAACAACTGGTTTAAACGTAATGAAAATCTTTTTGTCTTTTCTCTCTGTCTGTGGGCGTCGGTGGTCATGAAAATGGCTCCGACTGCTCGTTTACCCCGTATACCATAAAAAAATGAATCTGTACCGAATTTAAAATTACATCGCAATTTTATTTATATTATTTTATATTAATTCAATATACAAACGTTTCTTATAATTGTTGAAGAATTTTCAGAATTTCTCAGTGGCATATCAACGGCGAGCGGTGACTGGCGACATCCTCAAGAACACGAGGGTAGACAGCGCGATGGTGTTATTTAATTTATCGCGATGCGATGAAATATGTCCCATATTTCATCGCAACTGCCTGATCGCTCGTTACTGCACTCCAGTTGCGGAGACTGACGTCGTCTTCAGACACGGCCCAATCAATCGCAGAATGTCTGAGGTATTAAGCGCTATCAGCTCCAATGAGCAATAGCAAATCTCAAAATATCAAAAATAGTTTTCCAAAAGTAATTTTGTACAACAATTACTAATAGATTCCGGTATTGGTGTATACATACCCCTTTCCACCAGTATCTATTTTGTGGTATATGTAACACTCTATTGAACCCAATATGAAACTAGGGAGAACAGGATTGTGTTATGTTGTAGTTCTATCTATTTTCACTTATCACAGATCAAAATAAATCTTTATTAGAATTTATGTCTTGTTTAATATTGCTAACTACTTCGAGACGTCAGTTTCCAAATAAAATGTTTTAAGATCTCAATTTGGTTCACATCGCAAGTTAGCAATCAAGACGAGACGAGAACTGTTCGTGTTTAGAATGTGCAGTGGCCCCGCAGGCCGGCACCGAGTGCCAACTGAGTGAGCGAGAGAGAGCCCAGTGCGAGCGAGAAGGTACTTGAGTTAAACATTGTTAGTTCAGCAGAGCTAGCTAAAACTATTGACGTATCTATTTAAGGATTCTAATTTATTTCAAGCGTTCTTATATCTAACAGCTACAAATCTGACTGGTTTCTTGAATAGTGAATTTAAAAAACATCCATAACATACACATTTTACAAGGTGTACGCGATGGTACGTCTAAACACAGCCTGAGCAGTGCCCGAGTTGTAAGTGCAAGAATAAAACCTCCAATAGTTTTGATTACACTGGCTATGCGCTATATGGCTCGCGGATTCACCTATATAATGTCAGGTGTGCCATTATTTTTTTTCGTGATAAAACAAACTTTCGTACATACTTTCGCATTTATAGTTTTAATAGGATTGTTTTAGTTTTAATAAGATTGGCGAATTCCATGACACACACATGCACACATATCCACACACACTACACGACACTACAAACATAAATTTGCCTAGTATTAAGCCTTTTATTAAATATATTTGGATCTTAAAAACAGGGTTGGTTAACAACAAATTCGAATTTCGGACGTCTGCCTCTTGAATGCCACTTTTTGTTCGTTTAGGTGAACTCCTCGAAACACTTTTCAGTTTTTTATTGTTTCGTTAATTTTTAGGTGATTATTTTTTGGCTCTTTATAAAAGCAAATAATTCTCGCGTATAAATAGCATATTCGATACGGTGTTTATAATATTATACGAATATTGTATTTCTATTTAACTTTTCGGGTACCGCGAGCGTATTAAGACGCTTCAAAAAAAGGCCGTGAACACGTGTTCGGTACCGGAGGTTTTAAACTATTAGGTTTATAAAATAAACTATCGCTGTTCTCTCTGTACATAGGAGATGCTGACGAGTACTTCTTGTTGTTCTCTGTATTTGCTTATGATTGATTTATGCTAAAACTTAAAGTAGAAAGGCGCTTCTTCTTTGCATCTTTCAGATAACATTCTAAATTCGAATTTAACAGGATAGTAAAGATTTAGTTTGATTGATGTCTAACTGTAGGTATATTGCTTACAAAACCTTAAATCAAAAAAGCAGAGAATGTGAATTCGTCGACAGTAGAGCCAGTGCTATTGTTTAAACAATGACGTGAACTAGTTGTGAATATTCATCGCTCGTGGAAGTTACAAGAGCACCGGTTGGAAGTTGAGGGCATGGAAACTGAGACGAGCGAGCGTGGAACTGAGTCAGATTACTTTTTTATGAACTTCTCGAGGATGTGAATGTCATAAGGAGACTTTTGTTCTGAAACAATATTTACTCATACAGAGCTACTGTATGAGTTTTAAGACACTTGTGTGGTTTTTCATGAGAACCATAAGGAGCCTTGAGTTGAAATGAAAATTCTATATAGATAAAAAATACTCTCTCTCACTTTTTGTGTGACAATGTTGAGAAATTTAAATCTCTGTCCTGCCCAATAGTGCCAACACGAACGAGGATACCTAGCGTTTTGGATGGTTTGTTGGTTTCCGATGGCCTATAGGAGAGAAGGAGGAAGAAGAGCTACGCATTACAATTGTGCGGATGTCTTTGGGTGACGATAGTTATCATAATGCTCATGACTGACCTTAATATAAAACAAAATAGAAGACTACTCATCACTATTTTGAAAAATCGTTAAATCGTGTCAATGTACTTCGCTATAACGTTACAGTCCCAATAATGTAAAACCCCCAACGGACCATCTGTCTTGTTAACCCTAGCGCGGGCGCGGGTAGTGTCAAATCGTTATCTATTTCCATCGAGTATCGCCCGTGACGCGGGTACCGTCACGTCACCACACAATTGACAGCTTCTCCCCGAGGTGACACTTTATAATCATTTTTCTTCTGAAAACATTTATAAAATATATTATTGATCACAAACATTTTGGTTGTAAATGTGCTAGGATTCAATAGTCATATTTGATAGTGTATTTTGTTGTTGTGCAAGGTATTGATCGTTTGGATAAAACTTATTTGTTCAAACGATTGTATTGTACAATTAGTATTTGTCGTTATGTTGAGGATATGAAGTTATCCATAGATTAATTATTTGAGAAGAGCTGCGCAAGGGTTGTCAGGCTTAAAGTTTCACGTTCTAATTGCGTCAATCAAGTCGAAGGTACACGAACCGCGTGTGGAACATCAGCCTCGAGTAAAGTGATATCTTAGAAATACAGAGGATGAAATTAATTATTGTTAATTTTCTATCCGCTGGTTGTTTTATGTTATAACATATAACTAACATTATGTTTACTCTTAGCCATGTTTTTGTTAGTGTGAGAAAAATATAATTACTGGATAATTAAAATTATGCAATTTATAACATTAAATTTCTTCTTTATTAAAATCTTTTTTATTAAGAGGGTAGGTAAGAGAAGCAGAAACAAGTTAAAATACGTAGCAAGTCAGCCTCGTAGCACCGTCGCCTACGATCGTAGCACGTCTACGCATATACTCTACGTAGCAAGCGATAACAAATTCTATTCACTTCACATTTCAAACTGCCGTGAAAAAAAGTAGATTTATGTCCTGTTGAAAGCAATATTTAGAATCATAAGCTTACAATATTCACATAATTGATATGGGAATTTGATGACAATTATTTGATTCACCCGCACGACCATGAAGGCATTTAACGCTTACATCACACCTCTATAAAGTGACAGCTGACTAGTTCTTGGATAGACAGGGGTAGTTCTATGGATTTTAATCGTAAAGTTAAGCCGCACAAAACGTAACAATGCGGTGTTAACTTCGTATTATCTCTACACCTGGAGATGTCAAAATGGCATCGCTTATATATTTGTAACTCAATATGGAATATAAAATAGATTCTCACACAATCTAATCGCATCAAACAGGCGGCCGCACAACTTGATGAAGTGCGCACCGGAGCGTGTTCTGCGGAGGCGACTGGC
>LUGF01017262.1:0-30022 GCA_001625245.1 Calycopis cecrops | reverse complement strand
GCCTGGAGGGGGACCTGCCGGTGCGGCTGCGGCTGCTGGCCGCTCCCGGGCGCGAGCTGCAGCTACCGCTGCGCGTCAAGTACCTCGACCTGTCCGGCCTCAACCTGACCGAACTGCCGCGAGTGGCGTCGCACAACCTGACAGAGATCGACGCGCGCGGCAATCGGCTCGCACGCGTCCCGCTAGAGGCGGACTGCTACGTGCGGGTCGCGCGCAATCCGCTGCGGTGCGACTGCGACGCCGCTGCGGATCTGGCCGCGTTCGTGTCGCGTATCACAATGTTTGACGCGGACAACGCCACGTGCGACGATGGCGCGTCGCTGGCGGCGTTGAGGATCGACGACCTGTGCGTTAAACGACGTGCGGTGGAGATCAGCGTCGCGCTCGTCGGTGCCATGTTGCTGACGGTCGTGGTGTTGCTCGCGGTCGTGTGGCGGTGGCGGTTCGAGCTCCGCTTGTATCTATTGAAGCGCGGGTTCGGAGCCGCGGACGACGACGCGGAGTACGACATGTTCGTGTCGTACGCGCACGAGGACGAGGAGTACGTGCGGGACGTGCTTACGCCGCGGCTGGAGAAGCTCGGGCTGCGCCTGTGCGTGCACGAGCGCGACTGGACGCCCGGCGACTGGATCCCGGAGCAGATAGCGCGCTCGGTGTCGCGCTCGCGCCGCACGCTCGTCGTGCTGTCGCGCCACTTCCTCGCGTCGCGCTGGGCGCGGCTCGAATTTGGCGCCGCGCATGCGCGCAACCGCGTGATAGTGCTGGTGCTGGACGAGCGGGCGTTGGCCGAGTGCGCGGACGCGGAGCTGCGCGCGTACGTGCGCACCAACACGTACGTGCGCGCCGCCGACCCGCGCGTGTGGTGGCGGCTAGCGGCGGCGGCGCGGCGGCAGCTCCCTGCGGAGCGCCTCGGACGAGCTGGACCCGCAGGAGACATCGAGCGACAAGAGTCGAAGAGTTCCGATCACTCGGCCGAAAAACTCGATTCGGTATCGCGGCCCGACGGACAACTGCCGGACGGCCTGAAACGATCCAGTGAATTGTTAATTCGAACCGACGAGCTGTCACTTCAATCCGACGATATGCTGAAACATAACGGTCTCCTACCCAGCGAGATGATACGGCCGGACGCGCTGCGGCCGCTGGGGCTCCACCGGCCCGACGTGGAGAAACAAGTGCGCTCGCTCCACGACAAACTCAACTACGCCCTGACGCCGAGAGCTCCGCCGTCGGTGTACATGTAACAACACACGCAACACCACACACAAGAATCTCCAGTGAATCTCGTGTTTTTGTACTCGGCGAATGTTTAAATCATTGAAATTGATGTCGTATCGGTGTTCGATAGTAGACAAGAACCAAGTTTATTTGAGTGCATCAAGTTGAATCTCGGTGATAGTGAATTTCAAAACAGTTGTTTTATGTGAATGAAGTACAACGTGTGGCGTCACTTGGAGAGGCTACACGTGCCACTGGCGGTTCAAATCCGATGCAACAAGCCGGTAATGTCATGACTTTATGAAGTATACTGTACTTGTATATTATAAAGAGAAAAGCTTGCTGTGCTTGTATCGGGCCCCACTACTACCGGACCTATTTAAAACAATATTTCACAAATATAAAGCTACAATATTGTGAAGTAGCATTTGCATTTTAAGTTGTGGCGCCCAACGAGGTGGGAGTGGGTCGGCAAGTAACAAATAAAAAGAAATAAAAAGGTGGCCATTTGTCGCCCAGCACCCTCCATCCAGACACGAGGGAGGAGGACTCGGTGTCGTACGACGTGCAACGTACGACCAATGGAAAGCAATATTTACTGGCAGCTATACTATGTTAAGAGGTTAAGGAAAAATTTGCAGCTACCGGGTGCCAATATGAAATTATTAATTTAAGATGTAAAATATGTGAAGAAGGTGTTTTGCAAGATAGTAGTAAACTCTAAGCTCACAGAAGAAGTAAATCAGTTTCTTCCTCTATAGCAGTGTTTCCCAATTAGTGGTTTGCAAAAAACTGATGAATGTGCCATGAGTTCTTTTATTTTGCAAAGAAATATTATATTTGTCACAAGAATAATGATAATGATAATCTTTATTTGTTCTTTGCACACATTTCTTTTTATTTCAATACTCCGACTCCTAAACTAGGTCTTAGCCTGTGACTGTAATGTTGAGAATTGGTTTCTCAACATTATAATTATGTTTTGATGGTGTATTATTATGTAAAATACAACCAGATATCAGTTATGAAGACATACTTTACGATCGTTATGAAAAAATGATGAGAGTGAAATTTTAAGATTTGTGCCAAAAATAATAGCAGTATAAAGTTGCTGCGGGTGCGGTCTCGCAACAACAGCTACAGCAAGCAACAAAATAGAAGGCGAATGAGTCGCCCGAGTTGGCACCGTTGTCTACATTCACACAAGTATTTTGACGAATGTCCTTATTTAGCCACAACAAACGATAGCGCGATGTAGCCCAGTGACAATGACATCTAGTGAGCGGAAAGTGCTTCTAGCCGCCGTCAAACACATCACGCTACATTTATAATATCAGGTGTTACAATGTTACATAATATTTACTATGGGTTATTATTTATCATTCCATTCATATTACATCTATTTCAAAAAGCAAATATTGATAAATAAAAAAACTAATTGGCAACCACTGCTCTAGAAGTTCTTTAGAACTTATGAAGATTTTTAGGTTATATAGGTTTAGAGAAATTAAATATAAAGTACTCATGTACAGGGTTAAAGAGAGTAATTTTGATACTTTTAAGGTTCTGTTTAACGACATGATAGATATTATTCACCCTCGAATGACTCGACGACTGTGTGAAAAGGGTGAAAAACCTCTACCGCAGATGGAAGAAGATGCTTCCCGATTATTAGGGGCAATAATCCAATAGCGAAGGTTACACAATAAAACTATTCGTGGACTAATGATGATGTGAGTCTAAGCCCGGTGTTACTGACAAGAATTATTAAAGCGTATTTTAAGAATTTAAAAAAATATAATTTAACATTTTTATGGTCTACATTATTCTCGTATACAAGTACGTGTTTAACACACGCGTAGAGCTTTATTTAAATCGGTCATCGGTTCTCAGGGCCACCGCACACACGCTACTTGTAGCGATGATCGCCAATTTAGTCGCTTTTTAGAAGCTGAATGAAGCGTAAAAACTCTGGACGCTGCGATTTAGTCGCAAAGCGACTGCGAGTGTTATGCGTCGAGCCTCTGTGCAGTAGTTATGTCACGCCGCACGCGATTTCGATACCGCAACTGAACGCAGAGACTCTAAATCGTGATGCAGCGTCGATGCAGTCACAAAATCGCCCATCGCCGATGTCAAAAGTAGCGTGTATGCTGTTGCCCTTATATGCGTATATGTGTGGTTAAATTTAAAATACGAAAGGCAATATTGTATAACATTTAAGAAGTTGTCTATTAAAATAGAATTTAGTTAATAGTTGTCTACAACCCTAATGTTAATGAAGAGGTGGAGGTCTTTACTCGAGAGGGATCGAAAAACGCAATAAGAATCTCAACGACTGTATAGTAGTACCACAAAAATAAGTTATATCGGCTTTCGTCGTTGCCGCAGAAGAGTGCAACGTAAGTTGATCTAATCCGATTTATAACACCAATTCCATAGTAACATTGTTCCACAAATCATAAGGCTTAAAATAATAACAAGACGTGATAACGTAGTAATTTTTTGACCAATGGCGAAGGAAGAAACTTCCCATGTCTGGTGAGCGCCATTGGCTGAAATATTTTCGCGTCTTTAAAAAAAATGTCTATTGTGTATACATATTAATAAGTTACACTGATGTACGTGTACATCGGTTTAACTTATTTCTGTGGTACTACTATACTTGAATGTAATACGTTACTGAGTATACAATGATTTTAGATCTTTATTTTTTACTATAAAAATATTGAATGTTGAACGATTATCTTGTAAATATGTTTTACAAATATATTTTATACAAATATATTTTTAAATATACTGACCCAACTCTAGTCGAAAGAGTGGATAAATCTGTATACATCTCTATTATATTTTTTTATTATTATAATATTAGTGGTTTTATTGAAACTAGTGAGCCCGCGAAGATCGAAATTCGATTGAAGTGAAACTTTTTAATTAAAAACTAGAAGCTAATGACGTTATGTTATCGTAACTAAGGAAACAAATTATGTAGAATTTTCAACACTTGCAAAAGGCATATAGAAACTTCATCAATAATGACGTGTGTCTTATGTGTCAAAGGCATGGTAGTGTGTGTAAAGTTTTATTTATTATATAAACATTATTGTAAAAAAAATTTAGCGTCCTGCACTTGTCTTACACATAAACTATAAGTGTGACAAATTTCCTACTCCTCCGTTCTCTCAATTTTCGTAAAAATGTTCCCGAAGTTTTTTGCTTCACGTATTAATATAGGTACAGATAATTTGCCGCACATACGTTTCACAGATTGAGAGTAAATGCGTAAAATTTGCCCGTTTGTCGAGGTTATCCGACAACAGCACATATTTATTTGTATTATCCATTTTAATTTACCTAAATGAAGACTCATTTCTAAAAAATAACTTACATTGGAAGTGACATAATCCGCCGATTTGTATGGTGGATAAAAATAATATATTTGTTTTAGTACTAACGCATCAACAGCACCCTCGGTTATCTTAGTAATAACTTCAACGAGGGAGCGACGCGAGATCATATAGTTTAAAACCTTAAAGGGCCTTATTAATAAACATAGATTAACTTTGCTCCAAGTATTAAACTAGAATCTGTCAAATTTCACGAAAGTTTGCTGAAGAGAGATATTTGTCTGTGCGGTATTTGTACTTCGTAGCTCGTTTGTAAAATTCCCATAATGCTGTCAATGCTGCTACTACTACCACCACCCATGTGTGTATTGTATTCCCTAACCATGTTGGGTCGCCTTATGTTCGAATACTTTTATTCCGTTTGTCCCGTCTCCTATCCTCAGTTTCAGGTTTTTGGCCAGCAAAAGTTGAAACCAACGTGACAGTTTTATTGTCTTTCCAAGCGACAGTATTTATATATCGGATCAATACCATTGACGTCGTTATCCGACGTCAATGGTATTGATCCGACGGATACATATTCTTCTGTCCATCCACGTTCTTTTTTCAATATTTTCTTTTCTGCTAATGGCTTACAATTTCCTATTCTTTATCTTTTCATCGTTCCAAGGCTGTAGATACCTTCTTTCGCCGAGTATTCTAATGAACGTAAAGAGGTAAAGTCATTGTCTAAATATAGCCGGAAATTCTGGTGTCGGAGAATAATACGCGCTAGTCGCATCACAACGTTGCATGACTCACGCAAATCAAGTTCCTCTTCAAAAAATATATTTTCCAAGTCCGTTTCTACATCTGTAAGAGGCGTAGCCAGAAACACCACTCAAAACGAAGATTTTGTAATCCCATTTGTAAGGTTTTTTGGGATCTCTAGTATATTGCGAGATTTAGTTGAGCATGTTTGCTCATCAACAGAAAGGTGCTGTTCCACGGGTATCTTGCGGCATTCAATAAGTCCATAAGTAACTTTACTTTCAAAATTAGGTCATAATTAGGATTATCTCTATGAAGAATTTTGCTCTCTACAATTCTCTCTCTAGATAGTCATTGAAATGTAGAGTTTTTTTTTTTCAAATCTATTCAGTGACATTGACTCCTGAATACGTGGTGTACCGAGTATTTGACTCCAATGGTTAGAAACTTTAGGTAATTATACTACCGACATTACATTTACCACACCAATGAATTGCTTGATATCCGTTTCTGTCACACGAAAAGTGTTATTACGATCATTTTGGACTGGGTAGTGGTTGATTTCATCTTAATTATTTTTCAATCATTTTAATTATTTTCTGCGAAAATAAATACATGAAATTTTGGATGGGACTCCCATTCATGTATTTTTTTTAATTTCAGTTCGGATTTGCTGGAGCTTGATACTTCCAGCTCCAGTAAATTCTTGTTCCTCTCGTCAGCTGTTCAAAGTTTAATTGAAGGTTCTTCCTATTCCAACGTAATTGCGACTTTGAATTTTTTTACCTCGTGTCATCAACTTATTGCTGTTTATCTTGAGATATAGAAAACTATAACGTTAGATGAGATGGTATCTGCATTGACAGCATGACTTTCGTGGTAATCTTCCATCATTTCTATTAGCGAATCTACATCGTTATCTAAATCAGCAGTGTCATCGTCGCTCGATTCTAATCGGGGCATAAGTTCAGGATCTGTGAGGCTGTCGTCGTCAGATTGTAAGCCATCCTCACTGTCTTCACGGTCCTGAAGCATGGTGACTATAGTGTGGTCCGATATGGATCTTCTGAAGCACACGATAATAATTATAATAAACAAATATTCACACATGCTAATGTCTATACAAAAATAACTTTATGGATACCAGATAATATATTTAATGAGTATTTATGAAGATATTGTTGTTATCGATCGATGGAAATTAGGTTCACTACTACTAATAAAATATCCTGACATTAAGTGTTACCAATATGTATAAAATGTGTAATGGTGTACAGTTTGCTATCTTTCAAAAATATCGTAAATATTCTCTTATTCGATAAATATAGCTTACAGGCAACAAACACGCAAAATTGCCAAAGTAATGAAAAAAGAAAATGAAATTTATAAGAAAATAAAGTTCTTTTTCTTACTTGCCCCTGATTTCAAACACCATAAATATACACGATAAATATTTTACACTGAAACTTGAAATCGGAGCATTTACGCGCACTGTCGAAACTATCAACACTTTAAATTAGAATAATGATTGGAGAAGACCAACGCCAGCTACTTCAATATTTTTCCACTAGCTTGTTTCTTCGGTTTGTGAACAAGGAATCGCACTTATATATACTATGAGGATGGCTTCAGAAAATAAGGTATAATTCAAGAAATTAACTATTTCTTCTAAAACAGCTTCATATATTTCACAGTACACAACTATACGTATTGCTTTCTTCACTACGTTATATTAAATAAAACAAAAACTCTTTAGCAATTAAAACAATCAGCCATATGATAAACAATACACATGATCGATACTTTCTTTATAATTTTCGATCTCATCGCCATTTAGCACAATCATTTAACAAACAGGAAAAAGAGACTTGAAAAAGACAATACGGATATTTAAATAATTAGAGTTCTTAACCTTCCTATACTCGCGCCAATTTTTGTAACACCAATACTCGCGCACGGTGTCACAAACCGATAGTTTGTACCCCTACAACATATTTTTTTTATTAAGAAACCCAAAAACTAATTACTATTATTTGAAAGTTTAGGATATAATGAAAAAAAATAGTATGAGTAACACTTAATTTATTAATTATTTTACTGACTTATAGTCTATTGCAAATCAGTCTTCAAATTTGAGATTTTTTTCTTAAGTACTAGGAAAACAAAATTAAAATCTGAACTCTTTTTTTAAAACAAAATGGACTTTGGAATAATAATAATAAACATATCAAAGGACATATTTATCCATGTTTGGCTTAGTTTTGAGCCTCACCATAACAATCAGGGCATACGGTTACAGCATGTTCCAAATAAAAGTATTTTTTGCAGGTGGCACAGTTGTAACGTGTCTTGCGGTTTTTTTTTGATGAGCAGTAACCACAACGACCAACTTTATTATTGTTACATGTTGCTGAAGACTCGGGTCCATCTAATTTACATATTTCGACGAGACTTATGGTCCTCGGCAAGGATGTAATGAGAGCCCGTCGTCTAAGTTGCGGATTGATCAGATCGTATGCTAAGGCTTCAAGAAAGATCCTACGGCTAATTTTCTTGGTAGATTTGTTGTTCAGGTATATTATAAACGCATTTATACCCGCTACATTTATCAAGCTGTAAAATATCACCACTGGCCATCTATTTGTCCCACGTGCAACGTTGTAAGTCTCCCACATTTTGTCCACGGTATCAACTCCACCTTTGGTTCTATTGTAGTTCATTATAGTTTCCGGTTTACCTGTCCCTTCATTGATCTGGGCATCATCGTGCATGCTGGATACGAGAAGGATATTTTTGCCTTTTTTCGGTACATAGGATACAAGAGTGCAATTGCCTCGGTGCCCGAAAAAACTGGACTTCTCGGCTCTTCCTCGTGTTTCTGTGAATTGTTTAGGCAATTCTCGTTTGTTTTTACGAATCGTCCCAAGAACTGTCAATTTGTGTTGTGATTCAAGCTGATCTATCAATGGAATACTAGTAAAGAAGTTATCACATGTAATATTACGTCCAGTATTGTGGATATTTTCACTCAATCGCAAAACCAAAGCCAAAGCGGAGTTATCAACTTGATACGGACCGTCTGGTTGTTTCCCAACGTAAACTTCCATTGCATGGGTATAAAACACTTTAGCATCAGTCAACGCATAAATTTTTATTCCATATTTGTTAGGTTTAGATGTAATGTACTAGCGAAAGTTGCAACGTCCTCTAAAAGCCTCTAACTTTTCGTCTATTGTAACGTAATGAGACACACTGTAATATTTTTTGAACGCTCCTACAATTTCATCGAACAACTCTCGAATAGGTGCCAGTTAATCCAGTTTTATTCTCTCTTCTCGTGTATCTTTATTGTCAAATCTGAGACAACGCATCAATAGATAGAACCTGGTAAAGCTCGTAGCCAATCGAAATATTTCCGGGGATGACCCGTCAGTTTTGAAAAAATCTTTGGCATTTAGACGACCGTTTTTTCTGACTCCAGCAAACAGTAAAAGGCCTAAAAGAGCTTTAATTTCAATGTTGTCTGTATCGGCGCAGTCTCTTTCTCTTGTAAAATTAGGTTTCAATCGATTAATTTGTTGATTTGTGCACTTTACAATCAGGTTGATAGTGCCCTCCGATAAAAAAAGCTGCCACAGCTCACCTGGTTCCTTCAAATATCTAGCTTCTCCTCTAGCGCCTGGAAGTTGAGTGACTGTTTCTAGCACGTCGCCTAGTTGAGTTTGAGGCAAGAGATTCATACCACCTTGTCTGTCCATTTTTTCCCAAGTAAAAATCACGGAAATTTTCATTGTGTTTATCCTCAGATATCTCGTCATTGTCGTCTTGCTCGGTGTCATATGTCTCTTCTTGTACATCCACGTTGTCTTCCACCGCGCTGTCATTTTCGTCTTCATAGCTAGAACCAGAACTTGATTCGCCTAGCAACAATCTTATTCGATCATCGTCCATTTTGAGATGAAGTGTAAACTAAAAAAGAATGGTAGAATTGGTCAAAATATTATATAGAGCAACATACATACATACATTTTACTATACATACTTCATAAAGCATTCAAAGTCTGTAAAAAATATGTAAATGTACTAAATATATTATATTAATTGTCTTAGCGGACATAGATGGAGCTCAATTAAAACTCAAAATCTTCCTTTTTGATGGATTTAATGAATAAACGTAATTTTGATACAGAGCTACCGCTCAATGAAAGGTTCAAAAGGTGAATGAAATTGATGCGGTAGTAGAATAAAAAAGGGCTTTAACGCCTAGCGCAAATATAAGGCAAATATAAGGCACGATAAGTTTGGTATGAAGAAAATAGTAGGCGTTGGCCGAAACATTAATATTTACACAAAAAGTTGCACCTATACTCGCGTCGGTCTCGCGGACCGATTGGCACCGAATGCTACGACACGTGCGTTTTGCCTGAACACGCGGCGTGCACTAAAATGAAGTTCGCCACAAATACGGCAGCTACCAAGGAACTCGACTTCTCAGGAATAAACTGCATAAAAATAATTACGAAAATGTGTTTCGTCGGTCTCACAGACCAACGCGCGAGTATAGGAAGGTTAAATAACCAAACCAAGCCAAACCGGGGCGCAGGAGAGAAAGAGGCTCATTTTCATTTTGCTTCTCGCTTAATTTGTGTTTTACATATTTGAAATGCAATCAAAATTATTATGAATTGATAACATATTAATAAATGTGAATATATTTTTTATTAAAGAGAAAAAGAGATACAATTAATACAAACAACACAAAAAATTTCACTACAGTGCACTTTCTTCAGAATCCTTTTTGTCGTGCTTAATTTTGTCATAAAACTCACTTCATGATATGTTCAAGTTGGCACGTAAGCAAGGCTTCCACAACGCACTCTCCATCCTCCATTGTCCCCCGATCGTCAGATCAAATTTTTTAATCTGTGAAAAAATTGTTTCCAATGGCACTGAAATACCGGGCAGACACAGCAAACTCAACAATTTTTTTTAAATTTGGCACCTCAGTATGCTGCTTGAGAAAATGGGTGAATAGCTGCACCCATTTCTCGAAGTAATTAAACAATAGAATTTTGGAAGAAGCATTTTGCCAATAACACCTCATCAAACAGCTCATCAATCATTATTTGGGTTTTCGATTGAGATTTTTGCTCAGCTCCGTCGAAGCTCTTTTCCCACAATTCTAAATACGATATGCAGCGCTCATAAAAAGCGTGAACGTCACTCATGAAGTTTTCGACATTTATGGACTCTTTCAATTAAGTTGTTTAGCTGCTTGTGGAAGAAATTGGTTTTTCATCCTGTTTGAAGATTGGTTTTTAACTTTGCCAACTCCATACCTACATCTCTCGCAGTTGAGTTAGTCTTCTCCATAGACTCAATGGTCTCGTTGAACACATTTGACTCCAATTTCTGTTGTGAAGAACTGTCGCTATGCGAGCGGGCAGTTTACATGAGCAAGGAAATAAGATTTCAAGCCTTCGTATAGCTGCAGGATCCTTCCCACAGGTGGTAATAAGACAGAAATTTTGTATTTCCCTGTTTCACTAATTTTTTGTACTAGCTGTCTCACAAAACTCTTTTTGTGACTCGTACATATACACCAATATTCTTTAATTAGTAAAAAAAAATAAATAGGTAAAGCATTACGTGTGAAATAACCTATATTTGTTGTCGAAACTTTAAGAAAACTAATATTAACAAAGTTACGTCGACTTGAAATTTTCCCAAAATCATGTTGCTGGAAGTAACAACATAGTGGTGGTCATAGTTCTTAAAAGGTCTAAATAACTTTCTCCCGTAAGACGACCCTCTATGAAATACGGGCCTGTAAGTCGGTCATTTAATATGCCTGCCCAAACATTTACACTGAATCGATGTTGATACGAATGTTCCCGCGTTAGTTTGGGGTTCCGTATAGACCACCAATGTTCATTATGTTGGTTAAAAAGACCGAACCGGGTGAACAAACATTCGTTTGAGACTTTCGTGTTTATTACGCATATTGTAATTACTTTACGGGTTTTAACACGGTAAAAATTAAAGGTCAAAATAAATACCTTTGCCCGACGTTTCGACTGGGTTACACCAGCCGTGGTCCTGAGCCGACTGATGTGAAGTGAAAACAGCTGTTGTGACGTGAAGTTGACGCAAACAACTACCCCCATTAAAAATGAGAAATAGGTGCATCCACCCTCATTTTGTCCGATTTATTTTAAATGTTCAAAACACCGCGGCACACACAACTCACTGTATCCGCAGATTGATCCGATGGTAGATCCCGAGGCTTGATTTTGTCGATCACTGGGTTCCATGATGCGGATAATTTAAAACCGTCCTCCCGATTGAAAGTTTTATTCTTTTTAATTTCTATCGCTTCCCGGACCATCCTTGGATAGTATTGACGGTCGGTGGAGAGGATTTTGGGTTTATGGAACTGTATCCAATGATTGGTACCTGCATTTAGAAGGTGTTCTGCTATGGCGGATTTATTCGTTTGGAGGTTTTTAACTGCAGCTATATGCTCCTTAATCCTCTCGGCAATTGTGCGTTTTGTTTGGCCGATGTACGAGCTTCCACAGCTACAGTTAATTTGGTAAACCCCAGCAGTCTGCAAGGGAAACACATCCTTCGGTGTGCGTAATAGGTGCGCTACTTTAGACGGCGGAACAAAAACGGTTTTTATGGCTAGGTTTCCCAATGCTTTGCCAATTTTGTCCGTCACCCCTTTAACGTATGGCAGAAAAGCTGGTTGCCGGTTTACCTCTGGAAACTTCTCCCTCTTCTTGTGTATCCACCTCTTCTCATTAATCCGATACCCATTCCTCCATAGTACCTGGTTCACGTGCCTCATCTCTTTATCGAGGTGTTCTGGATCACTGAGATCCAAAGCCCTATTTATGAGCGACGTTACCACGGACTGTAGGTGCCTAGGGTGATGATGAGAGGTAGCATGCAGGTACCTATCTGTGTGCGTCGGTTTTCTATACACAGAGTGCGCCAAACTTCCATCAGAACGTGCTGCTATTAAAACGTCCAGAAAAGGTAGTGTTCTGTCTTTTTCTATCTCTACAGTGAACTTGGTCTTAGGGTGGATAGAATTAAGATGGTGGACATATTGCCTGACCTCATCTTTAGTACCTCTAAACACGCAGAAAATGTCATCGACGTACCTTTTCCAGAGCTTAACTGCTGAGGAGTTGTCACTAAGTACTTTCTCTTCGAAGTGTTCCATCCAGATGTTGGCTACGAGTGGCGCAATTGGGCTTCCCATAGCGACACCATTTATCTGAAGGTAATACTGCCCTTGAAATACGAAGTAACTCCCCTCCAAGCAGTGTTTTAGCAGAGCAATAAAGTCCTCAGACAGCCCACTATCTCTTAGTTTCCCTTTGATCACTTCCAGGCACTGATTGATAATGGAATATTGGTGAATAGCGACTCAACATCGAAACTCACCATTATGTCTGTCGGTTCCAGTTTCACGCCTAGAAGTATTTGGACGAAATGCCGTGAGTCCTTCACAAACGATGGTGTTTTTCCCATCATTGGCTTTAACACTGATGCTAAGTGCTTTGCAAGGTCGTAAGTCGGTGCTGCAATTTGACTCACTATAGGCCGTAAGGGGACATGGGCCTTATGGACCTTTGGCAAACCATATAACTTTGGGGGTACAGTGATCTTCGGAGCATCTAATTTTTTGTACTCATCGTTCGTGAAGAGATGTTGATGTTTCCTAAGTACCGTGTTAAAACCCGTAAAATAATTACAATATGAACAAACATTCATCCGTAAATAAAATGTTTGCAGCACTGTTTGCTATTAACCACTCGCAGAGCGTTATTCTTGGAGCCCTATCTATCGTTGTAAGCTCCTGTGTTTTTGGTAGTGATAGGGGTGCAACCCTACTGAATGCACTATTCTCCACCCCGAAGACTGGCTGATGCCAAAGCGACGACTTGCGTCTTTAGTGCTTCTTCGGGGATCTTCATTAAAAAAGTCAATGACATCGTCACAGAGGTTTTGATGAAGCGGTGATCTTCCACGTCCTTGGGCGTGAGTCGGTGTGTAGAATGTACCATGATCCAATAGTCTTTCATAGGCTCTTAACATAGTAGCACCGTTTGGTTGCCTAGCACTCGGGTATAACTCACGGTACAGTCGAAACGCGGTACTGACATTTTCTCCACTAATGAAATACGCTCGTATCATTAGTGTATACTCTAGAGAACTAAATTGAAACGCCATAATAGACACACGCGGATGATAGTAACGGAAAGGTAAAGGTCACTGAAATCTTTGAACGTAATTGCATGCGTGACGCGTGCCGACTGTTTGTTAATTTGTTTATACTAATGACACGCGACACTTCTTCGCGGGGGCGGGGAAGGGGGTAAGGGTCTTGCAAGTACCGACTTGCAAGCCCCCTGCCCTTTTCCCCGCTGGATACATCGACCCGCTAGCGTAATCCATGAGGCGCCGCGCTTTATTATTTACATTGTAATTTGTGTCACCAAATATTACCTTACCAAATATTTTTATGGACAATTGATGATATTTTAAAAAATTATTTTTTTTTGCATATTCGGGTTTAGTTACGATATTAGATACCCCAGATCCTTTTTTTCTACTAATTTTAGAATAATGGTGTATATACAAAAATATTTGTATATTTTTGCAACGATAGCCTCTATTTCGACGGGAAAACTGCAGACAGGCAGACAAGAGAACTGCATGTTGAATTGTATTGTGAATGATGTGTGCGCTGCAAGTTGCAACCAATGCCTTTTATGTTAACGCCGAGACCTTCCTTAAGCCTGGAATAGAGGTTGTTGGTGCCTCGCCTGTTTACCTCTCCGAACTTCGTATTACAGTTACCACCACAGAAAGCAGCCACCTTGTTTTCTATTTCGTGTCTTTTGATTATCGACATTATTTAATTTGCCAAGATTTCAGACGTTTCTCCGGCGACAGATCGAAAATCGAGTAACTTTACAGATATACCTCTCACAGGTACAAAGTACCTCACAACTATTGGTGCCAATTTAACATCATGTCTGTTTGATGTATCTGTTGTTGAAATGCTTTAAGAATCTTAAATAAATAAATATTTGACAGATAGAAAAGAAGCTTACAATACGATAATAATAAATGGCCTCCAGTACCGGCCAGTAATTAAGTAAGCATTTATACAATGCAATAATCGCAAATATACTGATCAGATAGCTCTGATACATTAGCACAAGCCCCGTGGACCCAAATCTTGCAGTTTCTACACTGTATCCAATCCTCTTCGTGAGATTCAGCACATAAAGGACAAACTGTTTCTTCAATCAAACTACGAGGAGGAGGTAGGTTTTCGTTTTTATTTATTTTTGTTTTCTTACTGACATCTCTTCCTGACAGCAAGCTTTTCCCTTTTTATTATCATTTTTTTCTGAAAAATTAACTTTTTTTTAGTTGTTCGACATTCCTTTTATCTGCCCTTTTCTCTTCCAGCATCCTTTTGTATGGAGAACTAGTTATAATTTCACTTTTTTCGGCTTTACGACGTCGTACAGTAGCTCGTCTTTTGGAAGCATCAGGAACCGGTGACAGTTCTGCAAGTGCAGCTTTAAAGTTTTCTGTTGATTTATCATCAATAACTTCTTTCTACTTGTTGAATAGATAAAATTTCAGATACGGCGTGAGTAGGAGTAGTATGAGTTTCGGATTGTGTAGAAGTTGTAATGTCAGCTAATAAATTAGAAGTTGGAGTTTGAGATCCAAGTTTTCGAGAGGAAATGGATGTAAATTCTAGCTGTGTAGACATAGATTTTGAAAGATTTGAACAAGCAGATGTTGAAGGTGTCGGTTCGGATAGGTTAGAATGTAAGAGCGATGATTCTGTTGTTGATTAGGCGCGTCCACACTGAGCGAGCAGCCTCGCGAGGCATTTGCCGCGCTAGGAAACTATCACCAAACGAGCGCGGCAGCCTCGGGATCATCGCGAGGCTGCCGCGCGTGGCAAACCCGAGCCATTATGCTCGTTCGTTCAGTTGAGAATTAAAACATCATGGCACCACACGTACGTGTCGCGGTGGCAGCTATTGCTTTTATCCTTATAAATAGGATTATAAAAAAGAGAAGACAATAAAAGCTTAAACGAAGACGATATTGGATCCAGACTTTATACAAAAACAGATTATTATATAATGGGAACGAACTGTAACAAGAATTGGTAATTGACGGAGTGGAGAAAAATTTTGCACGCATTACTGCAGAGGAGTTGGATCTATTGTGTTCAAACTTGCAAAGCAGACTTCAAAGAAATGATACGAACTGGCATCGAGAGATAACCGTGAGAGAAAAGATACTTTTGACATTACGGTTCTTAGCGACAGGAGATTCTTATACCAGTTTGTAGTATCTCTTTCGCATTTCCAAACAATCTATTTCGAAGATTGTCCCTGAAGTTTGCGATGCCATCATCGAACATTTAAAGGATCATGTAAAGGTAATTAAAAAAACAATATCTTGTCAATTTAGTCCAATCACTTTAATAGAACTTTGAGATAACCATAAAAAGAAAGGTAAAATTATTTTTAATTAGTGGCTCGCATTATGTTTTAGTGTAATTAGTCAATCGAAGGGAAAGGGAGAGGTTGAATCTCTGTTTGAATTGGAGAAGTCATTGGAACGGTGGTATTAGATGGTTGAGGAGTTAGTGGTGAGGGGGACGTCGGATCGTTATAAGATGAAGCATGAGTGCTTGGACGTTGCATAGACCCATCATAGCTTTGTGTATAATAGCCATATTGTCGATAAGCTCCTGTGTCGGCTTGAAATATTATTCCGCATATATCTTTTTTTACGTATGCCAGAGTTACTGGATCATACTTTCTCAATTCGTTGGCTATGTATTGTCCAAATGTCGAGTATGAGTCACAAGGCGGTGGGGTTGACTGTGGTTCTGTGCACTGCTGGAGAATCCTAAAAGCTTCAGAAAGAGTTTCGTCTGATAAATCGTCTGTGTCTTTCGCTGGTCTTCTTTTGCTTCGTTTTCTGGATCTCTGGTCTTGTGTTCCAACATTAGATTGTGTGTTATTGGTGCCATCTTGTTGTTGTTGCTGATTTTCTATAACTTGAATGTTGTCGTTGTCAAGTGAAGGGTCTTAAGCGACTTGAGTTGCGCTTAGTTTTTTATCATTAGTGTTGAGAATTTACAAGGAAAATACTGATTAAAACTCCTTTAATTTGGCCACTGGTTTTAATTTCGACAAGAACAAGTTGCTGGTGCGTACATGACACGGGGAAGAAAAAATGCTAAGTAACAATGGCGGCTCACTGACGCGGTGAAGCCGACCAACACGGAACTACGTCACACAGTGCGTTCGGAAATCAACAATTAGTATCGGTTTCATTCTGTAAAATAATAAGTATATATTATTTTATATCTATATTTTTAGATTAATATTTTTGATAGAATTTTAATTGAGTAATATAATTTATTAATTTCAGAAATCTGTAATTGGCCTTGCTAATAACTAATATTAGTTGTAATTATTAAACATGTAACGCTGTAGATTTCGTTAAATAAATAAATATCTGTTTCAGGTACCAGAAACAGCACGACAGTGGCTTGCAATTTCAAACGGTTTCCTAAATAAATGGGATTTCCCACATGCTGTGGCGGCGATGGATGGAAAACATGTTGTTTTACAGTCTCTGATAAACAGTGGCAATGACTACGACAATTATAAATCATTTTCAAGTATAGTTTTGTTTGCCTTAGTTGATGATAATTACAAGTTTCTATATGTAAACGTTGGGAGTAAAGGACAGATTTCAGATGGAGGTGAATTTAAAAATACAAAATTATACCAAAAACTTGAAAAAAGGGAAATTAACATCCCACCACCCACAATTTTGCAAATACCGTACTATCCCAAAGTACCATTTTATATATTAGGTAACAAAGCTTTTCAGCTAAATGAATACACCTTGAAACCTTACGAGGGTAATCCAGAAAGAGGTTCAAAGGAAAGCATTTTTTATTATAGACTCTCCAGAGCACGAAGAGTTGTAGAAAATGCTTTCGGAGTGTTAAGTTCTGTTTATAGAGTCTTGCGGAAATAACTTTTATTGGAACCCGAACAAGCAACAAAAGTAGTCTTAGCATCAATACATTTGTACAACTATTTATGGAGAACATCTAATTATAGCTTTGCAGCTCCTGGCTTTTTTGATGCGGTGGGAAATGACGGGGAAATCGTAGAAGGAAGTTGGCGAAATGAATCAGAACCAACATAATTATTACCAATTCAACAAATACCACGACGTGGAGGAAATAATGCTAAAGAGATACGTGACCACCTAGCAAGACATTTTATTACGAATGGAACTGTCTCATGGCAAGATGACTATCAATAAAAACTATAATAAGTAGTACTTACATTCTCCATAGTATCCCGCGTGGTACCTAGCTCGTTCCTATCAGACATAAATGCAAAGGCGTTATATGCAAACCAGCTAGATCTGTAAACGTCATCACGACCTGGAAAATAAAAGTTACAAGTTTTTTATAATAGATAAATAGTTCTTATTAGTAACTGTGAAAGCAATTAATAAATTTAATTTTTACCTGATCCTGTTAAACGACTTTTCTTTTCTCGTGATTTTTCCCGCCGGAAGGATGGGATCCTTAATGACTCCATTTTCTTTTTTAAATCAGGAACCGGTACATTCATCTCGCGGCTAATATTTAACCAGGCGTCTTCTCTAAGTCTTCTATTTGTATAATTAGGATCACTTGCATTCCATAGCCAGGTGTTTACACCATAGAGAGATATTAATTTTTAACACTGATCTTTATTCATGTTTTACTCTTATTATACTCGAGCGAGGCGCGAAAGAATATGTGACCGTCCAGAGAGCACGCGGCAAACGACTGAGGCGCCTTTGAGCAAAACAAAAAACCGACACTGAACGACTCGGGCGCTCGCCCGCGGCAGCGCGCGCGCTTGCCTCGGCCGAGGCACGTCCACACAAATCGAGCTGCTTCGCGCGGCGAATTTCTCGCGAGGCTGCTCGCTCTGTGTGGACGCGCGTATTGACTTTCTGTAACATTCGTCATGTCGAAGCCAATGAAGTATAAATCACTGAAGACATTTCTATCAAAGGGCTGTATGCCTGTGCAGCGGAAGCCATTAACCGCGATATCTATTCGTGAAACTCGATTAAAAGCTATAGAAACAAACCCTGCAATCTCGTATTCACTGATTCTAACAGCAGGGTTTACCCTCATCCACAAGTCACATGCATCATTGTATGCAGATTTAAATGGCTTCATGAACGTACCATCCAGTGGTTGTAACCTGTGGGTCGTGTGAGGTGGGGTGCTCAACATATGAATATTATTTTTTCTGGCAAACTCAACGCCGTGTAAGTTTTTATGACTAGCATGTCCATCCAGAATCAAGAGTACAGGATTCTGGGCTGTTGGATTAGAATATTGCACGAAGTGTTGCATCCATTTCAAAAATAATTCGGCATTCATCCAGCCGTTTGGTTGAGCTTCATCTACACTCATTTAGAGCATTAATCATCAGCCTTTCATTCATTCGAGTTCGTAGAAATATGAAATAAGGTGATACGAACTGACCTCCAGCGCTCATTGAAAAAAGCACTGTAACGTTCTTTCCACGTTCTGCTGATGTAAGCTTTCCGACTTGCCTTTGGTTTTTAGTAGCTAACACTTGAGCATGTTTTTGTACAATGCTAACTCCAGTCTCATCACAGTTCCATATTTTATAGGGTGTGAATTTAAATCTCTCCATCAAAGTCTCAAGGCCATCAAAGAATCGCATAACCTGAGGCCTGTGAAATCCTACTGCCCTCATTAAACTCGTTGATTCAGCAGTTCGCAATGATAAGTCACTATGTCTTTTCATAAACGAATAATAGTAATTTTTCCCTGCAGATTGTTTCTCTTTATTGAACTGGTGAGGTAACTTTAATTTCTCGGCTAGTTGGAAAGCGAGATGTAAAAATTCTTGTCTGTTTAAAGGCATTAACCTGTTGGCCAAGTCTTTAACATGCGATGCCAATATTTCTTCATGTTCTGGTGCAAAAGTATTGTGAAAACGACCCATAACTGGCTCAATAGACGTCTCTTTATTAGTTGTAATTGCTTTAACTCTTTCATTCAAAGTAGAACGTGGTACCTGATAGCGTTCTGCGGCTTGACGAGCACTCATTTTATTATTCAGTACCATTTCCACGGCTTTATGCATGTTGGCTGGATCCCAGGTGCCCTTTTGCTTTTGCGTCGTCTGATTATGATTACCGTGACTTGACATTTTTGTATATCTGAAAGTAGAACAAAACAATTAAAAACGATATGATAGAATGGCCGGTACTGTAGGACAACATTATGTCCAGTACTGGAGGAAACGAAAAAAAACTAAATTCGAATTTATACGTACATTAATGTACAAAGGCTAATTATAAATACACTTTTCTATAGATATATAAGTACACTCTACTTACCGATAGTTATTTGTTTTAAACTTAATCTTTGAAACAACAACGTGTTGTCAACAGAATTTTAATTACGTACTTAACATCCGTCGCGCGCAACACAAATCTTTGAACTGAAAGTAAACTTGTCGCTGCATGTTAACGCCGCGCGGGGAATACCCTTCCGTGAGTATATTGCACAAATCACGATAACAATTTCAGCGCCATCTGTTATCAGGTTGTAGAATTTGCAATTGGCTGGTACTGGCTGGCGGCCGGTACTGTAGGACTCTCCCCTAATGCAAAAACAACAAAGTGACCACCTATCCCCTATCGAAATTCCAATTCGATACCCTGTAATCGGGAATCAAAAACTACTAAAAATACATTTCTTCTATAATCCTGTTTAATAACAATGATATAACGGCACTTTTACACTTGTACACTACAGTAGGGCCTAACAAAACCTCAAACAAAAAAAAATACGATAAACTGATTATTTTAATATTTCTAAGAAATGACTAACTGTAATGTCTCCGTTAAGCAATTCCATTTGTGATTCTGGAATAATTTGGTCACTGAGAATATCCCCTAGTCTTCAAGGCATTTAGATTCGGCTGGCACAATATTTAAATTTTGCGCGTTTTGCTGTTACGCGGTTTTGGCAAGTTGCTCTTACGCGGATTTGCACGCGCAACGACGCTATATACATTTATGTCGAGCAATGACAATATTAGTTATGTGCATTAGGGTACGTTCAAATGACAAGCGTTCAACGCGCGTTGAACGCGCGCTAACTTTTTGGATAGTGTTCACATGATACGCGCTTGTCAGGCTTTGAACGCGCGTTATCGCGGCCGCCATAGATTTCAGTAGACTTCTACATTTGCGAGAGATGGACGTAGAAACAGTTTTAGCGGTGATTTTATACCGACGACGATATATACGACGATAAAACAGTACTTAAAATAATTGCAGAACTGTTGTAAAAAATCTAGTGAGAAACATGCAATAAACAGGCTAAGTATCCAGCAAAGTCGATTGCGAGTGTCAAAAGTGGCTTTATATGACAGGTGTCAAAGTCATCCAAGCTCTCGCCAGAAAAGCCTTTTCATCCAGTCACGACTAAGATAAGGAAGATGATTTGCCACTTATACTGCCTGTAAACAATTATCCTGCATCGAATTATATTGCAATGAATAAATAATTTAACGCAACGCTGTCAACCACCGGAAATAAATCTTCATGGCATAATTTTGTTTCACGGTGGCTTGCAATTATTTGTGATGTGGTGAATAAAGGCGAACCCGCAGTAGTCGCGACAAAAAATCACTTAAGAGAGCGCCGTTATAATAATATTTTTCAAACAATTGTCATTAATAAAAATGGTCACGATAATATTTATTATTATTATTATTATTATTGTTGTGATTATTATTATTATTATTATTATTGTATAGGACGAAATTTTAAGAATTCGTGTAGTTCGCGCATGCGCAGTAATATTTATTTGACACATGGGCAGTTGGGTGGTTATAATGATATTAAAAAATTGATTAAAAAAAAAATACGATCGAACAAACATTTTTTTTTATCGGACAAATAATATTTAACGATGATTAATTGAAAAAATATAAGAAAACACAAGATACCTCTATATTAGAAGCTAGGTTTAGGTCGAATTTTTGAAAATTATTAAAAAAAAAAATTATCGAACAAACGCTAAATTTGATCGAACAATAACGCACAAACGACGTACAAACGAATTAGCAAAAAAAAAGTGAAAAAATCGATTTCTAGGCGCTAACTTAAGAGATCTCTGTCTGGACACCTTTTTTGCTTTTTGAGGTTTAAATTTCATGCTAAACACACTTTTTATAACACTCGCGGTCCACGCGCTGCGTTTATTTATGAACTAAGTGATGATTTAAAAAAAAAATAGTTTTTTGGGCACTGATACTACACTCTGGGTTCTAAAATTATTCTAATCACTATTTTAATATGTACGTATCTAACTAGAACCGCTTGAATGGACAATCGCATATTCTTGGTTTACGAGATATGTAAACATAGGATTTTATGTATTCTGGCTATATATAATTCACTCAATTTTGTGATAAAAATCCAGTTTTTGCACAGAATGTGAGGGACAATATGTCACACACTTTCACACTTGAAAAACAGAGGGTCATCACAACTAATCGAGCGTCGATTTTTGCGAAAAAAATCGCGGTTTTTGTAACGTTTTTTTTACTATTTCGTTAATAACTTTTAAACACAAATTGTGCGTATGCACCATAATACCGTTCGATGCGCAAATGTTAGCCGCAACTTTTGAGATACGAAACACTTGGTGATCAACGAAATCTATCTTTCTTGATTTTTTCTACGGAGCTACTTACTAAAAGATGCGTTCGCGGAGGCTTCTGAAGTTTAACTCGATGTCCAATATTGGCGGCATCTCAAAGCCGTCATGGTTCAAAGTTTCCCTTATATGAACATAATTATCCACTCTTAAGTATTTGTTGGTTTCGGCAAATAAAATGTATCCCTCCAGAAATCATCTTCGCCACAAAGCTTATTAAAGAAATCTTTGTAATGATGTAGTGTATTAAAACAATTGGTCCTAATCATTAGACGGTATGCATAATACTGCTACACGACACAGTCTTTATTTCTCCCGAAATCCTGCTGAAGAATCGATAAATAACATCCGTCATCTCCTGATACAAACATTAGCGGATATTGTAACAGATCATATGCGCGGTGAAATTCCGACACTCGTTTTAGCTGTCCGTCTTTACCGTGCAGTACTATATCCCGGGGCCTTTTTTCTTCATCAACCAAGAGAACGGCCACTTAATTTACGCTAAGATCGGTATATCCGCCCCGGCGTTCTGTCTAATGTATGCGATCAGAGTGTATATTAATTTTAAACTCTCTGGAGCATTGAGTTCAATACTATATTTAAAACTTTTTATGTACACATAATGGCTATTCAACATGGTTTGCGATTCGTTGATCAAATATAGTTTTAGCATGGGGGTCACGTTTGATCGCAACGATAGTTGGTCGGCCCTGAAATAAAATATATCAGCAAAATAGTGGGCTTTGTCCTGTTGGCAGACTTCCTATGAGAAGATAAACTTAGCCTTCTTCCTTAAAGGTAGACATAAAATTTCCCTCTCTAACTTCCTTTGCACTAAAGGAAGTCATTTGATATAGGCCAGAGAGAACGTAACGTACATCCTCTTTGATATAGGCTATTGTATCTATGTACGCTATTTAAAAAACGCGCGGATAAGATGTGATTATTTGTCCATAGACTTTTTATTGGTTCTGGTGGCTCTTCAATATTAGAAAAAATAACTTTTCCTGACGGCACATACCGTTGGTTTCATCAGTCCATTTTTTAGAAAATTATTTCGGACAGATATTATTCATTGCTCCGATTTGGAATACATACAAATATTTTATCTTTATAATGTATAGTTCACTACACACACACTATAATAGTTCACTGTAAGCTATTGTAGACCAACATTTCTTTGGGTTACAGCAGTTGCATGTTTTCTAAAGAGAAAGTGCCGCCGTTCGCGGCATGGTAATGTTACGTAATTCGATGGGTCCGTTCCGTCGTGCTTCGACTATACGATATCCAGTTGACGAATAAAATGTCGTTCATGAATAAACTAGTTTATCAGTGTAGTGCGTTCGGCGCATAGACCGATTAAACATAATTTGTTTCGTCGACTCTTTGGTTGGAGTGCAAAAATGTCGTTCACGCGTAAACTCGTTTATATGTCGACCGTGAAATAGTTTAACAGTCGATGCGAGAGAAACGGTCTAACAAAAACGGTTCGTTTATTCAACGCGCTGCAATACTGCGCTCAGCTTAATTTATCTAGTATGTTGATGTTGGATATGGGGTATTTGCCTTGTTTAGTTTTTTCATTGAGCTTACGAAAATCAATCACCATTCTCTACTTAGTTCTTCCCGAGGCATTTGCCTTCTTAGGTACTAAGTGCATGTGTTCTTAATCACTCTTGGACTTGACCATGGTGACTGGTTCTCCCTAAATATGGTTTTATGCAATAATTCGTCTACTTGACGTTTCAGTTCCTCCGTCTCAGCGGGTGATCTTCTATAGTTCTTTATGTATTCAAATGTCTCATCTGTTAGGCAAAATTTATGTTTGACTGTATGTATTAATGGTAACTATATTGAGTGGAAAACATCACGAAACTGATAACATTTTTTTTCTTATTTCCCTCTTTTCCTCTTCGTTTAAGTGTTCGAGTTGAAGCCGACGACGTGGCATCGTACCACGACGCGGCATCGTTTCACGATGTAACGTCGCATCGTTAGAATCTATGTGCCACGCACAATACACGACCCGATGCCGTCGATATAGTGGGGTGGTGTTTGGATGTGTAAGAATGCTCTAGACGCATTCTGCTTTTGTTGTTAATATGAAAGCGAAGAAAGAAAAGACATACTCAGAAGATATTGGATCCACACATTTTTTTCAAACATGAATAACGGGAATCACTTTATAAAGAAGAACAATGCCTTAAAAATAGACCACAACAAGTTTTTTGATTACTTTAGAATGAACGCATAAAGTTTCGAAGACTTCATGGGAATCGCGGAAAAAGAGTCTTCGGATGAGGTAGACATGTGTCGAAAGTTTGTCTTACGTAGTCATACGCTTTTGGGGCATAATAATTAAGTGTTAGACAAAACTTTTTTATGGCAGGGGTATATTTAATATTCTTTTTCATTTTTTTTCTATTGAGATTGTTAAACAAATCAACAGCAACCACGTTTTCTTTTAATCTTGTGAATGTGTCAGCATCAACGAAATTGTCATCTTTAAGGGATTTAAGAATATCTTTCAAAGATTTGTTCCTGTCTTGAAGACGTCTCACTTTTTGTTTTAATGTTTTTATTTCCCTTTTTAGTGTCTTTATGATAATTTGTGTCTGGATGAGACTTTGTTTCAACCGCCGTTTCCTTGGAGTATACAGTATTGATAGAATTTGATCTTCAGCTTCTCTTGTTGCAGATGATTCCTGAAAAAATGTGATAAATTAATAAATAAAAGTTTCAAAACATTGACTAACGTTTTATAATTGCACATTTTTTATATTATTTTTAGACCACACCAGAGACTGTGACAGTACTTCAACAGCCTGGTTCTTCAACTATGATTTCTGAGACTGTGACAGCACTTCATGAGCCTGGTTCTTCAACTATGTTTTCTGAGACTGTGACAGCACTTCAACAGCCTGGTTCTTCAACTGTGAATTCTGTTGTACCATATACTTTACGAGATGCGTAAAAAATCTTTCAATTTTATTTTATTATAATTTAAAACCAGCTAAGAGTGCTGCCAGCGCTCCTTTCCCTTACAGTGTAAGCAGAGCTTTGGTCAACCGGTCGGCTTACAGGGAGCACAAACAAAAGCCACAATTCTTTTATTTTGACAGTCGGACGAAAAAAATATACTTATAATTATATCTACTTTATAGGATAACAGCTTATTATATACACTTAATTTAATAACACAAATACACATATGCATACACACACAACCCACATTTATTTTTTAATAATTATGTATTTCATTTTTAGGGTAAATCAGAGGCCGAGACTAAGGCACCTGAACAGACAGATACCGCAGCTCAAATTTTTCGAGATGAATAGCCTGCTGAACCAAATATTTTATTATTTTAGATTTATATTTAAGACATTTAATTCACTTTTTTACATCATATTTTGCCAACACCTATTATAAATTAATGAGTACACACGGCCACAGATCAAGTTACCCAAAACCAATATAAACGGACCTCGCGCGTTGAGCAATATCATACTAAGACGAGTCCCGCTTATACTAGTTTTGGGTAACTTGATGTGTGGCCTTCTGTACTACATTCCGATTTGAAGCCGCTGTTCAATACGGTGGGTATAGTACTAGAAATATTTGGTTCAGCAGGCTATTCATCTCGAAAAATTTGAGCTGCGGTATCTGTCTGTTCAGGTGCCTTAGTCTCGGCCTCTGATTTACCCTAAAAATGAAATACATAATTATTAAAAAATAAATGTGGGTTGTGTGTGTATGCATATGTGTATGTGTGTTATTAAATTAAGTGTATATAATAAGCTGTTATCCTATAAAGTAGATATAATTATAAGTATATTTTTTTCGTCCGACTGTCAAAATAAAAGAATTGTGGCTTTTGTTTGTGCTCCCTGTAAGCCGACCGGTTGACCAAAGCTCTGCTTACACTGTAAGGGAAAGGAGCGCTGGCAGCACTCTTGGCTGGTTTTAAATTATAATAAAATAAAATTGAAAGATTTTTTACGCACCTCTCGTAAAGTATATGGTACAACAGAATTCACAGTTGAAGAACCAGGCTGTTGAAGTGCTGTCACAGTCTCAGAAAACATAGTTGAAGAACCAGGCTCATGAAGTGCTGTCACAGTCTCAGAAATCATAGTTGAAGAACCAGGCTGTTGAAGTACTGTCACAGTCTCTGGTGTGGTCTAAAAATAATATAAAAAATGTGCAATTATAAAACGTTAGTCACCGCGGGTTAAGCTACGGGAAAATTACTATGCATCATTTTACTACGCACCTCCTGTGCAACGTTCGAAGTAGAAGAGACAACAGCAGCAGCAGTGTGTTCCCCTACCATGTGTGTTGTGGAGTCAAATAAAAACTAAAAACAAAATAACGTACTAGATTAAACGGTCTACGAAGTTTTGGTAAAAAGAACGAAGAATGGTATAAAAAAATTATAAATGCTAGGTTAGCTTAGAATTGTATTTCACCTTTTGTGGAACTGCATACATAACAACACGCCGGAGTCCCCCTTTTGTTGTGTATAAGTCATTAGCTTCAAAATGAATACTGCAAATGACACTGTATTTGTTTGGAATCCAACCGTTTTCACCGTTACATTGTCTTATTATTTGAATCCAATCGTTTCTCCATGTCTCGTTTTCTTTTGGAAATCTAGTAAAAAGAAACTTTTTATACTAACCATTGAATAAAATTGTAAATAAAGGAAATTCAATAATAAGTAATAAACTCCCAATATTTCGGGTGATTTCCACTCGTGAATATTGGCAACACTGACCATGTGACGAATTATTTTGCTATAACAAATGAAGGTTGATTTTAATGATTAAAATCGGGAATTAAATAATTAAATTATACACTTACCTATGAAACGAGATTCCTGGACACTTTTTTTCTTATGATCACTACGGTTTTTACACCATTTTATCACACAAGACATTTTATTTTGATTTATTTTTTCGCCGCGTACGCGTATCGACTGTCTTCACGTATGCGCGCTAATGGCCGACTAGTATGTGAATGTGTGCGTGCGGGCCGTGTACATACAGTCAGCTTGGCCGACTCTGAAGACACAGTGTTGTGTTTAATGAGACTTCGTCCGCCTTTTTTTTTACGTCCATGGTTTTCGTACCATAGGTACGGATGGGTGTGCCATTAACAGCTAAAGACTATTTATGACAATTGTCACCACTAACAAACTGCACTTTCCCCCTCGGGAGCACTGGTGTGTTCGCACCGGTATCTATAACACGGTTGTGCATTATCCCGCGTTATAATTTCGCCTGTTTTGTGTTTTTGTTTTACTTATTTTTTAATTTTTGTATTGTTTTACTTTTATGTTTTAGTTTTATATGTGTTAATGTATAACAGTGTAATTACTGAAGACCTGAATAAAGTATATTCTATTCTATTAGGAAATTTAACCCACTACACTTATCTTTGACGCACAGGCGGTGATTAGCGGCTCTTATGCAGCAGGCCACCGCTGCTCGCTGCACGGGGATGTGTTTCCCGCCTTCCTCCCAGGTGTGTGTGTGCAACCCTGGCACACACTTGTGTGCCTTGTCCCGGAACCTGGCGTGGTAGATGCATATGTCTTCTCGCACTGCTGGAGTGCGCCCAGGCGTTCGCGAACGTCGTGGGCGCCGCGCTGGTAGGATCGGGAGCGCCAACGGCCAACCACGACCCCTGTAGCTAAGTCGTGATCGCGCTATCGTCGAGCCATTTATTAATGCTCGCTATTTCTGCCGCAAAGTTGGCAAAAGTATTTAGGACAGTTATGCTTACTGGCTTTATGGTTTCCGTCATGTTGCCAAAGTATAATTACTTGAAAGTCACTTAGCTTATTAACTATATTATTATAGCACCTAATTGATTAAATTGTCCAAGTCCTAAACCGAAAACAGTGATTAAATTAGTATACTTGTTTTTAATTATTAAAATTTCCGCACGGCACCTATCACGTCGGGGTCACCACTTTGGAGAAAGTAGCTTTACGAGTATAGACAGATAGCAATAATAAACGTTTGATGTTTAGCTTCTTTTATAAATGGTTTATGTTACACAAGCCCTAGATGCCGGAGAGCTACAGACTGACCCTTACGTTAATCATACTAATATTATAAATGCGAATGTAAGTTTGTTTGTTACCCTTTCACGCGAAAACTGCTCAACCGATCATCATGAAATTTTGTACACATGTTGTTGGAGGTATTAAAAGTAACAGGATAGCTTTTATCCCGAAAAAATGTTCCTGAGGGATGCCATGGAATGATTTTCCACGATATCGATATTTACGCGGGCGAAGCCGCGGGGCGCAGCTAGTACAATAATACAATAAGGTGTGGTAACATGTCCGGTCATGTTGTCCATTAAAAGTTTGTTTACAACAGAGCGAGATGGATTCTTTCTGCGGTCATGTCTACGATTCTGCAAAGAAAACCCACAGAGTGTGCGAACATGTGCATGGCCACGGGAGTATGAGGCACCAAGTATGGTGTACTAATCTGAAATTTACATGTTGCATTGCCAACTGGTTGCAGTCATCGCGTATGTAATCTCCCTCGGTGATCTAAAATAAGAATGACTTTTAATATTATGATGTGTGACAATTGATTTCATTTGTATTAAAAGTTATTCATCTACGTACTATTATTAAAGGCTTACTATTATTAAAGGACTCGTAGATCGTGGAAATCACTCTCGTATCAAGTTCAAGGATGAGATGACGACGAAGTGTCTCAATTCAAATGTTACAATTAAAACATTACAATCTCAAGGCTCATTGTGGAGACTCCATGTCTTCACAAATAATCCAATCTAAGAAGCAAAATCGGTGTCCAGATATCGAATGCACAAAATAGTCGTCACAAGCGGCAGTTATCAGTCCACAAAACAAAGCAAGGGTCAACAATAGAAGAACATTGAAAATAGTACGTATCACAATTATTCACAACAACACGGCAAGTACGACGCGAATGATCGCCGGTTGTAACTCAATAACTCAAGTCGATGACACACACATGACGTTCCGGTTTTAAGTCAATGAAAGTTTTAACAAAAATCTTGTACTTATTATGAAATCATTATTTTTAATTTTTAATATAATTTTTTTTTTTAATAAAATAGTATGACCGATTTTCCAGTTTATGAGAACACGCAAATAATAACTTGTGTTTAAAAAGTAATATTTTTTTACGTGAAATGAATCATTATAGAGTGCCTTTAAAACATTTAAAAATACGAAATATCAATATCTTTTTTTTTGTAGCTATTTATAGAAACAAATCTAGTGTTTTTGACACCTTAAAAATATTGGAAAATTCTCATACTAATGGCACATTACACCGCCGTTTCATTATCTGGTACGATAGGGCCCAGCTTCTTCGGACGTTTTGATTGGTTGTTGTTGTTGTTGTATAAGTGCAAAATGTAAAGTTAATTTTGGAATCCCCAATATCGATGAATGTGCACGAAGTGGTAAACGAGGATTTAACGACAGAATCCATAACACGCTCAACATTTGTACAACATGTAACTAGTTTGCTATACACCACTTAGTCTAAGTGTCTCATGTATTATCACGTAACATCTAATTTGTAATATTAACAACGTATGTCAGAGTTGCCTTTACTGTGTACCGTGATTATATTTCATAATTGTCCGATACGTGTTTTGTGTAAAGTTGTCTTGCTTTTGGAATAAGATATTCTATTCTATTCTTGTTCACGCCAGATCGTGACGTCACTCGCTCCCGACAATTCATTAAAATATTTGTGGCGCGCGCGCTCGGGCCGGCCGTAGACAGTCCGCTGGATGCGTTTGGCTCGCTTG
>LUGF01017249.1:0-11058 GCA_001625245.1 Calycopis cecrops | reverse complement strand
TTGCTTATTTCTTTGCAATTTCAAGTACGTAATAAATATACTGACTATTGCTGACAAGGGGGGAGGGGGTTAGAAATTAAAAAAATCTGGTTACGTAATACTCTACTCTACTACTTAATAATGATTCCCAATTGCCATCGAGATTAGTTACAGTTCTACTATAATTTACGTTTTTTTTATTATTTACTAGCTGGTGCCGGCGACTTCGTTCGCGTAGCGTAGTAATATTATAATCAAAGTTGTTATTGTTTGCTTGCAGTGTGCCGAATTTCCGATTTCCCGTATGAGCGATTTTACCGCAGTAAAAAGTGTTTTTGATGTTGACAAGGCTTAGTATCTATATGTCGCAGTCGGATTGTATAAACCGCCGTATTACATTACGGCTAGCCATTTAGAAAAACAGGGCCGTTTTGTAACGCGGCGGGTCAACGATTAGCCGGATTGTCGTTGAGAAACGTTCTACAATATGGCGGCTCACGTTTAGCCTCATTGTGCCAATCCATTGGACTCGCTCGCTTCGCTCGCTCGTTGTGTATAAACATAGTCTAACCTAACCTAACCAATCCAAGTATGATTCTGCATATATATTTAACAAGTTTCCTTTGTTTAAATCAATGTTTTTATCGCATTCTAGTGAGACATTTTCCTTATTTGACGCCATTGTTGTTGTGAGCGCCGCGAGTGTTAAAATTGGGAACTATATTCTGTCAAAGAGGCGAATAATGACACGGACTATTACATTACGGCTAGCCATATTGAATAACGTTTAGCGGCGAACACATTCTGGCGGAGTTTGACCTAGCCGTATTCGATCCGGCTAAGCGTTGACCCGCCGCATTACAAAAAGACCCTGTTTTTCTAAATGGCTAGCCGTAATGTAATACGGCGGATTATACAATCCGACTGCGACATATACACCACAAAATGTTTTTAATGTTTCAAATCCGTCCAGTAGTTTCGGAGATTGGCCCGGGCAAACAGACAAACAAAAAAAATGAAAACCATTGAAAAGTGATCTAATACTAATTTAACATCGCCCCCAATTAGTTTTCGTAAACATATTTATTTATTTATTTATTATAAACGGACACCTGCGGTACACACGTTAATACATTTAAAGATATACAGTAATACTTAAATACTATTCTGATGTGTGCGCCTTTATAGGTGACACAACACGCACCAGTTAGTTTTTATTAAACACAAACAAACAATCATAATTAAATAAATTAAACTAAAGTGAATAAGGTAATGAATTAAAAAAAAAATACAAATTCAAATAATACTAATAATAAAAATTATATAAATTAAGCCATACAATGTCATCTATATCTAATACTAAAAAAAAATGTCATAATATGTTTAATTAAAAATTAAAAGAATACATTAAATAATATTATAACAAAATTTGGTTATGTCATTGCAGTAATTGGAACGAATTGAATTATTGTTAATGGTTTTGGAGTCTGTAGTAAGTTAGAATTTTCTTTCTGTAACAATTAAATTGATCATTGTATATGTCAATGTCGTTGATACATGCGCAGATGTGATTATATTCATCACACATCCGAGAGATCGGGGATTGTGTACCCAAATTGGTTTTAGACTTCGGACCGCGAAAAAGCTTGGCTGTATTCAATGTATTCAATGTACAGATACGCGAATTTTACTGTTTTATTATACATATTATTATGTATTTTATACAGGGTTATTTTTTGGTCACCGGCCGAATTTTAAATAGGGAAGTAAATATCATTCCAAGGGGGTGTGTTTTAAATTGTATCGTCTAATTGTAGTATTTTGTTACATAAAAATCGATCAAAACGATTGTTGTTCTTACACGAAATGTTATCGACTTCAAGGTCAGTGATGTCGGCCTACCGTGACTCGTGAGTCGCGAGTGTGATGCACGTGGTAACCAAGAAATATGTTTTACAACATGGGATAAAGTAATTGTATCTAATTTTTTTTTAATGTTTTTTATTTCATAAATCAAATGTATTATTGATTCTAAACCACAGCTGAAAATTTGGCAGTTGACCAAAAACTAACTCTGTATAGATAGATCTATTTCTTAATCAAAAATATAAATACTTATTCTAGAACATTACCCTGCAAAACTGTTTGTACAGTGATGCAAGTGCGTCGCCCTCCCTCCACATCCAAGGGCTATCGGATACTCACACACCGCACAAAACGCGACAATATAGCTGTCACTTCACATCGCTATCGTGTAAGCGAGAAGTACCTGCCCCGTGATAGCCTGGCAGCAGCAGCTACTACATCATTCTTCTCTTTTTTTTTTACATATCACACCATTCTAATATTACATATTAAGAATGAAAATGAAAAAAGATTGCACAAAAGATATAATCATATTAACTATCTTTACACCTGGCGACGACCAGGCTGGCGCAGTGGTACAGGGCTCGGATAAGCTGAGCATTTAGCGCCAGGGGTCGCGGGTTCGAATCCCGCCTGGGTCATGGATGTTTATCTATTATTATAGTAGTAGTATTATATGTATTTCTATAGTAAAAATATTAAATATATAAAAATCTTAAATTTATAAAACATTCGTTGTCTTGTACCCGTAACGTAAGGGTCAATTCATACCAAAAGCGCGGCGAAGGGCAGCGAAGCGGAGCGCAGTTTATGTGTCTTAAGAATATCAACTTTATAATATTTGGTATAATACTTAATATCGCATGAGAAACTCGAGCGAGACGCGGGGATTTCCGCGAATGCTCGAGCAGTCGCTGGAATCCGCGCGGAAGTCGCGAGAATTCGATAATAAGTAATTAAATAAAATAATTAATAAAAAAAAAAAAATAAAAAACTATTGTAATGAAAATAAAGTTTAAATTGATATGACACTGAAAGTGCGCTCTGCTTTGCTGCCCTTCGCCGCGCTTTTGGTGTGAATTGACCCTTCCTTAGGGTACTTAGCACGGGGCTAGGCTAACGTGGTGTGTAAAATCCACAAATATTATTATTACTACCTGTCCGATTCAGTCCTACTCGTATGACATTTGAAGTTGTTGTTTTCCAGATTCATAATAATAGCGTCATACACCGCGAACCTGGCCGCGTTCCTGACGGTCTCCCGCCTGGACACGCCCATAGAGTCGCTGGACGATCTCTCCAAGCAGTACAAGATACAGTACGCGCCGCTCAACGGATCCTCGGCGATGACGTACTTCGAGAGGATGGCCAACATCGAGGTCAGGTTTTATGAGTGAGTATTGATTTTGTGAACGGGAAGCACTTCTTCTTCAGTGTCAATAATACGGGGCCCCGAGCCATGGGGGCCCCCAACGTACGTAAAGAAAAATATAATTTTTATTTTGTGAGAAATATTTAATCCTACGTAAGGGCCCCAAACCAATTTTTATATGGGGCCCCGCCAGAGCAATATCATCACCGGTCTACAGTCAGTGCGGCAAACGATGATCGTGCCAGAATTGGGGGCCACCAAAAGATGATTAAAGAAAAATCGTACGGAATGGAGTCCTACGAGAAGAACCGAGCCATCGTTGTATTGTCATTTTATTTTAAATATTAGGAATAATTTTAAATGAATACCGACGCCTAATATTCTGCCCAGCAACCGGAAACTACTCCATCTATGGACCTCCATCTATGGACACATCATTGCCTGGTACGGCTCTGTTGGTACTTGGGAGTTAGACCAAGGGTTTCCTCCCAGAGGTCATCGCCTTAACACCTGTTGACCATGTATGTTTTATGGTGGAGATAAGTGTATAGTTACGTCACTCACTTCCATGTAGGTCTAATCTAACTGCCTCCAGTAGCTCTCCTGTGAGACTCATTTATATGCGACACACAGTCTGAGGTGATGCTCCCTTGCATCCGGATTGGGCCGGCACAGGAGCGGAACTTCTCGCTCACAGATACCGCAGTGTGACCCAGAGTTACTCGCGTTATCAAGACGAATCTAACGACATCTTTAAATTCAGTTAAGAGGTAAGAGGTAGTGCCACACTGCATGTTTGCATGCAGTCGAATTGGGCCGGCACGACCGGGGAGGTACCTCTCGCTTACACGAGACCGGCGTAAAGTGACAGCTGTGCTGCCGCGTTTCGTGCGGTGTGTAAGAGGCAGATGGCCCATGGAGGTGGGAGGAGAAAGGAGGGCAGCGCATCTGTGTAGCCTCTATGTGGATGTTTGTGGGCGTCGGTAGTCATCAGTCAAATGGCTCCGACTGCTCGTTTGCCCTCCTATACCATAAAAAAAAGTCCTTTAGGCGGGTAGGCGGGCGGCGGGGAAACCTCCATATAAACATATACATATAGACATACATACATCCATCATGTCATATATATGGGTATTGTGTTAGCCTACATCAATGACCTTTGGCGCTCTTTGGCCTGTGTTCACGTCCAGTCCAGTGGACGTCTTTCGACTGATAATGATGAATGCTCCGTCATTTTACACTTCCCATAAGTTTTACAACAATGATATCATTGGTATCCAGTAAAACAATTTTAATCTAATGGAAATGAGCTAAGAGTCAAACATATTTGATTGGTCACAAAATATATTGTATCCTACTAATGTTATAAATGCGAAAGTTTGTATGTTTGTTTGTTTGTTTGTTACTCCTTCACGCAAACTGCTGAACCGATTTTCATGAAATTTGGCACACACATAACTTGGATTAACACATAGGATAGTTTTTATCCCCATGTTCCTATGGGATGCCGTGGGTGATATTCTATTTTCCACTGGATCGAAAATTACGCGAGGGAAACCGCGGGGCGCAGCTAGTATTTTATAATACCTTATACTATACATACTTACCTTTCATTACCTACCATGTATCTTACGCAGTTGTATAAAGCTACGATGTTTAATATTTATCCCATACATTGCCGTATACTGCTACAGGTTATAAAGTATACATGCACCTTATATTTCGAACACAAATTGTGTTGCTGACTCGCGAGCATTACCTATACACGCACTTTATTTGATCATTGCACAATTGTGTTGCTGAGTCAGCAACAAACAAGTATAGTGTCGTGTTTCTGCAGTTTATTGTCCTAACAAGCAAATTCCACATTCTATTGTTATGGCAAATTGCGCGTGTAAGTTTTAGGTTAGTAGTTGGTAAGAGGTAGTGCCACACTGCATGCTTGCATGCAGTCGAATTGGGCCGGCACGAACGGGGAGGTACCTCTCGCTTACACGAGACTGGCGTGAAGTGACAGCTATGCTGTCGCGTTTCGTGCGGTGTGTAAGTAGCCGGTGGCCCATGGACGTGGGAGGAGAAAGGAGGGAAGCGCATTTGTATAGCCTCTATGCGGATGTTTGTGGGCGTCGGTAGTCATGAAAACGGCTCCGGCTGCTCGTTTGCCCTCCTATATAAAAAAAAAAGGCATTATTAGTAGTATTATCATCATGGGCGCCGCCAGGATTATTTCCAGGGAGGTGCATCTGCATCTATATATACTAATTAACCAATATAAAATATAGAACTAAACATGTATAGCATGTGGAAAACAGAGTTGCGAGTATCAAGTATATTTCTACGATCTGTATGACAGATACAGAGGTTTTCATTGGCTTCTTTCTTCTAATACTTTCTTTCCCGACGGGGGGGGGGGGGGGGGGGGGGTAACCCCCTTGCACCCCGCTGCCGGCGGCCCACGGAAAACAAAAAAGCTCTCATCTTATATTTGGCTATAATTAAATGAAAAGGCATTTTATGTATTGTAGAGAATATGATTTAACTTGCCCTTTCATCCGCGAAACTATCCCGAGGGAAGTAATATTTTTTTGGGTTAAAAATATTTTAATGTTGTTTTACTTTTTTCTTATCCGTGCATATTGCATTGCACATTTCATCTCAATTCATTCAGCAGTTTTAGTGTGATGGAATCACAAACTTACACGCAAATTTTTGCATTTATATTACTTTGTTCCCGATTTCCCACCCCCCAGAAAGTGAAGCATTTTTGGGATTAAAGATATGCTCTATCTGGTTATTGCAGACTGTAATCTATATAATCTGTGCTAAATTTTTATGGTTCAGTAGTTTTTTCATGTAACACATTTATTCTATAAGATCACTTTATCTATTATATTAAACCAGCACCATCTAGCTTACAATATATAATCGTTGTAAACACCTTTCCGACAAATCTCTGCGTCGCTTTATTCCAAGTTAAAAATAATGTTATCATTCCTATAGGTATTTGTGATAAAAATTTCTTCAAACATCGCTATCTACGTAGGTATGCGTTATCAGTGGGTATCGGTCATCCGGGAGATAGCCCCAACACTGAGTTGTCATTGTTTAAAACATATCTGATAAATATTATTTTTGAACTGATATGTTTTTGAATTATTTTAAAATTTTCATTAATCGATGGAGTTATCTTTATTTACACGCGCTTATTCTACTCTCACTTCTGAACCCGAAATACACGGATCTTGTGTTTTAAATTTAAATGGTAGAATAAAACCTAATCCACATTCATCGACGACCAGGCTGGCGCAGTGGTACAGAGCTTGGATAAACAGAGCATGTTGCGCCAGGGGTCGATTGTTCGAATCCCGCCTAGGTCTTGGATGTTTATCTACATATTTCTATAATAAAAATCTTAAAGTTAATAAATTTTTAAAACATGTTAAATATATTCTCGTTGTCTAGTACCCGTAATATAAGTCCTTACGGTACCCGTAACATAAGCCCCGTGCTGGGCTAACGTAGTGTGATATGTCCACACATATGATTATATTATCATATTACATCAAGGAAGAAAAATGATAATTAAAATGGCATTAAATAGTTAACTAGGTACTTTAAAAACACGGGATACGCACCTTAAGTAACCCGGCAGCCCGTACATCTGACACTTTAGGCCTGTGTGTAAGCGAGAGGTACCTCTCAGTGGTGCTGGCGCAATTCGGCTGACTAGCGAAGCAATACCAAAAAAATTGGTGGCATCATGCAAAGAATAATTCGCTTGAAGATACGGTTAGAGGTCGAAAATATTCTAGTAAGAGGTAAGGTCTGAGTAAGAGGCTACTTGTAAGCTGCTACATTTAAGCTGATTTGGCCGGCACTATCGGGGAGGTACTGCTCCCATTTGGACACAGTGAGTTCATCAGTTTCCGGTGGCTCAATGACGGGGAGATTATGTTATCAGCGCGGAGCGGAAAGTTTAGTTACGTCATAAGTGTACACTTATAACTTTAGTAAGAGGTAGTGCCACACTGCATGCTTGCATGCAGCCGAATTTTGCCGGCACGACCGGGGAGGTACCTCTCGCTTACACGAGATCGGCGTGAAGTGACAGCTGTGCTGTCGCGTCTCGTGCGGTGTGTAAGTAGCCGGTGGCCCATGGAGGTGGGAGGAGAAAGGGGGGCAGCGCATTTGTATAGTCGCTATGCAGATGTCTATGGGCGTCGGTAGTCATTGAAATGGCTACAACTGCTCGTTTGCCCCCTATGCCATAAAAAAAAAAAAAAACTTATACAACTACCGGTGACGTCAGATACGAAAGACAGATAACGACATTGGATCAAGTGATAACCCTAACTCAATGGATTGACTTGTTGTTCGCATATACTTTATTATAGTATAAGGTGGTAAACCAAAAGTGAAAAAAGTGGAGATATTCACATAATTGTTATGTTCGTTTTGTCCTCCCTCCCTCTTCGCATATAATAAATCACGCAAAAATCTTATACTACACAATACATATTATAGCTATAATTTTTCGGTGCTATCATAGGTGCGAATGCTAGATCGTGTATGTCAATCGTGTATGCTCAATTTCTCTTACCCCAGTAAAAAGTGAAATATAATATTTTATTGCGCAATAATTGTGCATATTAGGGTATACAAGGTTGATACAAGCGAGATGCATTAATTAAACCGCATATTTAGTATATAATTTCCAGGCCACGCCACAAAAATCAGATCAATCGGAGCAATAGTTTAGCCATAGGAATTTTTTGAAGTTTTTTCTCACTTCGTACACGCTGTATCGCAGCTGATCGCCGACTATAGCCGGCCGGGGTCATTCACCCCGTGCTTGCGGTAGCCGTCCGGTACAGAGTCTTAACAATTTTTCGCTATTTAACTTGTTTGAAAAAGTATTTTCGTATACTTTTCGAAAACTTTTTTTTAATAGTTTCGGATTAACTGTAGACACTTATAATATATGTGGTTTCATTTAATGCCTCTCGCTCTTATCAACCTTGAATACAGAGTACCAAAAAAATTAAAATAAGTACCTAATATTATGAAGTTATTAACTAACATACACAAAGACGGCCTTATTACTTGAATAGTAATTTCTTCCAGGCAACCATAGAAAAAGGAATACTTATATTCACACATATCATATATTATGTATTAAGCTTTATCCTTTAAAAAAATTATTGATTAATATAAAATCTTGTGAGTGTTATAAAATACTGCTATAATCTATAAATCCATGATATATTTTGTCCAGGATATGGAAGGAGATGAGCCTCAACGACAGCCTGAGCGACGTGGAGCGAGCGAAGCTGGCGGTGTGGGACTACCCCGTGAGCGACAAGTACAGCAAAATGTGGCAGGCCATGAAGGAGGCAGGGCTTCCCAACTCGATTGAGGAGGCCGTCGCTCGTGTGAGGGATTCCAAGAGCTCCAGTGAAGGTGAGGGGCTTTTAAGTACTAGTACCATCATTGCCATAAGTACGCTTATCTAGATTTTTATAAAGAGGACAAGAAGGGCTTAAAAGGCCCTTAGAGAAAGATTTAGTCATTTACGTATATTCGAAAAATAAATAGTCCCAAAACGGACTCTAGTGGGACACTGTAATTTTTTTTAATCTCAAAGGTTGGTACCATGTGCTCTTTAATTGTGACACCAACTAAGAGACGTATCCTCAGCAAATACGACTCTTTGTCTTTAATAAAAATATAGTAGTATGGTAGGTCATTTATACATATACATTAGAAAAAGAAATGGCCCCAAATATACCCTTGTGGGACTCCCTGTTTTCTTTTCATTATCGCGTAGGGTTCGCGTGGCTGGGCGACGCGACCGACGTCCGCTACCACGTGCTCACCAACTGCGACCTGCAAATGGTGGGCGATGAGTTCTCACGGAAGCCCTACGCCATCGCCGTGCAGCAGGGCAGCCCCTTGAAGGACCAGTTCAATAACGCGTAAGTGGACCAAAAACGTTGCTCGAACCATGTGGTGAGACTATCTCTTATTTTGTATGGATTTGTGGACTTGGAGAGAACTGAGAAACAAACTTGTCGCTCTTGTTTTCCTAGAATACATTTGGCTGAAAATGAGGATAAAAAAAATATGGAAAGAGGAGAGAAAAATATAGTGCACACTACGTGCATGCATGTAGCTGAATTGGGCCGGAAGAACACGAGATCGGCGTAAAGTGACAGCTGTGCTGTCGCGTTTTTAGCAACATGTACCTTGTGGTGATACTCCCTCTTATTTCGGGTGAACACGCACATGGAGAGAAACAAACCTATCTTTTAGCACCCTGTTTTCCTAGAATTTTGGCTGAGAATGAGGTTAAATCAGGCTTAAAACTTGTTGAATCTGAGGCCTAGGTAAAGCCTAGATAAAAAAACTTGTACTTATATATGTATAATCCAGCATTGAAATGGACAATGGGCAATCTACAGGGCTTTTAAAAATGACTGATTTCGTCGTCTAAAAGGTTGCAAGGCATCCAGTAATCCAAAAAGTATACCCGTATCTACAAAGTATAGTCTCCAGATTTATTTTTACTCTTTACATAACTAAAAATAAACATAAATAAAAACATAAAAATTACCATTTAATTGTTGTTAAATAAGCCGAGGTTGGCTAACGGTTTGGAGAATAAAATTAAAATAATTAAATAAGTTTTTCGCCGCTTGCAACATCTTGTACTTACGTAGAATATTTTGTTAATTTTGAAATGTAATCTCGTGATAAATCATATTAATTAATATTGCACGTCAAACAAAGGATTGCATTCAGATTTCAGAGTTCAGACTACATTTAAAAATATTACGTAAAATATTGCATTTGCTCTTAGTTTACATACGTCTCATAAATTTGAAAAAGGCTAATAGCCAATAGGAAAGCCTTTTCCACGATTTTTTTTTATTTTTTTTTATTTTAGGTAGAACTATGCTTGGGCTGAAAGCCAGTGCAGCTTCATCGATATGAGTGGCGAGCACCCTGGGGTTAGCTCAAGCCACTGTATTTGTGGTCGATGAGGGGCAGACCCCCCTTCTTTCCCAGCTACTGGGAGAAGGCAAACCGGACTATTGCGATTAATAGGTTATACTATTATTATCTTGGACGAGGACAGCGGGTGTCCTCCTCTCCCCACCTCTAACGGAGGAGAGCAGCTCACGCGCGGCAGCTAAAAAGTGGCTATCATGACTGGGGTGTTTTCCACGATATATTCTGCTGCTGATACGCTTCATCCATTCAGGCACAGATGATGAAGACTTGAGGTGCAAGTCTTTATTTGGACCAAAATTATCACGTAAGTCGTCGCCTGTTTTTTGTCCGATAGTGACGTACTGCCGTCCCATCGGAGTAGGAGGATTATAGTATATAGAATGCACTTGTGTTTGCGTCTCTGCACAAATGGCTGCCATGGCCAAAATTCAGCTAGGAGGACATTATTAGGTATTATAATTTGTAGATTACAACAAATTATCACTTTACAACACACGTTATATATTGCAGTTGAATAATATACACAATTCATAACTCAGTTGTATATTATGAGTGGTAGGTATATTTATAAACCAGTAACTTTCCTTCTCGTATCCTGCAAAAACTTTCACAGCAATTACAATGCAACGCTCAATTACATTTTAACAATTTGTATTTCTCTTGTCACTCAGGTCTCGGACGAAATAAAAAAGATAAAAAGTACTATTTAGTCACTCACGTAGTATTGAAAGAAATTGTTAATGTCAGATCTTCATGCACAACGGACTGTGTAGAGAGAACCCAGTGCCAAGCGATATAATGATAAACTTTTATGTCATTGGTCACTT
>LUGF01017230.1:153123-164444 GCA_001625245.1 Calycopis cecrops | reverse complement strand
TAGAGGCTATACAGATGCGCTGCCCACCTTTCTCCTCCCACCTCCATGGGCCACCGGCTACTTACACACCGCACGGAACGCGACAGCACAGCTGTCACTTTACGCCAGTCTCGTGTAAGCGAGAGGTACCTAGCCGGTCGTGCCGGCCCAATTCGACTGCATGCGAGCATGCAGTGTGCTGTGTGGCACTACCACTTACCAAAGACCCCGTGCGAGGTTGCCGATCGCTGTAGCCGTCAGTATAGCATGTTTACATTTTTTCGCTATTTAATTTCCTTAATAACAGTATTTTCGTATACGTGTCGTAAACTTTTTTAATAGTTTCGGATTAACTGTAGGCACTTATAGTATACGTAGTTTCATTTAGTTCCTCTCGCTTTTATTAACATTGTATGTAGACAGAACCGACAACCGCTGGGCAAAAAAGGTTCTCGAGTGACCCGCCTACACGAATCATAACCGGCTAAAAGGAAGAGAGTAAAAAAAAAGTGCGCGCGCACTGCTCTTTCTAGCTACAGTAATTCCTACAGTAATATAAGAAACGTAACTCTCTCTCTTTCTGTCTTCACTAACTTATCTCCCTCTCAACTTCCGTTCGCCTCGTCCAACACTTTTCGTAACGCCGGTAGCGTTCATCAGCCGACTCCCCAAGTAGAGCTTGGGTAAAGAAGTTTTACTTTAAAATAGGCCTTGACAAGTCTTTTTTTCTTGCCCCCCTCCCTCTCATAGCATATGTTTCTTGTTTGAAGTTTTACTTCAGTTATGTGGTCTAAAGCACACACAGTTTTCTTGTCCCTCACCCTCTCTTGATGATATCTAACTGAAAGTCCCCGCCGAACTGCTTGAGTATCTGCCTGAATACGACGAGCATGTAGTCCACCTGCGGCGCCATGTCGGCGTTGGTGCCGCCCTTGAGGTCCAGCAACACAGTGTCGTCGGCCAGCAGGGCCACCGGAAGAGCCACTTGGAGCAGCAGGCTGATGGAGCTATGGAAAAATGTTAATACTAATTAAAAAATCATACTAATGTTACAAATGCGAAAGTGTGTTTATTTCTTTGTCCTTTTGTCACATCAAATTGGATATCAACGCATCGATGTGATAGTAAGTATGGAGATAGCTGAAGGACTGAAGAGTGCCATAGGCAATTTTTTTTTCTACCATGTGAAGCCGCGGGTAACAGCTAATAAATGGAGAAAGAAATAAACAGCACGAAATGCGACAGATAGCTGTCAATACTGTAGGATCGTGTGAGCGAGAGGTTTGTGACATGTATGTATGTATGTATGTACGTGGTATAAAACGGGGCAAATGAACAGTCGGAGCTATTCTCATGATTATACCGACCCACAGTGTCGAAAATTACCTTAATTTCGGAAATATTGCTTTTGTAATTTTTTTGGAATGAAGGTTTACACAACTTCTATTAAAGCCTAATTCCTATAGCTAAATTCCTAAATTCCTATAGCTGTATCTATATATATAAAACTCAAACGTGACATAGCCACCTATCAACGCACAGCTCAAACCACTGGACGGATCAAGATGAAATTTGGCATCCAGGTCATCTACCTTCTATCTATCGATATTATATCTACCTTACGAAGTAAGCATCCGCTAAGAAAGGATTTTTTAAAATTCATCCCCTAAGGGGGTGAAATAGGGTGTTGAAATTTATAACGGTTTTTTAGAAATTAAGCGCGGGTGAAATCGCGGGTCACAGCTAGTCTTTAATAGTTTTGGAGATATTGAAAAAATCGAGAAAAAGTCATAGATACCATAAAAACGGTTTATACTCATTTCTTGTAGTGTTATACTCTTAAATCTTCATTTCTTGCCATGTGATATGATAGAAGGACACTATATGTACGGTCTACTAGTGATGTAACGAATATTCTTTTTTGAATATTCGCGAATGCGAATGTGAATACGAATATATGCAACTGGCCATTCGCGAATGCGAAGATTCAGTTTTCGTATAAATTTGGCGCCAATTGTCCATGGTTTGGTTACAAGTTCCTCCCGAACGAGGCGTGTTCCGCTAATAATATGATTACAAGGTCTAGTTACTTTTTCTTCAAATAATAAATAAGAATTAAAAGTACTTTGATTTCATTAGTCTTGTAGGGAACACACACACATGTGAATAAATTCCGCGTCAGGGACGCTTGGCTTATGACGTGAGAATCGTCCAACGATTCCTCAGTCGGCACCCAACTCTTTAACCAGCACTACCAATTAACCAAGTATTAGGTACCTATAAGTTATCAGTGAATTAAGCAATAAATACGAACTACATATATGACTTTTCCTTGAACATACACCTATTAAGATACTATAACTCAAGTCATATAAATGTCATCACACAAGTTCGTACATTGGTTACCCCTATGAATTGAAGACGCAAATCTAATTTTGGCATTTTTTGGTGTATGTCTCTATGTGTAGTACTTAGTAATGGAGTCAGTCAGAAGTCAGATAAATAAGTGCAAGAAGAAAGTGAAATTAAGAGTGAACAAAATTACAGAGATGCAATAATGAAATTAAACCGACCACGTGCCGACTCTCTCTGCATACGTGCGCGGAGGTTAAACTTATGTAGCCACGTCGTTCAAGATATCGGATTCCGAATTTACTTTACAAATGCAAGAGCAATAATATATATATATATATCGATTTTTTATAAAACGGTAATCGCAGTGGAATTTATTACGCATGGTCATAACTATGAGAATAATCCAGACCTAATATTGCTTAGAGACACAGTTTCAGCAACGACGTTCTTGGTAGAATTGGTAGAAGACACAACAGTGTTGAGTATTATATTTGCGTACCAGTGCTAACTATGAGCAATTTTGGGAGAAGAAATTGTAGGGTGGGCTTACAGGCCGGAGCATATGCGAATGTACTAGCTAAACCCCGGACCGGCGCACACCAAGTTAATGCCTACCAACGTCACGAGTAGAAACTTTTCGCCGCTACAGGAGGCTGGATGAGAAGAAATGGCAGAGCGACAGTACCACAGGCGTTTTTACACTGGACTTAACCTTTTAGCGGATTCAAGCATTCATATCTTATGACGTCCAGATATTAATATATAGTGCTCACAAGCAGATTTAATGAAAACTATAATCGGCCGAAGTGTTTGCGAACTTCACTGCTACCTTTGGACCGACATAATATTATATAAATAAAAAAAGGAGTTGAGTCTAGAATCGGAATCCGGAAGCAACTAATGTAAGATCTTGCCTTGACGCTATCTGTAATAACGTCATTTTGTGTTGTATTTTTTCACTCACTTTATAATTGTACATTTTTTTATATACAAGCATTCTTTTTATGAAAATATTTTAAATGTACTTCTGTTTTAATTATACGATGTAATAGTGTGTGTCCCTACAATAAATCAGCTTTTTCTTTTAGCCGACACTTACCAATGTGTTAATACAAGATCGTAGTCGCAATTTAAGAAAATAGTTATGCCCATGAGTAGCAAACCTATTTTCTGTGATGTATCGACAAGCAATGTCAGGCCGTATTTACCTGAAAAGTATCGAAGATTAGCGTTCGATTCGATTCATATTTTAGGTCACCCAGGGATACGTTCATCCAGGAAAATGGTGTCCAGTAGATTCTTTTGGCCTAATATGAATCGCGATATTGGACTTTGGACTAAAACGTGTGTACCATACCAATGTGTTAATTTAAGATCGTTTATTACAATGTATAGTTACTTCTAATAAGTGCCGCAAGAACTCTGGAATGTAATAACAAGTATCAGGTTCGTAGTTTCGTCGCACGCTCAAAGTGCTTACGTTGTAAATACCGCGATAAGTCGTGAAGCTCCAGCTACCTCTATGAACGATTGTAATATTATAACTTTAAAACTTTCTAAATGATGTTTAGTTATTTTTTGGATTACTGTTTTTTTTAAGAGGGGGGCTACTGTAGGGGACACACACATGAGAATAAATGCCGCGTCAGGGACGCTTGGCTTATGACGTGAGAATCGTCCAACGATTCCTCAGTCGGCAACCAACTCTTTAACCAGCACTACCAATTAACCAAGTATTAGGTACCTACAGGTTATCAGTGAATTAAGCAATAAATACGAACTACATATAATGACTTTTTCTTCAACATACACCTATTAAGATACTATAACTCAAGTCATATAAAAGGCACCACACAAGTTCGTACAGTCTACTACTAATCTTCAAATTGTTTTTTTTTTCTTCTGATATTCATATTCGCAAAACATTCGCAAAAATTTTGCGAATACCTTCAGCCGTTGCCATGACATGGCCAGACCTCTTGGGGACTGTCCGGCTGTCTCTGAACAGTCCCTACTACGTTGGAACCGTGCAATGGGGTCAGATTCTCATCCTGACCTCCAGCCCCAGTACTCCTGATGGCAAGCCGTTAGAACAGGACATAGGAGATGATAATTATAAATAATAGCTATCATCTCCTATGTCCTACGTACAGACGATTGAAAAATTTAAAATATTTATTTAACTGATAACACACAGTTATTATTAACTGATATACATATAGTTATCCACCTATTTATCCAAGCAATGGAAAATCGGCCCTTTGTTATTTATTTTAAACTATTCTTTGAATTTTTTTTGATTTCTGAAAGACAGTATGAACATCAAATGTTTGACAGATAGGAATAGTTTTTATGAAAAAACGAAATTGATGTTTTTACTATATTCCTAGCATTTTTTCGTTAATACGAACCTTTTAGACCTACCCTGAACTTCCACAATTCAGTCAAAATCAAAATTAGCCAAATCTTTTCAGCCGTTCTCGAGTTTTAGCGAGTCTAACGAACAGCAATTGATTTTTACGCTTCCGTACCTCAAAGAAAAAAAACCTTTGAGGGTCACTTTGTTGTCCGTCTGTCAAGACCTTTTTCTCGAAAATGCGTAATGGGATTTAGCTGAAATTTATGTCAAATGCTGAGGTTTACTACGTCTTGATGCCTTGATGAAAAAATCATGCACAATTTTTTTTATGAAAACGCACCTTTTCTAAAACCTATAGGGCACTTCCCGTTGGTCTATAATTGTGAAATTTGGCAAGAAGTAAGAACTTACAGCACACATATAGGAATAAATCTGAAAACTACTAAATTATATTTATATCACTGGAAAAATCATATCATATCGTTTCATATTAAATGTTTGCAAGCACCGGTATGTATAAGTTTGCCAACTTATAGTCAAGTTCGCTCTTTGCTTGTGTTCACCTCAACTCTCACGGAGACACCTATACCTATGATTGATACAAAACCCCCGGCTTGCGAGCCCGACTCGCACTTGGCCGGTTTTTACATATATAGATGTCGGTCCAAAGGTAGTGAAGTTCGCATACACTTCGGTCGATTATAGTTTTCAATTAAATCTGATTGTAAGCAATATATACAGTGAGAGGCATGAAATTATACACTAAATATGTGGTTTCATTTAATGCATCTCGCTTTTATTAAACTTGTATAGGTAATAATATCTGGACGTCATAGGACATGAGTCAATCGAGCCCGCAAAAAGGTTAAGTCCAGTGTAAAACGCTTGTGGTACTGTCGCTGTGCCATTTGTTCTCATCCAGACTCCTGTAGCGGCGAAAAGTTCCTACTACTGTGACGTTGGTAGACATTTACTTGGTGTGCGCCGGTCCGGGGTTTGGCTAGTAAGTGCGCATATGCTCCGGCCGGCAAGCCCACCTTAGAATTTCTACAACTATATCATAATTGCTCATACTTCACAACGTTGGTAGGCAAATATAATACTCGACACTGTTGTTTCTTCTACCAGACACCAACCAGAGAATACCAAAACCAGAGAACACGAGCCAGCGATCAACCTGGCGATGCATGATAAGGAAAGCCGACCCCGTGTAACGGGACAAGGCGAGGACAAAGAAGAAGACTGTTGTTTCTTCTACCAAAAAGTTATAGTATTGCTGAAACGATGTACTACATCTTACCCGAAAATTGGTCCGTAAGAAGAGTGTGATGTGTGTGTGTATGTGTGATGGTAATCACAGACTTATCCCTATTTAACCTCACTGTCACTTGAGACTCGCAAACATAAAAAAATCTGTTCCCATTCACATAAGTGAATGGAATAGATTTAAGTCTTTTAACATTAAGTCTTTTAAAAGATACTACAGACCGTATTAATTTTAATCCTTGCAAAGATTATGAACATGTCGCTATAGCAAGTTAAGAAATAATAATACAATCCCGATAATGATGATGATAATCCGTGAGGTACTTTATGAATTATTATTTTCATTATCGAAGAATACGTACCACCAAAATTCAGAATAAATAAATATTTAATTTACTTTTATTGCCAACCCTACTTTCATAGAAATCTAAGAAAATTTTAGCTCAGAACTCCTATATCGTTATGATATAAAAGTTGCAGTCGAAAGATAATTTAAATTGACGAATTTTCATGCGTCCATGGGCCGGTTATTTTCTTTTTTTTACATTTTAACAAAAAAAAATCTCAGATTTGAACGAAGATAGGTAAATAATGATTATGTAACTGATATGTTAAAAATGTGTCAGGTAACTTGTATTTTACTTTAAGAGCCCTTTCACATTATCCCATCCGATATCGATATCGGGCGCACATCCGATATCGGAGGAAGTAAAATGTATGAAATATGTAAATGTCCTTCATATCGTCCGGTCCGACACCCAAGTGTTGGCGGCACCATCGGATGCCCGTGAGCGTGAGGACGATATTATTTGTAAGTGTGCTAAACGTGTGTCCAAATTGTCTCTGTGTCCGCAAGGAACTATCGAGCAAATGGTCGAATCAGAACGAATTTTATCGGAAATATGTGAAAACTGCACATGGTTCGGCTATCGGCTGCCGGCTATGGTCGTTCGACACCGATATCGGATCGGATAATGTGAAAACGCTCTAAAAGTTAGTTCCTTATTGTTTTAGAGATATTGACAAAAACATTTTTCATCAGAAATAATTTTTTATCTGACAAATTATAGTGAAATTATAAATAGGTGTTTTTTGGGGGACTTTATCATGATCTAAGGCATAATTTTTAGATATAAAAGCAACATTGAAATTGAGGTAATTTTAGACACTGTGCGATGCAAAGGGTTTATAGAGATGCGTTGCCCTCCTCTCTCCTCCCACCTCCAAACGCCACCGGCTACTTGAATATCGTACAAAACACGACAGCACAGCCGTCACTTTTAGTCAGTATCTAATTAATTATTTTTTCATTCCTTGTTTTACTAATAAAATGCAACTTACCCCGCTGTTTTTGTGTCAGCAAAATAAATTCCTCCCCTGATTTTTCTAGGTAAAAATTCTATTTCTGTAGAGCCAATATTGGCACCCTTCACTTTTCCCTGACACATATCGGCTACCAGTTGTATTCCTAAAATTTATTAATACTTTTAAATGAGTAAATATATATAAAACATCACTAATACATAATATACTAATACTGCTTTAAGAATATACTTTAAGAATAACTACCAACTTGCAATCTTGAAATTATTCCACACAACAGCTTATGAGCTGGTAGTGTAGTTTAAATTAATACTAACAAAATGAGTCACTCGTGCTTACATTTTCATAGTAACACCAAAAAATGTAATGATTAATAACAAAAACAAGGCATTGCATAGTGGATAAAGGCATCTTGCGGCTCTGGGCCATAATAACCTGAGCATATAAAGCCATTAGTGCTGCTCCTTATTTTTTCTGATTCTGTCGACCTGTCTTTCATTGGAATAGGGTATCAATAGTGTGTGCACTTGTATCTGCCCATACACCTGTCCTCATGTGCTACCCAGATGGCTAGTCTTTATAGAGTTAGCCAGCATTATCAAAATTTGGTTAAGACATTATTTCTTTACATAATGTGCTTTTTCTACTGCCTAAATATAAATTCAGCACAACTTTACTGATGCCATCTCCCAAATATCTAAATATGAATTTTAAAGAAATATTACCTTTTAAATGCTGAGCTGCTAAACCTGGCTTGGACCGATTTGCTCTAATATTTGTTATCCTCACAGGTTTACCGAGTATGGCACTGAGGGATATTGATATACGCAGTATTTGTCCTCCCTATAACAAATGTCATTTTTATTCTGATATAACCTAACTCATTATTCCATGTTGCACATATGTGCTATAGATGTTGATAACAGAAATTCCATTTAATGGGCTCATAGTCAAGATAAGCAACAATACAGTTTCTGTGAGAATAGAGGTTTCTATAGTATATGGGAGCAAAGAAGTAGAATGACTTTTGATGACAACTAATGACCACAAACAACAGCTTTCATATCTGGGCCAACACCAATAATATTTTTTAAAGCCAGCCAAGCCAAGCCATTGGAAGTTCACAAATCACACAAAACTATAACTCACTCAGACACTTTGAAGAGGAATCAATGCTTTTTCAGTGGAGGCAAAATTATGTATATCACTAGGTGTGCTCTGCAGATCAACCTGCATATTATCTATTCCAAGGAAACGTAAATATTTTTATGTGATAAAAAATGTATATGTGTATTCTATTTTACCAAATTTGTTTCACTAGTTTTAGTGTGTGCTCACAAAAGCTTACAAAAATTAGAGGTTAAAATTTAGAATCGTTTGGCACGAATTTTGGCACTAAGGTCTGGTGAGAAGTAGAGGGGGGGACAATGCCATATCAGTCGCAATAAAAGGAAATGCACCCTTTTTGAAAAAAAAGAGTAAGAAATTCTATCCAATTGACCTCAATTTGGAATTAGAACTGTTTCACACGAATTTAAGAGGGGAGAACAGGAAGTGGGGAGGAGATGCTTCCACCTTCCCCGTATTACTCTCATGACAAGGTAATACACCATTAGTGAAAAAAAACACAGCTACCTAACGTCAAAATTAGGCTGTTTATTACCATAATTTAGTTCCATCACATCATAAGTAATCCTACCCTTAAAACCCCAACTTTGGTGCAGATGTAATCTAATGCACACCCATTTATTGTTTATAAACAAAATTTATAACTTCTAATACACTTTCAAAACCACAAGCTGGAAAGGACCGCTAGGTAAAAGAAAGGTTGGAAGACCATATAAACGATGGGCTGATGGCATAGTCCAGACTGCAGGCACAAATTGGCTGAACCTTGCCAAAGATCGGGAGCATTGGAAGCGGATGGAGGAGGCCTTTACCCGACATGGGACTACATCTCCAACGGATACCCAAACAACTAACCCTACTAACTAGAATAAGAGAAACATTAACACAACTAACACATATATTTTAATACAACATTCTAAATATTTATGAGAGTAGAAATAAAAAGGCTTATTATTATTATATTATTAATACATTTTCAAGGGGGTTGTGTTTTTAATTATTTTTTTTTGGTGTTGGTGTATTACCTTGTATTGCAACTAATATGGGACAGTAAAGGAGCCCTCTCTTTTCCTCCCTCTAAGCCCTCTCGCCGAAATATTCTAAATATCTAAATTGAGGTCAGTCTATAGAATTACTTTTTCTTTTTATTCTAAAATAATGCATTACCTTGTATTGCGACTGATATAGGAGGGTTATATAGCCCCTCTCTTGCTCCCACCAAACCCCCTCAACGAAATTCGTGCCAAATGATTCTAAATCCAACCCAAAATGGATGTAACCGCCATTTGCTGATTCAGAGGGATGGGTAGAGGGCACCCCAGTCGAGATGCTTTTAGTCTGATCTCTCCTCCCAAGCCTGTGGGTTGTTGGTTGGTGTAGTTGTTTTTGGTTTTGTTCAAACCTATAATTTTGGCTGTGTGCATTTGTCAGTCAGTAATTCTTTTAGAAATTAAAATAATGTAGTGATATAAAATAATACTTTACCCCCTCAAGAACGCTCCCATCTATGTCTATATATTCTGTCATATTGAATATGTAATAAATGTAAATGAAAAACTTTTTATTTTACACTGGTCCAATTACAAGTACAGTATCTTTCCTACTTTTGTTGTGGGTGAACTTAATATTTTAGCTAATTAAGTTTCAAGTTTGTAATTGAAAAATATTTTTATGAATTGTATGAATTTTCCGGTAACCAAATTTGACATTTGTTTTTCCTATCTAGTCAATGAGACCATTGACCAATGAGACTAAACTGACGTCTGACAGGTATAAATGTCAAATTTATAAATAATGATACCAGCATTTTTGTGTAGTGCTGACCTATTAGACCGATTTCAATAAAACTTTTATTTATTTATAACACATAATCTATCTTACAGGAACTTAAACCTAATGCAATAGACAAGCGACTTATACATTTCTTAAATCTAATGAGTATAATTACTATATTTACACAAGCATTCTTAATTTATATATTACTATGGCCAACTTAAATTAATGACGATTTTTGAAAACATAATAAACATTTTCTTGTACTGCAACCATAAATTTACAACTATAAAGGAGACGGTCTATTTCAGGTGTACTCTTGTACAGATAACAATAAATAATGAAAAATACATAGAATTCAAAAAAAATACATTAAGCTCGTTGAACTCACGAAATAAAATGCATGAAACATCTAAAAATTCAAGTTTTATTTTTAAACGACAACACTTGTCGAGATGGCGCGTTTCACACAAGTGTTATATTAATCTGTGGTACTAAAAAAGTTAATCCCATGAGGTTTCATTATCATTGCTTGATCACATTATTTTTAAAAATACTTTATTTGTTAAATACTTTATTTATATTTAACTTTAAAAATGCTGTAGTTCGCGGCCGATTGATGGACTTGCAATGTCAATTATTTGACAGATACGTCTAACGTTAGAGTTCTAAATGTATATACACTAACGTTAGAGTTCTAAATTGTACTTCATCTAAGGTTCTAAACAAGACGCCATTGTTATTAATGTCATAATGTTGCTTATTGTGGAAAGATTATATTTATTGGGCGTCTGAAATAAAGACGTATCCATGATTTAAACTATGCAAATGTGGCTCAAATTGTATTTCCTTTATGCCATTAGCTGTACAAGAGTACACTCATTGCTCATACAATTTTGGAACGTCTCCTTTATTAAGAATCACACTGGAACCATTTTGTTAACTAAATGTCGCAGGAAATGACGTTTAAATTAAAATTAGAGTACGAAACCTTTTGGGAGTTACTAATAAATATTTAGGAGCCGACCTTTGAGGAAAGAATAAGCTCTTTTCTTGAAGATCCCTAGGTCGTATCGGTCCGGAAATACCGAGGGGGGCAGCTGATTCCATATTGAAATGGTGCGTGGGATAAAATTAC
>LUGF01017230.1:133716-151646 GCA_001625245.1 Calycopis cecrops | reverse complement strand
GACTTTGAGCCTGGAGGTCCAGGGAGGGATTCTCCGACACCAAGGGTGCCAGTACCCTCCTGGGGTAATCTAAAAATTGGCCGTGCTACCATGAAGTTGGGGGGAGGGGGGTTTGGGTTTACCAGCTTAGTTCTTTTCAGAGCTGAACTAAAAGGTCTTTGTCAAGACTGCTTCTGTTTCACGACTAAGTAACTAAGTTATTTTGTGTTTCATTCGAACGAACGTTATATCTTGGTAATGTCTTGGTATCTTCTGAATGCTTCATGGTATGTGGTATCTTGGTAATGTTTCTGGTAAACGGTAATGTACATTTGCTAGTAAGTATGTCTTCAGGTAATATATAAGCAGTGTTTCTGGTACTGTACACTTGCTATTATGTATATCTTCAGGTAGTATATAAGCAGGAATTTGGCACGTAAGTATTTAGCGTAGGCTATAAATTATTTTCTGTTATGTAGCTTGGTAGGTAGCTACAAATACCTAATAAAATATGCATGTTATGTTATTTTTAAATTTATAATCCTATATAACATAAAGTTATCGTATTAATTCGCTTTATAGAATACATTCACGTTTCTGTGTAGATAACTGATAAAAACGATAATTGTTTTTTCGATAGTGGCACAACGCTATTTATGAATCACAAAAAACTAGCAACATCGCTCCTGTCAATTTATGTTTAAAGTCCGTAGACGTTTGTATTCTCTGTCTACGCCGTAGACAGAGCAAAGAATCCTCTGTCTAATGCCCGATTTACATGTATTAAGTAGTTAAGTAGTTAACTAAATTTTAACTAAATTTTAAGTGCTTAATTGCATGTAAACAGATAATTTAGTTGCAACTTGCTACTAAATTATCTGTTTACATGCAATTAAGTACTTAAAATTTAGTTAAAATTTAGTTAACTACTTAACTACTTAATACGTGTAAATCGGGCATACGGTAAAGTCTCTCAAATTCGTAGACAGAGATTCGCTGTCTACGCTCAAATTTAAAAACTGTCTATAGATAAAATATTTAGTTTTAGTAGGTACAGAGTACAATATAGAGTAGTTTATCTTCATACAAATGAGCGGTATAAGGTATTGAATGTGTGCATGCCGCCCGAACGCCGCAAAGCAAACTTGGACAAAATCTCAATACATTCTAATATTATATTTAATATACTGGCTAAGCGGCTGTCGGCCGGAGCTCGCCGGCGCGGCGGTATAGTTGATCCGTTTATTTATTGTAGTGTTTTCGGGTGTCTTTTTTACTTTTTTACTATAGTATAAGAGAACAAACGAGCAGTCGGAGCTAATTCATCATTTAATTCATGACTTCCGACGCTCATAGACATCTGCATATCTGCAGATGCGTTGCTCTCCTCCCTCTATGGGTTATACGAGGGCATTATACGAGATATATGAGGGTAAACGAGCAGTCGGTGACAATTTCATTATTACTAACGCCCATAGACATTCGCACAGACGCTATACAATAGAAATTTAGTAAATTTACTTACTTTATTAAAAGTTACCACTACATTGTTATTGTATTATAGTTTAAGAGGGCAAACGAGCAGTCGGTGACAATTTCATTACTACTGACGCCCATAGACATCCGCACAACACACATTAGTAGTTGCGCTGCCCTCCTTTCTCCTACCACCATGGAGGTGGAACCATTCTTCCTCCTCCCTCAATGGGCCACCGGCTACTTACATATCGCGTGAGACGCACTGTTGTCACATTACGAAGCTTTCGTGTGAGTGAGGTTGTACTACAGCGTTGTTGTTTACAGCACAAAAAAAAAATAAAAAAAACATACAAACAAAAAGGTACTCCTGATTTTTTAAAACTTAATTTAAAAAGTACATTTATCAAAACCACACAAAAATATGAACCCTAGGCGTCAAGGCAAGTATAGGTATTTATGTCGCCGATTGGGCTTAGAGAGCTTACAATTCTTATTTTCTATGGGAGGTATCTCTGTTAATATTAAGAATATTTTAATGTTCATTCATATTAGATATTCGCTATAATTAATATTGCAAGAATTTGCAATAATATTCCACAAAAATCGATGCAGTACAAGAAATAAGAATCGAGATTCAATACCGACCGCCACACCGATCAAAGTTTTTCACCAAGTTTTTCACGTTTTGACAATAGGGTATTCTACACTATTAAAAATATGCAACGAATTGTTGTCATCCTATTAGATAATATTATAATAAAATATATGGCTCTGCCACAGCGGAACGTTCTCGACGTACCCCGAGAGGTGGGGCGCGCATGAATGCAGTCAGTCAACGGTGGCCACCGTTCGACCGTCGCGTGCACACATCATACATCTCCTGCGCAGGGAATATTTTGTTCGTGCTTATCTATCGTAATATAAGTGCTTCTGCCCTAGTACTGTGCTCAATTTATAAACTAACAATATAAACTATATAAGTGCTTGTGCAAGTGTTCCGCTCAGATTCTTCCGCTTATCTACATGCGACGTGTCCGCGGGTGTAATTCAGCACAAAAGGTGAGTCCGTCAGTTTTCCCATCCCAGATCCTAAACCGCAAACCCATTCCAGCCCATCGTGTGTCGGTCGCCATGAGGCGTCGTCACCATATACATGTCTATTGTAAGCAAAATAATGCATATGTTTTTAAAAAATTGCGAAATAAAGTTGCAGTTATTTGTCAACGTTCAAAACGTTTTGTGATCGGTTGAAACTCAGATGACGTCACTGGCAAGTAAAGTAAGTACTTTGATATAAATAGTCTAAGTTCATACTGTCTCCAAAACTCCTTATTCTTAAATACTAAAAAATGCCGCGTTATGACTTTCACTAGGAAGCGGAAACCAATCATATATTACCCTCAGCGGAGCATATTAGTCGGGTGTCTGAGGTTAGAGACTTGGGTATCATTCTCGACACAAAGTTCTCATTTGAACTGCACATCAACCATATAATAACAAAGGCCTATCGTACTTTGGGTTTTATTCTAAGAATTGGACGCGAGTTTAGGCAATGTAGTACACTTTCCCTTCTGTTTAATTCTTTTGTTCGACCTATTTTAGAATTTGCATCCGCAGTTTGGAACCCAAAGTACCACACCTATATAAATAAAATTGAGGCAATTCAAAATAAATTTATACAACATATAAGACGAAGATTTCCTGATAATCCCTACTTACTCAGTGTTTCCTCTTTAACCGACAGACGAACTGAGAGGGACCAGATTTTACTGTACAAGCTTCTGAACAACAGAACTGATTCACCTGAATTATTAAGTAACATATATCTCAGATGTCCTAGATCATGCTCACGCAACGTTGAGAGCCTATTTGACGTGCCCCGGTACAGAACAAACTATACGAGCAATACTTTTATTCCTCGGGTAACGAGGACATACAATACATTTTTCTCTGAAGCTGATCCGTTCGGATGCTCACTTGGTGTCTTTAAGTCAAAAATTAGAGCGTTAATGTTTAAAACTCACACTAATTCAGATTTAATTTGACTCTAATTTACAATTTTGCTTTTTGTTTTTTCCTTTTTCTTTTGTTTACTTTTATTTTGCTATCAAATCTTATTAGTTTATTGTTTAGTTAAGTTTGTATTAGTTTTTTGTAGCGATATTTTGTGTACCTAAAAGTAGACACTTCGCTGGTTTATGAAATATATGTAAAACTCTTACTTTTTGAAATATTTTAATCGTTTGTGTCTTTGAAAAATAAAATAAAAAATAAACTCAAGCCGAACTGCCTTAGTGTTTACACTCTTAGTCACTTGCGTTTGACGTCAATCTAATCATATTGCGCCACCATGACAGTTTGCACTGTTTTAGGCGCGAGTGTAATAAACTAATAACACAAACATTAACATTATTATAAGTTGTTAATACCGCTTAATTTCTGGAAATATTTATGTAACGTGTCTAACAAGTCATAAAGTATGAAAAAAAAATCAAGAAATTGTGAAATACCCTATTATTGTAAAAAATGTTTGAAAATTGATGCTTAATTAAGGACATGCAGGAAATGCGTAAATATTGGATAATCTAATATATAAAATTCTCGTGTCACAGTTTTCGTTGCCATACTCCTCCGAAACGGCTTGACCGATTCTCATGAAATTTTGTGATCATATTGAGTGAATCGGCCAACATCTATTTTTCATCCCGATATTCCCACGGGATCGAAAGTTACGCGGGTGAAACCGCGGGGCGCAGCTAGTAATGTATATTTTAAAAATACCAAGGTATAGAAAAACTGCACATTAACTTAAAAAAACTGCACATCCTTCAAATTTTCGCTAGTGATCCATTATTTTGCAAAAAACCAGACAAATCAACTTCTGGAACTATTTATGGCTTGGCCACACATGACTTGTGATCTGCAAGTCCACGGTCACAAGTCCAGGTCACAATGGACTCGGTCATCAAGTCCCGTATTCAAAATGTGCAGTTTTAGGTCTTGCAATTTTTTATTCTTAGATATTATTACTTGAGCGGCTAGAACAGGTTAGGTTACAAAAGTACTGAACAGTCTACTACTGTCGCTGATTTTGGAATGTTTATGTAAAAACTAGACCTTCGAACCTTGTGTGAGTATAAACCAGAGAGAACGTAGTGATTACATTCTCTCTGAGTATAAACCATAGACTACATAGCTGATGCAGAATTGCAAATTGTAAATTATTGTAAATTGCTAGACGCAAGCAGCAATGTATTGATAAACGCTCATTTCGGAAACCGGAATTTAAGTATTATTGTGTTCATTTTAAGGATATGCAAATGACGTAAAACTAATAAATTAATGAAAACTCATTACCAATGCCAATTATATAAATATTTACATTTTACTAAGTAATTGCGTAGACGAAAATGAATAGGAAACCAGGCTTCCATATCGGCACTTGCCACCTTAAAATGGTAAGCATTAATTTATTGACTCAGTAAACACATAAAATATTCACTTTTATATTAGTTTCAGTTGATAGTATATAGGATATGGAAAACTTATGGTCTTACGACACATAACAGGACTGAAGTTTGGTTCTCATCAGTCCATTTTCTATGATGGTATATTGAGCCTGACGAAATTGGTTGAAATATTTGTAGTATAACCAAGTATGTATAGTACATACTTGGTTAATTTCCTTATTCTACCTACCAACAAATAACTTACTATTAATTGTAATCTAGTCTAATCTATCCTTGTTATGGAATCCAATGTACATATCTAATGTCTAATAAACTGCAGAAGTCGACTTAGGTGATGGTTATAGGATTAATAAATAAGATAAGTAATCACGATGACACAAATAAGTACCTAAACATGACAAACTATTTTTTCCTGTTCTAGAACATTCTTCTATGTATTTCTTTGCCCTAGGAAATTGAATTTATTTTACTTTAACACATTCAGCACTACCTTAAATTTTTATATGGAAGCAAGGATGCCGCTCATAATTTCTATGAACCCGCTGGGCGGGTCACCGGCATAGCTAATCGGAATAAGTGAACCCGCCAGGCGGGTCATCTGGCATTACTTAATGCAAAGTACTAGTTTGTTGGTTTTTTGAGCTGTATATTTGTGTAAGAAGGATATTTGTTACACGATCTGATTATAAGCTCAGTTATACACAGTTTCAGGTGTTTTTGATTATGAAATGGACAAAAATCAGTTGAAAAGTAAAATACTGTCGTAATTTATTCAGTGGTACTCAACGTTTGGTAATTTATTACAGATCTTATTTTACGTTTTGTTTTTATAGATAATCATCGAAAGAGGGATAAGTGACTTGAATGTAGCCCTACACAAAGACACCCTAAGAGAATTTGATGAATGTAGTCAGTATTGTCCAATATATTAAGAAAAAGGAAATTGGATGGCTTCCAAAATTTTGAAAATTCATCTTCCTCGAGTAACATTGACATAATCACATATTCTGACGAAGATGATTAAGAGCGTAGGTACTTATGACAAAAATAGGAGAAAAAATGACTAAAAAAATATGGTCTTAAAGGTCGCATTTTACCTTGACCACTCGGCCCTCTCTGTCGGTCGGTCTTGATCGGGGGAATAATAGGAACAGCATTCTAGTCATACCGCGAGAACTATAGTAACATCAAATTAGACCGATAAAAGTGGGGTCTTCATCTATTGAATATTATGCAGTTTAAATTTTTTTAGTTTTGGTGTAATATGAAGTTATAGTAACTGTTATTCATTTTATACGTAAGACTAGCTGGCAACTTTGTTCGCGTATTTATTACATGTATAGATTAAAGCAAAACTACAGACATGACAGTAAAAATATTTATAGTTACACTGTTGACAACCACTTCGGCTTCGTGAGCCTTCGGCCGAGCCTTGTGGGTTAGTGGCATAGGATATCAACTTTTTTTAACATATTATTTAAACTTCTGAATTTTGACGTCACTATTAATTTCAATTGATTTTGAACCATATAAGACGCCAGCGAAATTTAAAGTAAAACTAAATATTTGTTTAGGAAATATTGTAAAAAAATACAGATCCCGCCTAGCAGGTCACTGGCATGTCATGTACACTTTAGAGAACCCGCCTAGCGGGTTACTGGCACTGCATGTGTTAAAATGCGTGCAAGCAGAGCACTTCACTAGCATTGTTTCTCCAGTGATGGTGGACTATCTTATTTTATAAATAATATGCTTATTATGGATGAATGTTATTGTTATTACTTATTCAAACCTTGTTTTTATTTAAATTTGAAGTGACAACTATGCTGTTGTGTTTCGTGCAGCGCGTAAGTAGCTGGTGGTCCATGGTGGGGGGAAATAAGGAGGGCAACACATCTGTATAACCATGGAGATAGTCATCATTAAGGCTGTTGTGAAAATGGCTCTGGGTGCTTGTATGTTTTTTTTATTGTTTATGGGATTATGCCATAAAAAAATCCAGGTATAGAGCTATTTTCATGACTTTTTTTTTTGTTTGGTAAGAGGTCCACACTGCATGCTTGCATGCAGTCAAATTGGGCCGGCACGACCGGGGAGGTACCTCTCGCTTACACGAGACTGGCGTAAAGTGACAGCTGTGCTGTCGCGTTTCGTGCGGTGTGTAAGTAGCCGGTGGCCCATGGAGGTGGGAGGAGAAAGGAAGGCAGCGCATCTGTATAGCCTCTATGCGGATGTTTGTGGGCGTCGGTAGTCATGAAAATGGCTCCGGCTGCTCGTTTGCCCTCCTATATCATAATAAAAATAATAAATAAATAAAAGACTACCGTCCTAACAGATGCATTCCTCCCTTCCAATGTGTGAAAGACTAAACACAGAGTTGCCAAGGAGCAGTGTACAACTGTGGCATATGGACAGATAGTGTACAACAAATTACATAATTGGAATTTACTAATAGTGATTAATATTTTAGCCCGAAGCCTTATCAATGTCTGACAGTGTACTTGAGGAGGAGGAGGAGTCACCGAAGAAAAGACAGCAACTGATAAGTTTTGGGCATACACAATGGGGATTTAATAACTGGAGTTGGGCTGTGACCGGGCAAGAACTAGGTAATTGTGAGATTCTTAATTTAAACCATGGTTTGTGCATATCTATCAGATATAAATGTTATTGGAATATACAGAAAACACTTGCAGATATGGTGTTATACTGATAACTGTATCCAACATTAGAATGTTGAGTGTAAAGATACATGGTTGATAAAAGAGAGGCACAATATGAAATCACTTAGTGTACCATTTTCAGGCTACACAACAAAAATGAGATCAATCTAAGATATATAGTTTAGCCATAGGAATTTTTTAACCCTTTTTCTTATATTATACATGATGGTACAATAAAAAAAGCAACATTGCCTCTCTGTGTACTCAAGGGAGTGCACTAAAACTAAATCTTTCCTAAAGATAGTACAGATCACAGTTATCCCACTCCAATTTAATTGATGAATTAGATATAGACATCTTACCACAAGGTGGTCAAGGGCTCAATTTTTACTTTGTTTAGTGCGACAATGAGTTGCTGTGGTGTTGGGCTGATAATTTAGCACAGATCATTGTCTCTCACATATCTTCTTTTTATAATCTCTAATGTTGTTAAGTTTTTAATCATCATAGGACACCAAACTATGTAGTTATTGCTTGTGACTGTACTCGTGATGTTCCCAGACTTCGTGGACCTCAACGGCACCAAGTACGCCGCGGGCGTGGTGGCCTTCGTCTCAATCACAGTCAAGTCCCTGGACATAAGCAGGGAAAACATCGGCTATGCCATCTCGGTATCGTCGCGAAAGGGCTCTGCTATACACAATGCGAGAAAGGTATTTTTTACAATTTTTGTATTTTTACTATTTTTTTTACTTCGACTGCTCGTTTGCCCCCTATACCAATAAGGGGCATTTTCATCCGCATAGCGGCTACACAGATGCGCTGCCCTCCTTCCCCCTCCCACCTCCATAGGCCACCGGCTACATACACACCGCACAGAACGCGCACATCTGTCACTTTACGCCAATCTCATGTACGCTATTTTTAGTATATTTTTTACTACCTGTATCATGCGCGCGTTGCTACGCCACCAACAGATACGTCAGCATGAACTATCACGGCAATATATAAAATTCTTTGGAATGACTCGCATCGAAATCGGATTATTTGTGATTTGAGATACTCTACGGATGTATAACAGCTTCGAAAATGCAGGAAGCTGAAAACATTTATAATAAAAGACGTTTATAAAAAGTAATCTTATACATATTATAAAAATAAGTCAGCCGGCTGCGTCTTTCTGTCTGTTTGAACACGATAAACTAAAAAACTACGCAACGGATTTTTATACGGCTTTCAACAATAGAAGGAGTAATTTTTGAGGAACGTTTAAGCATATAAATTATTATGCTTTTATGTATATTAGCAGAAATACGCCGTTAAATGTTGAAGAGGTCGCCAAAAATCTCACCAACTGGGAGCTTTCCACGCAGATGCCGCGTAAACTAGTAAAGATATAGTTGACTAATGTACTAGCGAATTCAAAATCTATAAAAATGCTACAAAAAAGTTCAAGATAACATATCTCTTATTGTTTACTTACAATAGTCACTTTTATGCTCAAATTTTTAATAAAAACATTACGTTATTTTCAAAGCAATTTTCTTTAGTTCAGCATTAATCCTTATCCAAATGAATATGTTAGTTAGCTTAGGCATTTAATGCAAATTAAAATTGCCCTTCACGCTATATCAATCAGATGAATAGTTTTTGAGATATCATCGTAAGAAGTAAGTATTATGGACGCGCGACTGCGAGCGCCCTGAGCGCGTTGTGGTGTGACGTCACAGGCGGTCCGGTGCGGGCGGCGGTGGTGTGACCGTTAGCGGAACTCAATATTTTTCGAAAGTTTGAATGCCTGTAAAATCAAAACTACTAGGAATTTTTGAATGAAACAAAAAGTTGTATATTTATTTACTTACGGGCCTTACTGGGACAAACATTCAAGCGATTTGGCATACCTAATAAGTAGTAACATTCTCCATTAGGCACAGGATTTTTTTAAAGTTTTCTCTAACTTTGTACACGCTGTATAGCAGCTAATCGCCGGCCGGGGTTATTCACCCCGTACGAGGTTGCCGTTCGCTGTACGAAACGTTACAAATAATGTTTATGTTTTTTCGCTGTTTAACTTGTTTGAAAAAAGTATTTTCGTTATACTTGTCGTTAACTTATTTTTAATAGTTTAGGATTAACTAAAGGCACCTCTAGTATATATGGTTTAATTTAAGAACTCTCGCTTGTATCAACGTTGTATATAGATAATACATTCGTGTCTGTGAAGGAAAGTAAATACACACTAAATTTCAACACGATCGGTCAAGGCGTTGAGTAGTTGACATACTGACAGCAGCGCCACCTACCGGATCCAATTGTATTTTTTAAGTATCCACGTAACCATCGAAATGCCCATATAAAATTTTAACCCAATCGGTTCAGCCGTTTAAAAGTTTACTTGTTTTCCCTCGGGAATGAAGCATTTTCCCGTGGTAAAAAATAGCCTATGTTAATTTGTGATAATGTAGCTTTTTGAATTGTGAAAGAAGTTTTGAAATCGGTTAGTACTTTCGGAACCTATTCATGACATACAAACACACACACACACACAAAAACAAATCTTTCCTCTTTATAATATAAGTATAGATGAACAGTCGGGGTTACAATTGTGACGCCCATAAACATTGGCGTTGAGGTTAAGCTGACGATCCTCCCTTTCCGCCCTCTGTGAGCCATCGGAAACTCGTGCAACGCACGAAACGAACGAACGTGCCCATGCGGCATGACAATACCGCTTACTACTAAAAATTTGCAAAAATTTTTGGGAGATATAAGAAAGGATGTAAGCTTCATACCGAAACATTTATGAGGGGCAACATCGTGTGAAACAGTAACCGGTGCACCGTAACGTTCGTTTACTTCAGAATCACGCTCGTTCTTAAGGAGTAAACTTTTTTTAAATTTTTATTCCGTTTGCTTAGAAACATTCACAACAAAGCTCTGCTCCACGGGCCACCCGCACGAAACGCGACACATTATTATCACTTTACGAACGCACAGACACACTCGCATGCACGCACATATACACACACGTATGTGTGTGCGTGCATGCACGCACACATTTTTCAATTTAACCATTATGTTATACCATATCTTTCCTCCCATCGAATGGGCAATTCGAAACTCACTCGCCAGCGGTACCTCCCTGGTAACAGGCTCTATTCAGCATGGCACTACCTCTTACATGACATCAACAAACGGCTCAAGCGCAAGACCGGCGCTGACAATATGCCAGCAAATGCCGAGTTTGAGAGATTTGCAAGGAACACCTATTGTAATTTGTAATGTCTGTAATATTTAATTTGTATGGGTCTAATAAATTATTTCTTTCTTCTCTGTTTCTTACTAAAATGTAACTCCAGATGGCGGTGACAAACGCCCTAAAGGAGACGCTGATGAGCTTCGGGGGCTGCGTGGGCCACGAGCTGCAGGAACTGCTAGAGGCGCCAGAGGCCAGCCGCGAGGAGCCCAAGAACTTGCCCAAACATGAGTTCGTGCGAGTCCTTCCGCGCGAGGACGCGCGAAAGGAGGACCCGGTGCGACCCCCGCCGCCAGTCAAAAACGCGCCCCCGCCGGTGGCCAAGGCCCACCCCATGCCCATGCCTCCCAACAGGCCCTCGATGGTGCCTCGCCCCCCCGGGCCCTCGGTGCGCCCCAATTCCAACGTAAGTTTCGTAATGATGCCCCCGCTGTACGGGCCCCCCCGTCTCGCGGGGCCCCCGCCGCCGCAAATGTACCCCAACTACTACGAGTACCCGTGGCACTTCACGTACGAGCCGTACGACCGTCACCACGGTAACGTTAATTTGAATTTCAACATTCCGCCGAAGAACCTCGTCGTGAACAGCCGCTCCGGGCCGGAGTGTAAGAACGCCTGTGTCCGCCCGAGCGGTCCAGAGGACATCCAGTACCCGCCGCCACAGAACCAGGGCTGCTGGATCAAGCCCACGATATTCTACGACGGCTTCTGGACCGAGCAGAAGGTAAAGAAGTGGGTTGCTGAGCAGGTGGAGAAACAGTTTCCTGAAGACACCAACAAGTCATCTTCGCCGAGTAACGCTCAACCGGACACGGCTCCTAAGTCTTAGGGTAGGCAGCACTCGATACCGTTTATTAGATCTCAGAATTTAAGGTGCCACATAAAAATATAACAGGAGGGAAAAAATAGCTTAGGAATTAATAGAAATGGCAATTGATCTGAACTAGTGATATGAAATTCAAATTGTAATAAATTCATGCCATTTCTGCCGACTTAGGTGTTTAATAGCGAAATGTATTTAGATACAAATTATGAAATACATATGGCCAATTTTAGAAGACATGTCGGCACCAATTTCGTTCAAAATACAGAAGAAAAGAGCTAAATTAAAATAGACAGGGTGTCAGAGGTATGAAAAATGCACTAATATGTGAATGGAGGCATCACTGGTGGCCAGGAGACAGATTAAAAAAATCCCTAGAACTGTATTTAGTGCATTAGTGATGGTCCGCACTCGCATGGTCGCTTAGTACTCCACGGATGCGCATACGTTTGCAGACGTATGTTTGCGGCAGTACGCAGTCTTTGTCGGATTCTCGGCGCAGTGGTTGCATTGTTAACTTAACATTAGTTCCGGACATCCGTGCGGACCGTAGCATACAAATGCAGCCCAACAGCTACACGAAATTGTATTTGTTGTGCTTTAGACTGAGGTTACACGGTCAGGCTGACGTCAGTCCTACCAGACCTGACAAAATAATAAAATCTATACATACAATAAAATCGTAAGAAAGTCAAAACTGTACCTTGAATATTTTTTCAAAAGAATGCTTGGGGCGTGATCTACAATCGATATCGAGGCCAGAAATGTATTTTTTAGAATTTTTGTCTCGTCTATAGGTATGTCCAGGCTAAGAAACTCAAAAAGTATGGATTTATTTATATATTTTATGGATTTCATGGATTTACTTCAAATTTTGCATGAATAACTACTAACTAACAGTCTAACAGGACAGACTAACAGGTCGGGTCAACATATAGGCCACAATTATCTAGATATTTCCACGGGATCGAAACTTATGCGGGTGAAACCGCGGGGCGCAGCTAGTATTTAAATAATTGTTAGTTTGGACTTTTTATCCACCAGTCTGCGCTTATACTAGCATTTTTCATCCATTCTAAAAGCAATCCCAGACTGAACTGACGCCAAACTGACGGTGTAACCTCCGGAAAACAACAGAAAAAACGGCCGCGTATCAGTATCCGTTAAAACAACCTACACCAATGCATTTAAACAATTCTGCAAAATATATACAATAACGAACACAAACTCAAGGAATATCTTGATTGAGCTGATTATAGATCGCTTCAGATAAGCTTCTTGTCATAGTCGTGTGTTTATTGGACAGCACACAACAAGACAATTGAAAAGAGTATTGTTCTGTAACAGAGTGTTACTAAAAATAATATTAGGTGTTTTTTTTTTCTGAAAAAAATATCACTGCTAAGAAATGAATTAGAACAGATGTTTAAGGTTATATTCCTCAAATTTATTCTGGCTAACCTGACACTAACTACACATTCTTAGGCCAATGCTGGTCAGAATGTAAAATTTTCGATGAAAATTATTAATTACCTTTTGTTCTGTATACTGAACGTTGTCTATGACTAATCGTGTTAGACTTGCTAGGGAGTATATTTTAACCAAATGTGGTGAACTATTTTTGATTGAATTTTTCAATGTTACAAATTGTAGATTGTTATATGGAGGCGATGTGATTTTCGCTTGCATCGGATATTTCGGCACAACACAAGCATATAGCACGCGTGTCGTACGGACGGATAGAATTGTTAGGGGAGTAAGGAATCTTACAGCGCATTCACGACCACAGCGGTGCGAATTGCGGCGCGGTGAGCGGATCGTCTGTCTCTCTCTCACTCGCGCGTCGAGTATCGAGTGAAAGAAAGACAGACGATCCGCTCACCGCGCCGCAATTCGCACCGCTGTGGTCGTGAACGCGCTGTTATACGTAGGGCCAAGAACCTACGACTGTCAGCTACGTCAGGTATTTTAGAGTATGCTTCAAGTTCAGTTCAGGTAGTGACATGTTTGGCAGCCGAATTGGGCCTGCACAACCGGGGAGCACATACGATACTGAATTAAAGTGACAGCTATGTTGTTGAGTTTCGTGCGAAGTGTTTCCAGTGACCTATGGAGGAGGAATCACACTCCTTGTGCAGTGCATCTGTACAATGTCTATGGGCGTCGGTAGTCATCAAAATGTCTGCGAATGCTCGTTTGCCACCTATATAAAAAAAAGACACGAAGAATCATGGGCCTATGGTATAGTAAGAGTCGACGTTGGGATACTGAAGCTAATAATCACAGACAAGGAATCAAAATGTCTAAACCTTGAAATCTCCAAAGATTGCTAAAGAAATATCATGAAGGTTTTATCTCCATACAGATATAAAGGTCGATATTTTTTTTCAATCAATCAATCAAATCATTTATTTGCTCAAACATGTACATATCTTCAGGTGGCAATGAATAATAAGAGAACAATGTTTGCCTATAACGAGGCCTGCAAATATTGCAAATTGAGTATAAATTATTATATAAACATAAAATAATCACGGAGCCGATGTTATTGTAAGGCCACCAAGGGCATCTATCTTTTTTTTCCCTCTTAAAACTAAAAATCTTAAATCAAAATAACTAATGAAACAATTGCCAGGGTCTCTTATGAGATTTCAGGACTTCTAACCTAAACTAAATTAAATAAAAGTAATAGAAAATGTTCACTCAACTTGCTCCGTAGATTACAAGTACGGCTCCTGACTCCCTCTGTCCGATAGACACTGTCATTTGACGTGTCTTTTAATCCAGGCCAACCGATATTCAGACTTATCGGTAAAAGTGCGCTGTGTATTCCGGGTGTTATCTGTGTTTACGGGTATCATGCCATGTCACTGGGACGTTGGCGTAATTGTCAAATGAGTATACGGCGTAAGGCCGTGTCTCCAATCTGCTCTTTTTGCACGCTGAAAGACGTGATCAGTGACGCGAAAACTACCTCAGATGAGGTGACAACTTGATTGTTGCGGGTCTTAATTCGGCAGGGAGGTTCCATTCTCTAATTCCCTGGGCGGCCGTAACGCGATCTTCCTGTAAGCGTTGCTTACATACGAAGGGACATGGCATGGACATATATTTCCACTGCGTGTGTGGTCCCACTCGTCCAAATGTGCCATCATCTTCTGGCCAAACTGGCATTGCTAGTTTATAGCGAATAGATGCGCTATCAACTACATGGTCGAGTGCCTTGATGTATGACTCTATTAGTAATGGCAAGCTGTGTTCCCTGAGAGAACTTGGCCGGCGAAGGAATCCTCGTCGTATGTCGACGAACCTTCCTCTTGTCTCAACGTAACAAGACGTGCACAAGCACATTGTGCAGTAGTAGGCCCAAGCTGATTTAGCCCCATTCTTTGCGAAGTAAGGCTGGTTGGACCCGATTACGTCGTATTCCTTCTCGCACAGAGGGATGCACCCTTCTGTTGTGACTGCGAACTCATTCGTTCGCCGGTAGGGCGCTACACCGGGAAACCCCATCATATCAATATCCGAAAACATTGGTTAATTTTTGGGTTTCGTGGCTACAGTAGATAGCCTTGTAGGCTTCCGTCCGCTACTATTCGGATCCCTTGGCGGTAGTGGAGGTGCGGCTGTGCTCTCTGATCCTTTGGACCTCTCCGTGAACACGCGCGTTTTCTGCCGTTTGGGTCCGCTCGTACGCGGTGCTGTCTCTGTTTGCACTTCCGACTGCATGTCTATGTTAGCTGTGGTGTTTGCCATCTTGGCGAGACCGCAAATCTCCTAGACATTTTGGGAAATAAATTTTTCAAGAGGCAGTTGTGTAACAGATTATGAAAGATGGACTGAGAAGTTAGATGTACGTATATGACGATGGTTTGACAGTAGCAGGATCTTGTTTGCAATCGATTTTGTATAAGTAACAATTTTTTTATTTTTCAAAATATTTAGACGTTTTTTAGCACGTCCAATCTGAAATACATTGTTTTTATACTTTTTCGATGTAGGATATACATGTGATAGACACTCGTGGAATTGTATAGATGCATGATAAATAATAGAATCACGGTCGGGTCGGATCTAGCTATTTATCGTATATCAAGTTTAGTGTATAATAGATGTAAAAGTAAGATATTGTGTGCGTTGTTTTTATTGAAATAAAAAATGGAAAATATCACATGTTTGATTGTCGGCGCTACCTCTGTTCTGTCTTTTTTATTATCTTTTATTTTCAATGTTCATACAATATTTTATTTTTAGCTTTTATTTTTTATGTTTGTAAAAACTGAACAAAATTACAAAAATGACTAGTAATTGTAGAAATGTAAATTGTATGCTGAATAATATAAGAAAATATTTAAATGTTTTTAGGATATTTGACCTCCAGAATGACAATCCAAATCCAAGGCAAATAATCCAAAGATTTGCTATATTTTTTTGATAATACGACGCGCCTCATATTGCAGTTAGAATGTAAAACCGATGATCCCTTAATACATATATACAGGGTTAGTTTTTGGTCACCGGCCAAATTTTAAATTATGGAAGTAAACATCTACTTAAGTATGTGTTTTAAATTTTATCGTCTAACTGTAATATTTTGTTAAATAAAAATCTATTTGAAATGTTCCTTAAAAATACATCGATCGTTGTTCGCACACAAAATGTATTGACCTCAAGGCTCAAACAGTTGACGGACGCAAAGGCCGGCCGGCAATGCAGTACAGAGTTAATTACAGCTTACACGATAATATTTTTAGTATGGGGAAAAAATATTATATTTTTTATTTCATAAATCGATTGGATTTTCGATTCTGAACCAAATCTGGCCGGTGACTAAAAACTAACCGTGTATAGTGACGACGCCTATAGATGTCCGTCCGCACAGTTGATTATGTGGCCGCGTTGCCCTGTGAATATCAATGGCCAGATTCAAGCACGAAACGCGATAGGTAGCAGAAAAATTACGTCTGTATTGATCTGTGCTAGTGTAGTAATTGCCATACATTTTACTAGATCATTATTTTTCACTTTTTTGGGGCGCACACTTAACCCTTACCCAATTCCTCCATTCAATTGTCACTCCTGCGTGCCCCCAAAACCTCACAAGTTTCGATAAATAAGGTTTAGCTTAATCTATAACTCGTACATCAATGGCAGGACACGAAGACAACTATGTGCCAATGCGACATAGACGAGCTCGTGGAGAAAATCCAAAAGGAGGGAAAAAAGGAGTACAGACAGTGGCAGATCGACATACGGCAGGACGTTGGTTAGCATCACTGCAATTACTGAAAGGGGCCAAGATAGGCTGGACCCAGCTGTATACACGAGTATAGTAGTCCCACACAAATAAATTACATCGGCTTTCGATGTTGACGCAGAAGAATACAAGCACTCATGCTATCTCGCTCGCGATATCTGTAGGCACAGCATGACTTGATGTTTGTGTGAATGACAGCTGACGTTAGGCTAAGCAACTGGCGAACGCCAATACCGCCAGCTCTCGTTTGACAAACGGCGAATGAGAGTTTCCCGTGCAGGCAATACTTTGCCTGGTGATTGGCTGAAATATTTTCGGGCGTTTCAAAAAAATGTCTACTGCGCAGGTACATCGGTGTAACTTATTTCTGTACTACACTTATGTATGCGTGCTTGTGTAGTATCCATGGTAGCGTTCAAGTATTACGTAACGCAATTTGGGTGGCAGGGGGGCTTTTGCAATACGTAACGAGACGTTACAGGGGCTGGAGGGAGGTTTCGAACAACGCTTTACGTAACATTCTTTTTCTTTAAATAAAACAAATAATATCCCAGGTTTTTTTTTTTTTTGATGTGTATGAGGTGCTTATCGCCGCCTTCGCTGGCGCAGCGATTGTGCCTTTATAATGAGATACCTTGATTTATTTGTCTGTTGAAGTATATCCCAGGTTGGCAAAATTAGGACAAATGAATTTAAATATAAGTATGCTGAGTTGTGTGTTACGTAAGGTTTTGGGAGGGGGGAGGGGGGCGGGGTTGGATACACAGCAGCTTTACAGCGTATTACATTGGGTCAAAAATTGTGTCACGTAATATTAAAAAAAAAAAACCACCCGTATATTTCAATGCATAAAGTAGCTTAGTGTTATTTTAGATTACATATTAGTACGAATTCCAGATCAGACAAGATTCCAGAAAGTAAGACATGTTGCTTCCTCCGAAAGAGCTCTAAATTCAGTCCAAAAAGAGGAGGTCGTAAGTCCTTGCCAAGGCTACTGTCTTGC
>LUGF01017230.1:118902-133304 GCA_001625245.1 Calycopis cecrops | reverse complement strand
CTTTTGTTGCTTTGTTTGATATAAGATCTCTTCTGTTGTTTATAAGTTGTATGGTTTCATTACTTAGTTGGTATTTTTGGGTGTTCTGGTTTCTATTTGAAGTCGACCGGCTTACCAATTGTTTTTCTAAAGTTTCATATTTCTGAATAACATCCGTGTCCTCATTTAATAGCTGTTTGTTGAGTTGTATATCTTTGATTTCATCTATTGTTCTTGATTTTGTTTGGGTTTGATGTTTTCTTGGTAGTTTATTTGGGGTCTTTCTGAGGGAGCTGCGTATCATACGATGGTTTGTGTTGAAGTTTAATTTAGAAATAACATTTGTGTCAGTAAAGGCTTTTGGATGATTTGTGATTATGTAGTCTATTTCGTTTTTAATCCAGGTCCATTTGTTCTTCGCTTTCTTCTTGAACATTGAATTTAGTAAAGTAAGATTATGTTCTAGTAGAAATTCGACTAGTCTTTGTCTATTTTTGCTTCTTTTACCATATCCAAATGGGCCAAGGGTATATTCGCAGCTATTTTGCTTTGATCCAACCTGCGCATTGAAATCTCCCATTAAAATAATATTGTTATCGCTGTGATTGTTTAATATTTGCGACAGATCTTCATAAAATGAATCTAATATTGACTGTTCAGCTTGCTCTGTAGCTGCATATACTTGTATTATTGACCAGATTTTTTTTTTGTTAGGAAATTTGATGTTAAGTATAGCTAGTCGATCTGAAATTCCAATTAATTCCTGTATGTATTGTTTCAAGTATTTTTTTATTAAAAAGCCTACTCCATGTTGTCCTGCTGTTTTGCCTTTCTGGTATAAGATATACTCATCATACTCTAAAATTTTTTCTTCAAGTCTTCGCATTTCACTAATGCCAAGTATATCGTATTTTATGTCCTTGAGAGCGTTGTCTAGTTCTAACAGGCTTTCACTGGTTCGGAGGGTTCTAGTGTTTAATGTTGCAATATTGTAACTTTCATGCTTTTTCGCTAGAGGGGGGTGGTCTAGTTCGCCCGCGGGGACCAGCCGTATTGGGGAACGTTTTGTTTGTTGTGAGCAAATGTTTTGTTGTGGTGTTCCGGTTCTCATATTATTGCTTCCTATAGTTGTTCTTATCTGAGAGGGAAAGAGAGTAAGATCTCTCTCGCATGTGCTGAAATGCATACAACTTTTGTACTTTAGTCTCTTTTCCCTGTGTAGTTGGGGTAGTTTGTGGGCTTGGGGTCTCAGACCTTTTCCTTTTGTCATTACCCTTGTTATTTAATTTACTTGCTTGGTTTCTTTGCAATGCTTCTTTAGTTAAATCTTGTGTTATGTAGGTACCAGTTCTCATTTTCTTCTTGTTTTTCAAGATCTCAATTTTCTTTTGAAGGGTTGTAGTTGCAAGTAGAATTGGTCTTACCCTACCATCTACATTCGTTTTCTTCCCTATTCTAAGAGCTCTGTCGATTTCACCGTGTTCAATCTGCACATCTATCTCTGCCAGGGTAGTTGTTATTACGGCTGTCAAGTTCTCTGGTTTTTCCTCATTTATCTCCGGTATTCCATGGATAAGTATGTTGTTACGTTTGGCGTTTGTCTCGAGGTTTTCGATTTTTTTACTGAGTTTTTCCACTTCATTCTTCAGTTTTTCGTTTTCTTCAACAAGTGGTTTGATTTTTTCATCCACTTTCTGTAGTATAATTGAGGTTATATTCTCCGTAATAGTCGTTGTTTGGTTATTCATTTTTTCAGTCATTTTCTCAAGAAGTAGTAACATTTCGGGTGACAGTTGAGCCATCTTGCGTAGAACGGAACGTATCTCACTAGTGAGTTGAAGTTTCTGAATGCACTTTTTTGTTTTTGTGTTGGCAGCGATGACAATGTGTCAATAAAACTGACTGGTTGATTTTCTGACAGCTAACCTAGGTTTCGATATTGATTTTTGGCACAGTTTTTCACACTTCCGAGTTATATTTCGATTGTTTTTCTTATGAAAATCGATGCACAGTTGTGACAGCAGTTTATATCACGGCACTTTTGTTTGGATATGCGAAAAATTTTCGTTGATTCCGAATAAAATGCGGGAGCGATTAACAAAGCGTCTGACGTATGTAGCACCGGAAACGTCCACTCTACAGCGTATTACATTGGGTCAAAAATTGTGTTACGTAATATTAAAAAAAAAACCACCCGTATATTTCAATGCATAAAGTAGCTTAGTGTTATTTTAAATTACATATTAGCACGAATTCCAGATCAGACAAGATTCCAGAAAGTAAGACATGTTGCTTCCTCCGAAAGAGCTCTAAATTCAGTCCAAAAAGAGGAGGTCGTAAGTCCTTGCCAAGGCTACTGTCTTGCTGACAAGCAGTCGATCGTGAATCAGGCGATCAAACGCCTTATCATAATCGACGAAGCAAATAAAAACATCCTGTTGCATTTCTCTGCATTTTTGGACCAAAACCTATAATGCAAACCATGCTTCTCTTGTGCCCACTCCAGATCTAAAACCAAACTGACTGTCACCAAGTTGTTCGACACATTTTATGATGACCAGGCTGTCGCAGTGATACGGGGCTCGGATAAGCAGAGCATGTAGCGCCAGGGGTCGCGGGTTCGAATCCCGCCTTTGTCATGGATGTTTATCTATGTATTACATATATTTCTATAACAAAAATCTTAAATATATAAAATTCCTTAAATTTATAAAACATATTAAATATATTCCGTTGTAGATAGTACCCGTAACACAAGTCCTTACTGTACTTAGCACGGGGCTAGACAAACGTTGTGCGTAAAGGCCAATTCGACTGTATGCTTGCATGCAGTCGAATTGGGCCGGCACGACCGGGGAGGTACACAGCTTACACGAGACCGGCGTAAAGTGACAGCTGTGCTGTCGCGTTTCGTGCGGTGTGTAAGTAGCCGGTGGCCCATGGAGGTGGGAGGAGAAAGGAGGGCAGCGCATCTGTATAGCCTCTATGCGGATGTTTGTGGGCGTCGGTAGTCATGAAAACGGCTCCGACTGCTCGTTTGCCCTCCTATACCATAAAAAAAAAAAATTCATTTATTTTTTATATTTATTTTACCGCGCACCAATTTAAGCACTTATATCCCCGCCCGAGTTACGGTTACTCAGAATTTAGTGTAGTCATTTTCAGCGCCCCAGCATTCTAGATTTTGCTCTCATTAAAAGCGTCTAACTCAGCGTCTGCCCGAGTAAGACGTTACACGAGCTAGAATCGCCGAATCGAGACTTCGGTCCTCACGAAAATGTAGTATTCTCTAAAAAGATTATCGACTAAAAAATCCGGTCATCTCGATACAATGGCGGACTGTCCTTTGGAGGCTGGACCCAACGGCATTACAAACAAACTGCTCAAAACCTTTTAAATATTTCTAATGTGCATATTCAATGCAATCGTTTCCAGACATGGAAGGAAGCCACTGTTAATATTCACAACCAGTCAAGCCTAGAAACTTATTAACAAGCTACCGTCCAATAAGTCTCAATAACTCGCTGGCTAAGCTTTATGAAAGGGTTCTTATTAAGCAAGTAGGGAAGGATAAACAACTCTTCATAGACCAGCAATTTGCATTTCTCGAAGCTGACCTTCACAAGTCTCTCAAGCTGCAAACGTATATAAACATTCGACATGCGCCTTCTTCTTCGACGTGGCAAAAGCGTTTGACAAAATCTGGAACGAAGGCCTGATTTATAAACGATGCCGTCTAGAAATGGCAGACAGATTAATACTCATAATTGAGGACTACATATCTAATCGGCACTCCAGATACCAGGCACACTATTTTTCTTGCACCCCCTCAGCGCCAGAGTCCCTAGGGTCTCTTTACTATCCTCAATCCTATAGAACCTGTTCAAGAGCGATATCCCGCTACATACCAGGGTAGACCTGGCGATGATCGCAGACGATACCGCCCTGTAAGTAGGTACCTGCACGTATCTAAGCTCAGTCAAGGTATCCGACGCTAATCTCCAGCGAGCCATCACTACGATCGGTGACTGGTTCGCTCCATGGAGAATTCTGAAAAGAGTAATATAGGTAACTGAAGTCCAAGGTCACAAGTCCACGACACCGTGGACTCGCCGTTATCAAGTCTCGTGTAGCCAAGCCATAAATAGATTCCAGAAGTTGATTTTTCTGTTTTTGTGCAAAATAATGGATGAATTTAGCAGACTTCTTCGTAGACTTATCGTAGCCGTTTGCGTTCGTAGCGTCTCCATTTGGTGAAATATTCAAAGGTTTGATCCGTACACTAATAAAAGATTCACCAGTGAGACCTTTACAAGAGAGGCGGAAATCCGACTAGTACCCAAATAAGAAATGGGTCAAAAATAGATTTTCGAGTTTAGTATCATAATAATATTAGTATAATAATAAAGGTGGGCCTTTGAACATTTCAACAACACACGCTTTTGCCTAACGTTTCTTAGCGAGGTTTGTAAAAAAATATATTCCGGGGTGCTTGATTTGCTATTATATCTATTTAATAATAATATCTGTGGACTCACCACACTACATTAGCCTTGAGTCTAGACCCGTGCTAAGTACCGTAAGGACTTGTGTTACGGGTACTAGACAATGAACAATATATTAAATAAATATATGTTTTAAATTTTATATATTTAAGATTTTTATTATACAAATACATATAAGTACAAAGATAAACATTCATGACCTAGGGCGGGATTCGAACCCGCGACCCCTGGAGCAACATGCTCCGCTTATCCGAGCCCTGTACTACTGAGTCCGCCAGATCGTCTATTGTTTTAATGTTGTTTAAATTAAGTTACATAGATTACTTTGCTGCTAGACTGAGCCGTTGCTACTTTTGCCTAGGGGTTACCCTGCCACTGAGGATACCCATAACTCCTAAAGGAAATATATTTTTTTGGTCAGATAAGAGCTGATGATGATTAGTTGCATGTTTATTCCATCATGAACCTTTGACTTCAGAATCCGCAGACGAGAAGGCAAAGAAGCCGCGCAACGTGAACTTCTACGGTTTAGACAAGAAAAGTTCGACGCCCCCCTCGACCGGCAAACACGGGAAGCACCTAGTGATCGACTGTTCGCCAAACGAGAAGGGAAAGTTGCACTTCGTGACCACGACCAGGTCAGACGGGATGAATCTGGGGAAGACCAGCACAGGCGGAAAGGGGATAGAATGCCAGTGCGGGAAGTCAACGTCGCAGCTCGTGATCCCCTACCCAGACGGGGATGTAAAGTTGCATTGCGTGACCCAACCCTGCCCAGACGAGGATGGAAAGTTGCCCTGCGCGACCCATCCCTGCCCAGACGAGGATAGAAAGTCGCACAACGTGTCCCATCCCTGCCCAGACGGGGATAGAAAGTCGCACGTGTCCCATCCCCGCCCAGACGGAGATAGAAAGTTGACCCACGCGACCCGCCTCCATCCAAACAAGGATAGAGAGTTGAACTACGTGGCCAAGCCCTGCTCAGACGGGAAGACAGAGTCAAACGTTGTGGCCAAAGTCGGCCCAGACGAGAGGACAAAGGGCGTCGGAAAAAAATTTTTTTGCACAAAAAAGTGGGCCAAGTTTCGCATAGACATATATGTACGTCCGAAAAAACACAATAAATGTCATAAATGTTAAAAAAGATTTTAGTTGCCTGTTTCATTTGTCATGTACCGAACGATAACGCCACGCTGTTTCGCAGCAGAATTACGGCGGCACCACCGTGGTCGGTGGTACCTCCACGGCCGCGGCGGTGCCGGAGCTCGCTCGCCTCGCTCACGCGACACCGGCGTGAAGTGACAGCTGCACTTCCGTGTTCCATGCTGTTTGTGAATAGCCACTGGTCCATTGGAGGGAAGGAGGAAAGTAAGGGTATCAGCATAACATGTGATGAAGCGGGGTTCACTGCGTCTTTTTTCTCCGGTTGTGCGGACTGAGGAAAGAACTTTAACCATCACGTGAGTACTTTTGTAATCCTCGGGAAACGTATTGCATAAATACTTTTAAAATAATAGGTAAGTACTTATAATGTGCATTATCAATGAGGCTAGACTGAGTTTGCTAAAGTCAGCGTGTTTCACAAAATGATGAGACCTCAGTATAGTCAGGGCCTTAGTGTCCTGCCACTGGTTTTCAGGACCAGTATTCTTTCCTTTAGTGGCGAAGTCATGTTACTAGAACAACAACGCATCTTCACGACAGTTGGATATTGGGATAGGAAAAGCGAACATAAAATATACGAAGATTATATAGTAAGTTAGATAAGCAATGAAATATAAACAACAAAATATATATTACTATACCTAAATATATGTCCATATTTATACACATTTATAACAATATTATAGTCCCTTAGTTGTCATACAAATTGAGTCTATATTTGATTATACTATGTATTATATACGGCGCCGTACCGTGTGCACGTGGACAGGCTCTTATACTTTTATCTAGTATTAGTAAATTACCTACATATTAAATTCAAATTAAAATTCAATACAATAAAAATACACTTACAATTAAAAATCCCAATTGATCATTTGATAAAATTTGTATTCCAAAAAAATAAGATGTTATTTTGATCACTATAATATTATATTCGTCCAATAAAAAAAATGTGTTATTCTATGACTTAATACTCAGTGCCAGTTATTAATAATTACTAAAATGTGAATATGAAGTCGGTACCAAGTAAATTATTTAACTAGATAAATAACATAAATATTTTCATGGCATGCGAAAGACATCTAAGACACTCTTGGCAGATACTTGAAATCGATTTAATGTACACCATTGCGAAAATATTCAGTAGGTAAACTAAGCCCATAAATAAAATAGTTATACGCGAACAATAAATAATTTTTAAACAATACAGACTAATTGAACCTATTTTGATAAATTACGTCAATAAAATTAAATAAGTCTTAATAGTGCTGATATTGATGCAGTTCTAATTTCGGAGTCGTTTTTAAAGCAATCACTCTTGTCTTCGCAGTATGCAGTCCCAGGGGTACGTACTCATACGCAATGATAGAACCGGCAAAGGCGGTGGAGGAGTAGCGATGTATCAAGGTTCTGATATTCACTACAAGACTATAGATAAGTCTCCTTCTCAATATACTGAATCTTCTGAATATCGAACTATGTTTACATCATAACAAATTGCTACTCGTCTTCTTTTTTAGTCCCAATCTTAACATTGATTATTTTGATGGCTTTGACAGTTTCCTTAATGATTACTGCACAATCTATCAACACGTCATCATAATGGGTGATTTTAACACGTGCTTATTAAAAAACAATGTTCGCGCTCGTAAGTTACATTCTGTACTATCCTCTTTTAATCCTCATATCCTACCTACTTCTACCACTCATCATTTTCCTAATGGTCTCCCTTCTCTTCTAGATTGTGTCTTCTGCGAATAATGTTGCTACGCATGGTCAACTCGCTACTTCATTTTCTTACCATGATCTTGTTTTTCTTTCCTATGGCATTCGGCCGCCTAAACGTACCTAAACTTCAAACTATCATGTCACGTAATTTTAAGAAAATTAATCTGGAGGCGTTAAAGAATGACGGCAATGGTATTGATTGGACTAATTTAATTGAATCAACTGATATTAAAGCTAAAGATATTTAACGCAAAAAAAATTTAACTGTACGATCTACATGCTTCAACACAATCCCGCCCCATGGATATCTGATACCATCAAAGAATATATGGCGAGTAGAGACCGGGCTAAAAGAAGATAGAAGCGGTTCCCTTCAGAAAGCAATCTCAATTCAATTTTAAATTATTACGAAATCGCTGTAGTCGTTTGTCGTGAAGCGAAACGAAATTATTTTTATACTTCCCACCATGGTCGTAAAACAGGAGATGTATGGAGATTTCTAAAGACTGTGTGGGTGGTACTTAAGTCACCCAATTTAACTTCTGATGAACTTGCTCTTGACGCTCTAAAAACTTACTTCTCTAAATCCTCTTACAAAACTGTGCCCTGTCGTCAAAGGCAAAACACTCAATTTACTTACTTAACAGATTTGCCAATATTAAATTCTCCCTTTTTCTTTACACCTGTTACCGACGTAAATGTTCAAGTGGCAATTCTTTCCATTTCATCGCAAGCTATTGGGTTTGACAAGTTATGCTTGAAAATGATCACATTAATTCTACCGTTCTTGCTACCTGTTTTAACCCATATCTTCAATCACTCTCTATCCACTGGTACCTTTCCAGAGGCATGGAAAATGGCCCATGTTATTCCTCTTCCTAAAGTCTCTAACCCTTCTTATTTAGCATGTTTCCGTCCCATATCTATACTACCTGTACTGTCTAAAGTTCTTGAGAATATTGTCCACTAACAATTCTCCTCTTTCTTATACTCTAATCATCTTCTAAACTCCTAGCAATCCAGTTGTCGTCCAGGCCACAGCACATCTTCTGCTCTCATTAACGTTACCGCTTGACCATGGATAATAAATCCCTTACAGTTCTTGTACATCTTGATTTTAACAACGCTTTTAATTCTATTGACTTTGATATTATTACCGGTGTGCTAAAATCTATGAACGTATCTGTATCTGCTTTATCCTGGTTCAATTCTTACCATCGTGGTCGCGTTCAACGTGTTCAGGTAAACACATTCTACTCTGACTGGAGCAATCTCAGTGCGGGAGTTCCACAAGGTGGAGTCTTTTCTCCTCTTCTTTTTTCAGTGTTTATTAACTCAATCACTAACGTTATTTCAGCTAAATTTAATCTTTATGCTGACGACCTTCAAATCTATCGTCATTTTGTATTATCAGATACGATGTCAACTATCTCCTACATTAACGAAGATTTAAGTCGCATTGTTGAATGGACCAAGACTTTTGGTATCACTGTTAACCCACTTAAGACGAAGGCGCTGATAATAGGCAGCTCGCGTATGCGTAGTCGACTCGATATTACAACACTACCACATATTATCTTAGATGGTTATACCGTCGCCCTTTCTGATTCGGCAAAAAATTTAGGTGTTATTATAGACTCCTATCTTTCCTGGAACAGCTACGTAAGTGAGATCAGCAGAAAGGTTCACTTCTCTTTCCATTCCCTTAAAACTCTACAAAACTTCCTTCCTCTATCAACAAAAATTTCACTCGCGCTATCTCTCATTCAATCAATTATAGATTTTGCTGACATTTGCTATCCAGACGCCACCGAGGTAATCTTTAACAAACTTGAACGACTACAAAATTTGTGTTTACGATTCATATTTGGCTTTAAAAAACATGACCATGTTACTGCTTTTCGTAAACAATTACAATGGCTTCCCATCCACCATCGAAGAAATTACAGAATTCTGTGTTTCCTGTTTAATGTTCTTTTTCATCCTAATTCTCCTACTTATCTCCGTGAGCGCTTTTCCTTTCCTCATTTATACGACTCCTCTTGTAAACCCCTAAAACGTACAATTCTTCACTACCCTGTTTATAGAACAGATTTTTTCTCTTACTCCTATACGATACATTGTTAGACTTTGGAATTATCTACCATATGAAATTCGGGACTGTCAAACATTATCACTCTTTAAGAAAAAGTAAAAGAATATTACTTAAACAAGCTTAGCTTCTTTCTAAATTAGATATAAGTATAATTATTTATTTCATGACATGTTGTCTATATTATGTATATGTCGCAGTCGGATTGTATAAACTGCCGTATTACATTACGGCTAGCCATTTAGAAAAACAGGGCCGTTTTGTAATGCGGCTGGTCAACGATTAGCCGGATTGTCATTGAGAAACGTTCTACAATATGGCGGCTCACGTTTAGCCTCATTGTGCCAATTCACTGGACTCGCTCGCTTCGCTTGCTCGTTGTGTATCAACATAGTCTAACATAACCTAACCCATCCAAGTATGATTCTGCATATATATTTAACAAGTTTTCTTTGTTTTAATCAATGTTTTTATCGCATTCTAGTAAGACATTTTCCTTATTTGACGCCATTGTTGTTGTGAGCGCCGCGAGTGTTAAAATTGGGAAGTATATTCTGTCAAAGAGGCGAATAATGACACGGACTATTATATTACGGCTAGCCATATTGAATCACGTTTAGCGGCGAACACTTTCTGTCGGAGTTTGACCTAGCCGTATTCGATCCGGCTAAGCGTTGACAAGCCAGATTACAAAACGGCCCTGTTTTTCTAAATGGCTAGCCGTAATGTAATACGGCGGTTTATACAATCCGACTGCGACATATATACAAATATATATGTTTAATATGTTATTATTATTGGTTTAATTAGTTTATTAAATGTAGTCTTTAAGATGTGTACATTAATATTGCAATATATCACGCATTTTCCTATAGCAGGACTGTGGGAAGAAATTCCATAATGGGATTAGCAGGTCCTTTACATAAATGGTTAAATAAATAAATAAATGTCATAAATATACATAAAAAAATCTAATATAACCATAAAAATGGGAGAACACAAAAAAAAGAAACTGGCAACACTGATAAAATGTCATAATTTGGTAATTATAAAATAAAATATGCAGTTTCTTGGCTACTTACAGATGATACGTGATGTGTTTGGTATTTTTTTTACCCTTCATTTATAATTCCGGCACAGTTTAATTGCACATACCGTCATTTTATACCTGTTATTTGTTTATTATTTAAGGCGCGTAATACGTATCGACACTTATGCGGGACGATTGGTACTAATCCGCCGGAAAGAACTTATCAGCATTATCAGCCAACAGTTGGCTGATATTTTTTGACACATATGCGCACATTTGACGCTCCATCTAGACATTATATACCTTTGTACCGGGCGGCTACAGCGAGCATGAGGTGAATGACCCCAGCCGGTTATAGTCGGCGATCATCTGCGATACAGCGTGTACGAAGTGAGAAAAATAAACTTTAAAAAAATCCTGTGGCTAAACTATTGCTCCGATTAATCTGTTTATAGTTGTGTATCCTCAAGCCTGGAAATTATTAACTAAGTATGTGTTGAGCATTACACTCGGCATTCGTTTTAAGGCTACGAAGCGCTATAAAAGCAGAGATAAGTAAAAATAAAATACTTTTTTCTGTTTTGAGGTGCTTAAGTTTAAAATAAAACTGAACAATTGTAAATGATATTTATTATAGTCACTAACATAGTCACAGTACCTTACACGAACATATATACACAATACTAACATACTTAACGTTATTGTACTCAGGTAAGAACTAAAGCGACGCTTCACTTAAACGAAAAGAGATAACTTACGATAATAGAAAATACAAACTTACACTAGGGATGTAACAGTATCGACTCTGTAACTATCGACAAATTTGCTAAACTAGAGAACTGTAACTTGATCGATGAAACGAAAATACGACACAAGATGGATAGTGCTATTCTTTAAGCTGTTTTTATATTCCATCGATTCTCTCGCTACTTTTCTGCAGTTTAACTTCTACCGAACGTTAATTGCACACACTATATTTAAGTAAGGTTCGAAAGGAAAACTTAAGAATACTTAACTTAGATATTTGTAAATAAAATATTTACATAACTATCACCTATGGATATTAAAACAAAGTTACAATGCCGATATTAGTATTATAAGTATAATCAAATTGCTTAAATATTGTATATTATATTATTGTTAAGATTGATGAAATTAAAATCTGAACTCCTTTAATGCCATGTTAAATTAAACGCATATTTTTCTTACATTACATCCCTAGTTTCAAAAAATCATCAAGGAAAACAAATGAAAAAAAAATCTCCATTTTACAAGCTTCCGTAGTGGATATATGAGATTAGTTATAACAATTAATATGAAAATGTAGTGACTTATTTTAATTCCACTAATTATCTAATACAGGACATGCATTCTACGACTCTACTAGATCGTGGTGGTTATAGGACGATATGGCGCCGACTGGGCATATTTAAGCCATTAAAAACCAATAAAACAGCATGAAAAAATGTTTTTTATTATGTCAAAAGAACACGACTATCTACAAAAAAAAACTTTGCATGAAATGATAAGCAAATAAATTTTCAGCAATTAAAATTATAGAGCCAGTATTACATTCCTAACCTTCACCAAAACAAAAAAAAAAACAAAACCGAAATATAACTACGCCGTTAATTAAATCAGGGCTCCATAATCGGTCAGGAACTTCCATTAATCAGTGGTTATTATGCCTCTTTTTTATGTATTTTTAAAAACCCCTAATACGTCCCTGGACTCTTTTTATAATCTGTTGGAACTTTCAACACGTCCCTGGGCTCTATAGACCACATTACAGTATGCCTCAAAAAACCTAATGTCAAAGTATATTCGCATTAGGTCATACAAAGCGGACACTGTTTTGGACGGGACAGGTTGCAGTATCGTAACATACCATGCAAGATGATAAGTGACGGGGGACATATTCGCTTCTGTTTCGGAAATATGTCCCATATGCATATGTCCCGCGTCATCGGCACGCACATTCAGTTCTCGGGGACTTCTTTCTTAACGTTGCGTGACGAAGGACATATGCATGAACGAATACATGTCCCCTGCAATATGTCCCGCCACAGTATCTCGGATCACAGGTTGTAATGTAACTTCCGTTTGTCTACAGTTTTGCGGAAGCAGGCCGTGTGACGCGGGACAATTTTCATACTTCCGTCCCGTACGTCCCACGATATTGTCCCGTTCTGGATCCGGGAGAACCCCAATTGCTGCTTTACTAGTCAATACACATTTTACACACGTAAAAAAATTTGGCGTTTTCATATTAAAATATTAGTATATTTTTAATTATTGCAATATTTTAAAGCTTTTAGTCATATGGAGTTATATTTCAATGCGGTAGCTACCTACATTGCTAAATCTATACCTACAATGTAGTGACGTGAATACGTGAATATACAGAGTCGTACAGTCTCTAGTGATATTAATATTGACCATGTTACTAACCACTGTTAGTAGCTAATTTTCGATTAATAATTAATAGTCAATAATCATAAGACTATAACAAAGAAAAAGTACCTTTCAGTTATAAATATTGTTTGTTAAATTAACGAAAATATACCAATTTATTTCAGATTTAATCTTAAATCAATTTAATTCACTTGATAAGGAACTGAAATGATTATTTAAACAATTTAACGAAAGCGTGTCATATATAGGTACAAGTAAAAAAAACAATTTAAAATAATAAAAAAAAAAAGTAGAAATACCTTCCGTATTTATTAGTAGTGGCTATAAAGTAGCAAAACGTTATTCTCTATATAAAATTATTATTTTTCGTTGATTAGGGAAGCGATAAAACTAAAATACCGGTCGAGTGCGAGTCGGACTCAGGCTCGGAAAGTTCCGTACCAATATAAAAAACATTGACATACATACAGACGGAGAACAAATTATAACGATTACTTATTTCGTGGTACGGAACCCTAAATAAAAACCGTATTACCTATTCTTAGTAATATATTAAATTCTATGGAGGGTACATAAGTCCAATCAACCTTGGGTGCCGCTACCAGTTCATAAATATTCTATTCTACCATCTTAGCTAGCTAAATTTTTAAAAACCCTTGCATGACTACAGCTGAGCAAAAGATGATTAACACTAAATCTGTGTCAATATTATTTATGCTGTGTTAGATACTGTGTTTGTATTTATTTATTTGATAAAACCAGCGCGAAAATTTTATTTTTATCACCCGTTCGGTCGAAGGGTAAAATAGGCTAAAATAGGACCGAAATAGTTTTTATTGTCCAGCAAATTTGAATTGCATCTTTCTGCTTACTTTGGACCATTATTATTATTAGTAATATACAGGGTTAAATGTAATTAACGCAAGACTTCTTGCAAGCAGCATGTCTACATCAATACCAACAACATTTGTTCTACGACTTTTTACGAATCTGGATAAATAGCACAAAAAAAATAAAAACAAAAAATGTTTGCACCCTCTGTTATTTATTACTCTGTATCTTGTAAGAATGACGCGCGGGAGCCCCTATCTTGCCGCGCGCGTTTCCCGCGCTATTTTCTTAGCCGCACGCAGACTAAATGATAGTTCAGAGACAATATATTAATTTTGTATGGGAATATTAAAATTTTAAAAACTATTAATTTTCAAAAGTCGTAGAACAAATGTTGTTGGTATTGATGTAGACATGCTGCCTGCAAGAGGTCTTGCGTTAATTACATTTAACCCTGTATAGTCCTGTCTTACTGTATAATATACATATTATAGTAGGTATAAAGTTGCAAGCCCTATTGATAAAATCCAAACGAACAATCATACAAACAAACATACCTTATTATACAATAAACTGCTAAAATCTATTTTCATAATCAAGAAAATATAGTTCGGTACAACGAACTACAGTTGTAATGAAATATATTTAAATGATTTCT
>LUGF01017230.1:99503-118841 GCA_001625245.1 Calycopis cecrops | reverse complement strand
ATGACAGGCAAATTTTAGAGTTGCAAATGTATTTATATTTGCTAAATTAAGGGGCAAAAATTTCTTGTTGGTTTCGTTTTTTATTAGGCAAAATATATGATGTATTGGCAAACCTCATACATTAATGCTTTATACTTCCTATATTTCATAAATACTTTATACAGTTTCTGTTTCAAAAATATATTTAGTGAATGAGTCATCATACAAAATTTAATGAATATTATTTAAAGATTAGAACGTTGATGGTATATCTAATGTTATTTGAATAAAATATTTGTTAGCGTATTTATAATCATAGATATTTTTTGCAAAGAAATGTGTGCCCAAATACTAAAATAGGAAAGAAAAAGAAGCACGCCTTTCTTAGAAAATAGTTATTCATTCACAATTATTGTTATAAAATATAATATAATCATATTAAATGTTCTCGCCAAACTCGAGACGCTGTAGCGACATCTATCGCCACAGCGCAATACTAGAAACGCGTCATCACTGGCGACAAGTTTTGGCCGTTTGACGTTTGAATCTTATGTCTCTTGGCTCCTGATTGGCTAACTGTCCGCTCCTGCGTATACGTCTTTGTGATTTATTGTAATTAAGTGTAAAACCTTTCATTATTTGAGCTCATTAATAATCAATTACAATAATATACGTGTAAAATCTGTGCCGTGAGTAACGAACGAGTATCGACTTCTGCCCTTTATTTTCATCGAGATCGCGCCTCCGCCATCCCAACAAGACGCCTGAACAAAGGAACGAGGCCATTCACTAGTTTTTTAGCCTTTTCTTATATCCTAATTTTTCTTCCGCCCTCTGCGCTCATTTTTACTGCATTCCCAATTCCCCGCGAGATCATTAATTTTCTTTTATCAATGACTGGTAAATATCTGCACACAGTCATGTCGACATGTTTCAGTTAGTTTTCTTTTTGTAGATACAATATGTTAACCCTAAAATGGTAAAGGAGAGAATGCGTAGGCGACTGCCACAAAAAACTTATCTAATACTAGAAACTATAATATATAATTAAAAATATTAACGGGATGTTTCGATATTCAACTTCTAGCGACATTATGTTTCGAGACCGCAGCGCCGCGGCTAACGGACTTCGGTGGTGGCGCGGACTAACATTTGATAAGATTAAGATTTCCAAACTATTTCTGTTGCACAGATAATATATTTGTTACACATCAAATTGCAAAATATTTTAACCAAAAATATTATCTATCTGTAAATATACAAACCAAAACCAATCAAGAACCTGCTGCTTTTGTTAGGAACCGAAGAATATAATAAGAAAATAAAAAGTCACAGTAAAAACTTATTAGACTTTAAACTATTAGACTAAGTCTGTGCATAGACAATACCACTTATAGTCGTCAAGATTGTCTGCTAGACTAAGCCTGTGCATAGACAACACCTCCGTAGTGGAAGAGATTGTCTGTGGTTACCTAAAAGCCTATAAATTAGTAGTTTGATCAAGCCCTAACATGCAATTCCTTTATCATAGCGAATATCTTCCCGGGCTTCAAGTTTTGGCTCTGAAACAAATATTTAAATTATTTGTATTGTGTCACTCTTTATAAGGATCATTTCTATTTTGTGTGTTTACATACTTATGCTAGAGCAAGTATTTGGATCGATGTTATCTTAATTCGGCTATAATATTGGATGTTAAATAATTGATTGACCATTATATTTGTGTTACCTTCCGGATGTAGTTAAGATGCTTTCCTATGACCAGAGATTGTCTGGTAGAGATCGCTACATAAGCAATAAGACCGCGCCTAATATTTGTGTATAAATTAAGATTATTTATTCTGTGCAATCTGATTGTGTGCACAATAAAATATACAGCAATATCTCGATTTAGACTACCCTGACTTACGCAAACCCAAAGTTACGAGGTTTTTAAATATATTCTTTTTATCTCGTCAAACTATATTGATTTTTTGCTTGCTTCGTCTAAATTACTATTTTCAATAATCAAAGTTTGTTATACGACGAGTCCTTACTATAACGTCGTGGAACAACCTCCACCACACGTACCTCCCCCACTAGACGGTGACCTCGGCCTGCTCCTTCTCTCGCTGGCGCACGGCCACCGCGGTCTCCACCAGCAGGTACAGGCACTTGAACTGCTCGCGCTCCGGCTCTGCGCCGCTACCCTGAAATAAATAAATTTGTAACTGAGTATCAAAATATGTCATTACTAACGCCATCTATTTACATATGCGTGTAATTTATCTATTTGAATAAAAGTCAGTCAGTCTGTTGTGAACCACAAGCGTGTTTTATTATGAAACGTCGACACTGTTATGCACACTCCTGTTTCCATAGCTCCAGGTTTGAATCCATTAAGGTTTTTTGTATACTGTGTGCAAACATGCAGCCGGAGGCATTTTCATGACTACCGACGCTCATAGCCATGCGAATAAAGGTTATACAGATGCGTTTGCTTCAGCACAGCTGTTATTTTACGCCCCTATCGTGTAAGCGAGAGGTACTTCCCGGGTCGTGATGGCCCAATTCCGCTGCATGCATGCAGTGTAGCACTACATCTTACTAACTTTTAAAATCTGGCTCGAAGGACCACTAAGAAATACGGGTTATTTATATTTTAACTTGATGTAGATGTTTATTTAAACAGCTTTAAAATGATATGCCAAGATTATTATTATCCATTACTGATTGCATAAATAGCGAATAAAACAAAATATGTACAACAGAAAGAACCAGTAATCCTTCAATTGTCTGTTTCAGTTTCATCAATATTGTTTGGCTGTGTGAGCATATGGTGGGGTGACACCGTGTTTTGGTTGAGTGATATATGGTAACAACAATGTCTGCTTGGGTCATCTATCATATACGGTGGGAGACATCGTGGTCTGTGTGAGTGATAGTGGTTATGGTGGAATGAGATCGTTGTCTGTTTGAGTGATAGTGGTAATGACGGGAGTTTTCGTTATAGTGATAGTGGTTTATGGTGAGTTGCCATCGGTGTCTGGTTGGGTAATAAGTGTCGTAGAGACATCTAGGGTGATAGTTGTCGGTGGGGTGACATCGATGCCTGGTAGGTTGAATTAGGTGACGTCTATTGATATATTGAGGGGGGTGATGTCTGTCTGTTATATTGAGCGGGGTGACGGGCACCTGCAGACGGCGGCGCAGCGGGTGCGGCAGCTGCGGCAGATGCGCGAGCTGCGGGTGCCAGCCACCGCCCGCCTCCTCCTCTCCCTCCTCCGACGTGCGCACCGTCACCACCGCCGCTGTGCTGCTAACACACGACAATGGCACATCAATGACAATCTACAGAGACAAGCCGACTGGCTATGATTATATAGTTAAAATAACTGTTACATATCCCATCATCATCACTTGTCCACCAACCACCCATGCTCCTACCCACCTCTCGGTATAGGGAGCGGATAGCGGGAGATGCACGGGGGTTCATCATCATCATCAGCATTTAGGTGTCCGCTGCTGAACACAGACCTCCCTGGACAGCACCACAGGTCATGTTTTGCAAGCTGCTTGCATCCAGCAGTTCCTCGCGACCTCGGCCAGGTCCACCTGGGGGGCGGCCGCAGAACACTGCGCCCAATTCACTCATATCGAGATGCATCTCTCCCATCTGCCTAAAGCTAAAGAATATAATGACACTTTTTGTTTGCCCTGAACCATGACCACATGTTCACTCTGCTACGTAGCATTTTGATGACGCTAAGTTTTTCATGTCCGAAGGCCAAAAAAAGACTTACTTATTATGCCATTAAAGACTTACTTATTACGCCAAACACTTACTTATTACGCCATTTAAGACTTACTTATTACGCCATTAAAGACTTAGATTACTAATAATCCCTATCGAGTAACAATATGTGTTCTTGTATTTAGTAGTACACACTTGTAGCGTGAAGATTTACCCCAGTCCCACTTTACTACGTAGCATGTTGTTGACGCTCCTAAATGTCCGTAACGCGACTAAAGAGGTTCTACTATGACAATGATCATCAACTCACCCCCTGGCGGCAGGATGCAGCTCCTTATCCTCCGGGCCGTATCTGATGACGGACTGCCACACGGCCGGATCGTACTTCACCTCCTCTTCGCTGACCGCCGACGAGGAGTAGCCCTCCTCCTCGCCGGCCTCCCCGTCCGAGCGGTACACCAGCAGCCCGTCGCCGTAGTCGTGGTCGCGCCCGCGCTCCTCCTGCACATACGCGACTGTAGTGGTACCGGCGAGTGTTTAGTGTGTGTGTACCTACTGTGCTCGTGTAGCGTGCACGCAGTGTGAGTAGGGTTGCCAACCGTACGTAAATATAGGATTTTTTTTAAACACCAACAAGCTAGCATCTTAACATTTCGCTGAAAAATGTGTGCGTGTAGTGTGAGGTACCTCTGGGTCAGCGCCCTCCCAGGCAGCCAGCACGACGCCGCTGCCGGACGCTCCGCCGGACACCAGGTGCTTGCGGCCGCGGCGCGAGATGGTGTAGTGTAGCGGGTCGTGACCCTCGCGCCGTATCATCTCGGGGAGGATGCGCCGGCGAGCGTTTATGAACCAGTTGCATACCTGCGTCACACATGAAAACCTAAAGTTAAATATGCTTTAGTTTTTATCTTGCCGATAAATGGCGCTTTCACAATATTGAATCATGTGTCATTTATTTATTTTTTAATCATGTACACATGTTGACGTGTAACGTTAAAATAAGTATCGATAAACATGGCATTAGTTTTTTACCTTGCCGATAGATGGCGTTTTCATGCGACGATGCGATGGCGACAATAGTTGAACCTTTGTCATACCTGCGTATGCATTAACTCACTAAAAGTTTTGCATTATGTAGTGAAAGACTTTAGTTTTTACTACCAATAGATGGCACCTTCTTACAATTTGATCATAAGTCAGTTGTATACATGAACTCGCTAAAAATAGTTTTGCATTGTGTCGTTTAATATTACTGTAAGACTTTAGTTTCATGTCTTGCTAATAGATGGTGCTTTCATACAATAGGACCATGAATTCGCATTACATAGTTAAATATCACTGAACGACTGTAGATTTTTATCTTGCCAATAGATGGCGCCTCCATACAAGTGGATCACGAATTAGTTGCAAACCTGCGTTACACATAAGCTCACTAAAAAGTTTTGTTGTTAAAATTTAGTTGTATTAACAAATTTAATAAAAACTTAATTATATTCTAATGGTCTTATTCATAAAAAATGCTTATAGAAGGTTTTAGTCATTCTTTAGTTAAAATGCTCGATAAGTTTATAAAACGTCATATAGAAGTGTGTACTCATAAACGCTCCATAAACCTTCTATAACTAAAGTACTGCTAATATGTTTATTACACTCTGTCCATTTGTTTATTTTCTTTTTGACACATTAAGAAATTTCGAAATTAGTGACGCCCTCACACGTTTCCGATTCGGTTTGAATATTTTATCGATTTTATTTAAGAATAACTTTTAATCGATTTACACATACATACTTTTAGTACAAATATCAATTTAAATTATACATGCAATAAATAAATATTAAAATAATAATATTTATGCAAATAAAAAAAAGTATAAGCGCATTATAAACAGGTCATCACTAGCAATACCATAACTCAATGCATCGTCGACATCGGCGTCGCCGATATATATAATTTTACTTGTTTCATTTGTATACTCTATTACATAGCTAGTTTGTTAAATAAATAAGTAAATATGTATGTGATTTTCCAAGTATATTTGTTCATTAGTCCTGATTTAAACTTGACATAGACTTTATTCATCACGCCTTTTAGAGTTAATTTTTTACTAACGCGTGCATAGTTATAATCTAAGGCAGCTAACATAAGAAAAGAAAATAAATTAATGGACAATGTTATTGTTCTTCATATCTTAACTCCATTCGTACAAAATTCCAAGATTTCGACTTAATTCCTTGCAAATAATTAACTATAAAGTCATAGACACTATTTTTATATTCTACTTTTAAACTAAATTTACAGAAACAAAACTTACATAAAGGCGATTTATTATTGTATATGATCGATTTATCTTATTTAAGGACCTGTTTTATAGTCTGTGGTAGTTTCTTATGCATAGGGCACTTCACTAAGTGGGCGTTACCCGTCAATGAAGTACAACATTACTGTAGTACATTATTACGAAAATAAAACCGGGAATTCATAGGCATGAGCTGTCAAAAAGAAAATAAACGAATGGACAGAGTATAGTCACTCGCTGTTCCAACAGACGCTCTCCTGTCATAATTGCATACTTTGTTGTCATGGTAACGTATTATTTTACGTGGCGGATCATTCATCTCTTTCATTAAAATATTTGCCTCTCGACTACCCCAGCATTTAATCGTAGTTAAAACCTCTTTAATATTTATATTTATGCCTTATAAGAAAAAAAAACTTAATCAATGTCAAAATATACTTCTATGGAGGGTAGAGGTAAGGAGAATTATCTCATAAGGTAGAAAATAGGAAAAAGTGTCCCGCTGTATGCTATAAATAACGGTTCAAAAACCTTCCAGAAAAATATACTAAACAAATTGAAGTATGCAGAGTAAGAAAAAAATATTATCATTGGCGACTTCAGTAGATAATTATTGAAAATTTCAACAATTTGCGTAGTACAAAATAATGTAGTAAAAATAAATTTATCCTAATACTAGTGGCGCTACCTTAATTTAATGCATTTCTATGGACACAATTTCATATACACAGATGATTCTCCTTACCTCTATCCTCCATAAAATCCTTCTTAAAAATTAGTGATCAGCTGTTGAGAATCGGCCATCTTGAGACGTTATATCGCTGTTATAGTAGCGTTATAGTAGGCTCATAGGCTCTTTAACTTTATGATAGGTAGAACAGATTAGCGCTATAATGCTGTTATGAATAAGAAAATTTGTCAATTTTACTATAGAGTACTATAAAGAGCCTATAGACGTGCTATAACTTTTTATGAATAAGACCGTAAATATTTAATATCACTATACAACTTTAGCTTTTTATCTTGCCAATAGATGGCGCCTTCATACAATTGGATCACGAATCAGTTGCATACCTGCTTTATAAAAGCTAGCAAAAAGGGTTTGCATTACAGAGCTTTTGCAATAAAGAGATACATCTGCATAACAACCATGCGGATGTCTTTGGGCGTCGATGGTCATCAAACCGACTGATCGTTTGCCCACTTTAATACTATTGAAAAGTGCTAGTGGTAGTGGTAGTGCAAGTTTTCCCTGTCATAACACCACTAATGAAGTTTACTATAATTACAACGGTGATCATCAATTCACCTACCAAGTAAAAATATGTGTACCTGTATATAGTAACACGCATTTGTAGCACTACGACTTGGTGTATGGTATTTACTACACGGACGCCGTAAGTTGGGACCTGGCAAAAATTCCATTCCCCGCTCCACCCCCGATGTCGCCCTAATATGGCTACATCGGGGTGGTGCGGGGCTAGAGAACATTCTTTGCCAGGTTATCTGGCCCGATGACAGCTGGTGACAGCAGAGCTCTTGTCTAAGTAAGTGTTGCCATTAAATCAAATACCCCGATTTTTAAAGTAAAAATAATGTATGATGCAGGGACATCAAACTTATGCTCACAACACTAACATTATGATAACTATTAGAAGTGAAGAATTATATTTTACTGTTATAATTATGGTCGTGTAAAAAATGAAATTTACAAACAATTAACAATTTCACAAATGGTATTAATGGCGCTTGGAGACGTTTCTCTTCTTGCATAAAAGATAAAACTTTTAAAATAACGTTTCTCTCATCCCTTTACAGTAAATGTGTTATGTGCGTCGCTCCACCAATAAAATTGTCAACAGATTGTAATTTAAAAATGATGGCTTTAGTTCCAGTCTTGGCCACCAGGTCAGACAGGTTTATGGCACTATCTTTCTTCTATAGCATTTTGCTGACGTTCTTAAGTTTTTCCCACCACTAAAGAGGTTTGACCTGTCCTAACACCACTAAAAAGGTTTTACCTGTCCTAACGCCACTACAGGTTTTACTATAATGATGATCATCAACTCACTTGCAGCACCGTAAGGTTCGCCTCCTGACTGAGCGTCAGTTTCTCCGCATCGCTGGGGTACGCGTTGTAGCGGTGCTCGTACAGCCACCGCTTCAGGATCTTGACCGAGTGCTTGGGCAGGTTGCCGCGCCGCTTACGTATTATAATGTTCTGAAAGTATCGAAGTTATAAATCACCGAGAGGCAAGAAGTACACGTCCTTGTTGTTAAATTTACACTTTTTTAGTAAGTGTCACGATGCGTGCATGGATGTAGCCGAATTGTTCCGGCTGTGCTGTCGCATATCGTGCGGTGTGTAAGTAGCCGGTGGCTAATGGGCGGAGGAGAACGAAGGGGGCAACCTCTATGCGGAGTCTATGGGCGTGGGTAGTCATGAAAATGGCTTCGATTGCTCGTTTGCCCCCTTATAATATTTAAAAAAAATCTCACTCTGTCGTCGCATGAGTCGCTTGTTTCTACTCATATTGAAGATAGCTATATACCTCTATTATCATAACAATAAACAGATATCTCTCTCTCACCACCAAAGGAGACACAGCTACCGCTCTTAGCAATAAAGATTCTCTCACTCAGTCGTGACAGAAACGTACTCGGCTTTTACTCTTCGTAATAAAGCCAGATACACCTCTCTTGCTCCGTCATCTCAGAGGCTGAGAGGCTGCTTCTACCTCTCGCCATAAACTCATTATATAACTCTCTCGCTCCGTCGTCACAGAAACAAACGCGGCTTCTACTCTTAGCAATCAAGACAAGGATAGCCACTCTCGCCACAGTAGAAGGCGCAGCCTCTTCTCATAGCAATAAAGACAGACATATCTGTCACTCGCTCTCTCGTCACAAGCAGACGCGGCTCCTGCTCAGAGCGATAGAGACATATCTCTCACTCGCTCTCGCCTCAGATCCAGACGCAGCTGCTAATAGCAATAAAGACAGGTATATTTTTCTCACTCTCTCGCCATTGAATTAGACGCGGCTCCTACTCATAGCGACAAAGACAGGTATATTTCCGTACTCACCGGCGGCGTGTTCATGAGCCCATGGCCGGAGAGGTTCGCGTGCCGCGAGCGCTCCTCGTCGGTGCCGGACTCATTCTCGTCGGTCGACGACGTCGACGTCAGCCTGTCTCGACCTGCAACACGGCATAATGCGTTAGCTCTCATCTGGAGACACACCATTAGAGCCTGTCCAGATTGAGCGAATTACGCGCGTATTAGGCCTGACTACAAACAATTTAACGAGGTGATCGGGTTTCAAGTCCCTCAAAATTTCACACACGTAGTTAGTAAATAGTAATAAATATAGTTCAGTACTTTTTTATTATATTTAATGTGCAACATAATAATGTAAAAAAAGAAACACGACTCGTGAGGGCCTCGAACCCCGACCACCTCGTTAAATTGTTTGTAGTCAGGCCTAATACGCGCGTAATTCGCTCAATCTGGACGGGGTCTTAGGGAGGGAGGCCATCCATTTTGGTAAGAGGTACTGCCACACTGCATGCTTGCATGCAGTCGAATTGGGCCGGCACGACCGGGGAGGTACCTCTCGCTTACACGAGACTGGCGTTAAGTGACAGCTGTGCTGTCGCGTTTCGTGCGGTGTGTAAGTAGCCGGTGGCCCATGGAGGTGAGAGGAGAAAGATGGGCAGCGCATCTGTGTAGTCTCTATGCGGATGTTTGTGGGCGTCGGTAGTCATGAAAATGGCTCCGGCTGCTCGTTTGCCCTCCTATATCATAAAAAAAAAATCCCCCTGGCCCTAATAATTACCACAGTAGGTTACTCTCAAAATCACTACCGGCACATCTCTTCCCATTTGCGGGAAAAGAAGGTCTGTATCATGTCCCCCTAATCAAGAAGACAGAATCTTCATTTGTCCGATGAACTCTTAAGGCAATTGCAATATTACCACCAGTAGTACTCAATCCGAAAAAAAGGACCTTTTTTTTAAGTTAAGCCCCATTATAGATCACAAATCGCGTGACCAATGCTACGGAGAACAGAAACGCGATGCTACGTAACGTAGGTTTGTTTAAAGTGTGTGCTTACTTCGTACAGGTCATTGTTACTTGACGAATCGCGACAGCATGCCACTTTCACGGTGCATCGAGCTCTTAGTAAAAAAAAAGGATTGCAGTCAAATAGCTTGTATTGAAGATGTTATCGCGGGCAGTGGTAGTGCCCCTGACCTTATTAGACGACCAACTACCATCAGTCCTAAAAACGGCTAAAGGGGCAAACTAACAGCGGTAGCTAGTAAACAACGCAACTAGAGGTTTTGAACATGTATCACCCTCCTTTACTAATCCCCTACTGACCCTTTCGGACACTGGAGACCAAAACCGCGGGCGTATAACCATCACTTCACTACGGTATTATGAACTACTAGCTGCGCCTCGCGGTTTCACCCGCGTAAATTTCGATCCCGTGGAAAATCATCCCATGGCATCCTATAAGAACATTTTTTCGGAATAAAAACTATTCTAGTTACTCTCTATGTGTGTGTTAAATTTCATGAAAATCGGTTCAGCAGTTTTTGATAAAATAAGACGACCAGGCTGGCGCAGTGGTACAGGGTTTGGATAAGCGGAGCATGTTGCGTCAGGGGTCGCGGGTTCGCATCCCGCCTTGGTCATGGATGTTTATCTATGTATTATATGTATTTCTATAACAAAAATTTTAAATACATAAAATGTCTTAAATTTCTAAAACATTACATATATTGTCCGTTGTCTAGTACCCGTAACACAGGTCCTTACTGTACTTAGCCGCGCTCCAGACTAACGTAGTGTGTTAAGTCCACAGATATTGTATTATTATTAACTAAAGGTACGACCCTCTGCATTGACCCGACCTGATTAAAAAAATCCGGTCAAGCGCGAGTCGGACTCGCACACCGAGTAGTCCGTACCAACCAGTGCAGAGCTCAGATTTGTATGCAGATCATACGAAGTTTGTAATAGTTTTATTCAGTGATATAATTAGAATTTACCATATTTTAGCATTTATAACGGCAACAGGAATATAGCGATAATTAATATTTCAAAGACGGATTCGCAGTCTAGTAGTAGTAACTGATACGGAACCCTAAACACTAGTCTCTTTCACTACCCGGGTTTTCGTTTCGTTTTTATGTCAGCGGTTCCCAAAGCTGTCGACTCAAGACTAGGGTTGCCACATTTTTCTCATGCAAATAAAGTACATAGGCTATAAATAGTAAGAAATTAAAGTAGGTAGGTACATGATTGTCAATGAAGTACATTTTGTTTTATCCTTACTAACAACACCCTACATAGTGAAAACCCTACTTTATTTCACTTTTCACAAGTATTATCACGCTGATCATCAATGCTACCGCCTATTTAATTTTAATATGTAAAGCATAGGTTTTCGGTGGCATGCTTACGGTCTACACTTTTAATTGTGCTATATAAAGTATTTCCGCGTACTTTATTGTTTTCATTGATTATAGAGTTACAAATGTTTAAACTAACGTACAATACTTTATTATAAAGTACGGGTGGCAACCCTACTCACGACCCACCAGGACGCGACCGATAGCTTGGGAAGCACTGTTCTAGACTGCTCGGCGGGTAACCTACTTAGTGACGTCACGAGCCACGCGTTTATAGTAACCGGCGACAACTGGCAGCTGCATCCGATCTGCGTTTCGCAACTGAAATACTAGCACACTCATCATCATCATGTTGGAGGTCCACCGCGACCGGGGAGGTACCTCTCGCCTACACGAGACCGGCGTAAAGTGCTGCCACGTTTCGTGCGGTGTGTAAGTAGCCGGTGGTCCATAGAGGTGGGAGGGAAAAGAGGGTTTGCCCCCTGTATCATAAAAAAGATACTAATTACGTAATGGGTGTTTGTTACTATGTTACGCCAAAACTGATGAACGAATTTTGACTATTGTAGTGTGTAATAGTATAACATAGGTATGATTTTTTTTTGTTGAGTGAGGCAAATGAGCAGTCAGAGCCTATGACTATAGATATCCACATCCCTTCTCTACCGATGCCGCGACATCGTCGCTGCAACTCTGCCCCAGGTATAATTTGTGAGAGACGTAATTTAGTACGACGTAGTAGTTGCATGCATGCATATAGTCGAATAAGGCCGGCGTGAACGGGGAGGTGCTTCTAGCTCACTCGATGATACTGGCGTAAAGTGATAGCTGCTCTGTCGCGTTTCGTGCGGTGTACAAATAGCCGATGGAGACGGGAGCAGGAAGGAGGGAGACGCTATGTAACCTCTGTGTCTAACGCCCATGAGCGTCGGCAGTCACGAAAATGGCTCCGACTGCTCGTTTGCTCCCATATACTAAAAAAAGATTTTACACGTGTCTCATCGCGGACCGAGACGCGGGTAAAAGCCAGCGTACATAAATATTGCAGACGCGGCGCGGACGTTGCACGCGCGCTTGCGTGTTATTTTCATAACCCACTTGCGCTTAGACAAACTTGCTGATGCGGTGACAGTTTCTGCCCATCTACGCTAACCGACCGCAACAAAAGGTGGTTCATATTTACACCGGCGTTACCCGTTATAGGTAGTGCCACGCATTCGCCGGTTTTCATGTCTAGGGTTGAACCGGGGATACAGTTACGCTCGTAAAGATTTTTGTAAAATCTGAATTTTGAATGAGAAATTGCGAATGGAGATAGGCATACATAGTATATGTATATCCCGCAATACCGTTGCAAAATTACAGCCATGCTGTCGCGTTTCGTGCGGTTTTCGGTGGCCCATTGGAGTGGAGGGAAGGAGGGGGAATGCTTTTGTTGTCTATAGAGGACGGCAATAATCAGACGCACAGCAGAGGCTCCGATTGTTCGTTTGACCCCTAATAGTATAAAAAGGCCCCCTGTAGTGAAATGCGAGTCGATGTCGAAAGTTAAATCATTGGTCTGTAAGAGACAGTACCATTGCGGCGATGCAGCCGAATTTTTCAAATCATCTTCCGAACTACTACACACGGACCACTGTGGTCTAAGTAGTATTATTTAGGTTTATTAATCTGTGGTATTATTAGGGTTAGGTTGCGCCTTCCTTGCACGATTGCACAGGCTGGCCCTAAATGAATGTTTGTATATTTGTTTTTAAGTGTAAAATAAAAAAAATAATAATTAAATGTTCATCACAATATTATAATTAATAAAATTTGTGATAGAAACCCGTGGAAAGCCGGGACGGGCTGCTAGTGTTACCTACATTTACACTCACGCTATGCAAAACAATTGCTTATTAGCTTTGAAACGCGACTGGGGTAGACTTCTTAAATAGTTTAGTAAGAGGTAGTGCCACTCTGCAGCCGAATTGAGCGGCACACCGGGCAGGTAGCTCTCGTTTACAACGAACGACATATTCAGAACGTTTGTTTGTCCATCTGTCCGTTTAGTAAGAGACAGTGCCACACTGCATGCTTGCATGCAGCCGAATTGGGCCGGCAGGTACCTCTCGCTTACATGAGACCGGCGTAAAGTGACAGCTGTGCTGTCGCGTTTCCTGCGGTGTGTAAGTAGCCGGTGGTCCATGGAAGATGGAAGAGGAAGGAGGACTAAGCATCTGCATAACCTCCTTGAGCATCGGAAGTCATTAAAATGGTTTCGACTGCTTGTTTGCACCTCTATTACATAAAAAAAAATTAAACGAACGAATATATGACTACCGCTCAGTTTAACAAGAATTTACTTCTCATGTTTATTATCATGGAGTTTGCTCCATAAACGTGACGCACGTTACAGGAAATTAGATTCCCGTTCCGCTACCGGGAGAGCGTAAACACTGTCCTTGGCGGCGAGAGGTCGTCGACCTATCGACCGCCATCCCCCTCCTGCGGTGAAACTGACACCCCCCGTGTACTACGAGCATCCGGGGGGTGTGGGTTGGTGGGGGGATGGAGACGATTTATCAATCAACTGTTTTTTTAATAGTACATGGGGGCAAACAAGCAGTCGGAGTCATGACTAACGACGCCCAGAGACATCCGCTTAGAGTTTATACAGATGCGTTGCCCTTCGTTCACCTCCCGCCTCTATGGGCCACCGGCGACTTGCACACGAAACGCGACAGCACAGCTGCCACTTTACACCGCTCTTGCGTAAGTAGCATATATACATGTTTTCCACAAGGTACAAGCGTAGTTCAAAACTAAACAAGATGCATTGCTTGGGGTTTTCGATTGTAATGACTTATGATCTGGAGATGGTTTTATTTTTTTAAATACGTTCATTTTATGATTTTTTTCGAGACAAGAAATATTTATATAATTTATATCTTTAGTCCGGATTATAATCTATATTTGTGTCAAATTTCAGCCAATTATGTTTAGTATTCTGCGTGAAATAATAATAAGCTTCCGCGTTTAGAATATACGTCCGTCTATATCCTTCAGTATAAATTAGCAATACGTAGATTTCCTATAGAGTATACATTTGTGTTCATGAGACAGTGCAGGTTTGTTTATAAAGGCCAAATAGATATTTCGTAGGTCAGTTCTTGAGTTAGGTCGGAACGGATTTACGCAGGCGCCGAATAGTAAATTAATTGAATATTTTTTTTCCTGAATACCGATGGCCATGGACATCCGCAGAGTACATGTGTTGAGCTCCTTCTTACACACCGCACGAAACGCAACAGCACAGCTGTTACTTTACGCCGGTCCAATCTGCATGCATGCACTTTTATTTTATACGATAACCTCATGGTCTATAATCTGGTGGATGGTCCATAGTAATATGTTAATGGACGTTGGTTGTCACTAAATGGCTCCGATTGCTCGTTTGTCCGCCTATGCTTTAAAAAAATGTAATTAAAGGCAAAATAAATGACCGAAGAGGCGGTATGCTCATTTTCGGATCAATCCGGTCCATAAGGACAAAACAAACAAAAAAAGCTAAATGTCAGGTTATACTTGAATTACTGAACTGTCAATGAACCTGTTCTTGGATATTGGGCCATAACATTGCCCGTTGAATGTGGCTTTTGACGTGCTCTCGCTCACCTAATATTGACGTGAAGATATGGCTGTGTTGTCGAGTATTGTGCGGCATGTGAAGTTGTTGCTGGTGGTAGAGGATCGCCGGTTAGGTTACCTTTTAAAGACCTAGGACTCGCACTTGGCCGGTCTTTCATACAAACACGCCAGTTACGAACTAAACACCACATTCCGACAGCACCCGATTATGCTCAACCAGTATACGCATATAATGCTGTGACTGCCTCGTGGTCTAGTGGTAAGCGTGTTCAACCACAGACGTGAGGTCCCGGGTTGGAATCCCGGCGAGGACCAAAAATTGTTATTGGGATTTTTTCGATTTCTAATAACAGTCCGGAGTCAGGAAGTTGGCGGTGTTACACCCCCGTGCCTCGGAGAGCACATTAAGCCGTCGGTCTTGCGCCTGATTTCTCTCCGATGGTGTCGGCCTGCCGTCCCATCGGAATAAATTATGAGTATGAGGGAATAGAGAGTGCACTTGTGTCTGCGCGCACACTTGTGCACTATAATATGTCCTGCACAGATGGCTCGTCTCTATAGACGGCCGCCGTAGCCGGAATCGGCTAGGACAGCATTACTATTATAATACTGAAGTTTGTTTGTTTGATTGAGCGTGCTAAACTTAGGAACTACTGCTCCGATTTGAATTACTTTTACCTATATAACATAATATAAAAACTAGCAGCGTTCCATTTCTAGCTCAAGATCCGTGTCGGCCACTTTTTAGCTGCCGCGCGTGAGCTGCTCCCCTCCGTTAGAGGTGGGGAGAGGAGGACACCCGCTGTCCTCGGCCAAGATAATAATAGTATAACCTATTAATCGCAATAGTCCGGTTTGCCTTCTCCCAGTAGCTGGGAAAGAAGGGGGGGTCTGCACCCCTATCGACCACAAATTACAGAGGCTCGAGCTACCTTAGGGCACTCGCCTCTCATACAGACGAAGCTGCACTGGGCTTTCAGTGCTAGCGTAGATTCTATCTAAAAAAAAAAATTCACCATCTATGATATTTTAATTGTAGTATAGCAAATGTCTGTTATAATAATAATTATTTTAATATTGATGATCATGATATGCAAATACTACATTTGCATTTCGGAGCAGCGTCAGCTTCATAACTTAATTCTGCATGTGTCAAGTAGAACATTGTTTACAAATAGTCATGAATTATACAAAAGTGATACCAAAGCAAATGTAGAATTATTATCATATTAAATACAACTGGACTTTGACCGTCTTGTGAAATGACGGACTTGCTATATTCATGTTTTCTAACAATGTTTTCAATATTCCTAGTCTTTTTGTTTCCTTATAACATTTTTCATTGTATGATTAATATATTGTTACTGTTTGAATAGAAATATCTGTGTGAACTGCATCCACAAACCAATGCAATAGGTCTAATTAATATTTTGTACATCCAATATATTTAATATATATTTAACAGTTTCACCCATGGACCACCTCACATACATTTTGAACCTCTTCACTCTCAGTCTAAGGCATCAATTTTTCAGATATCTTTATGTAAGGCCATACCCAAATTGTAGTTTTAATCCTGATTGTCATGGTATGGATAAGCTGATAGTTGCAGGTGCAGCATATAAGTGGTATTTAAATGAATAGAAATTCTCTAATTCTAAATTAATATCAAATTTTCTAATTTTATGTAAATGGATACTTTTAATGTGATTCTATTCTCATCACCATATTGGTAACTGATGGTACTGTCTGACTTCAGACAAATCAGAGGCAAATTAAATCTTCTATGTACATGTTGTTGAAGTAATATCTAAAGTTATTTTCTGTATGTTATGTGAGTCATAATTGTATGTCAATCTGTTGATGGTAGGCTTCCTTGACAGTTTCGAAATTAATGCTAAGTAATTCACTAATTTCCAAAATTTTCATTTCATTTGACAAGTACACTTTTGAAGCATATGGCAGACTTTTTGACTTTTTTAGGATTCAGAAGATCACATTATCAACTAATGCAAGAGATATGGCAAATTATTCACATACTATTAAGTTTATCAGTAAACCCAGTTTTGGTAGATAAGACAGTGTGTGAGAAGATTTATGCAGCCAAGAGATAAGATGATTTATGTACTAAATATTTTAAGTTTGTTATACTGTATAGGAGGTCATGTCAATAACCTGTCATCATCATCATCATCATTATCATCAGCAGTAGCCAGAATATGTCCTGGTCGCAAGCTACTTAGAATGTGTCATATGTAATTTTTGTTGTACAATAATTTCTAAAAAGCCTTACTATTGCTTTGTTGTAAAATAGTATTTTACAATTGGTAGTACATACTTTGTTAGATATGCAAGATAATGTCAAGAGACATGCATCACAGTTGAAATTACAGCTGATTGCATTTTGAAAATAAGAAAGCCAAACAAAATCCTTAAAAAAATAGCAACAATCATTGATATTATAAATTAAATATCAGTATGATAAATCTCAAACAAAAACAGTGATATTCTAACAGAATTTAGGACTATGTGTATTTTTTGTCCATGGCTGACACTTTTTTGGCTATTTGTATGTTTAGATCAATCTTGCAAGCTGAATTTGTCACTTCAGAACTCCTTAAATTACATTTACAAAACTTTGAGAAATCATTTTTTTCATTAATAATAACAATATAATTTAGTGTTATATTACAATGTTATTATTGAAACCAAAACTAATTACTTGATTAGTTTGGTTTCATTAATAATAGCAGATACCCACTATCTACAACTCTACACCCTTCATGTGCTTAACCCCATTAATAACACTGCATTATAGTGTTATCAAAGTTTTGTAAATGTCAATTAATGAGTTCTTGCAGTAAACCGACGATATGTTCATTCATCGTAACTAGTACTTTGACAACATTTTTTTAAGTGTAGGGATGGATGACCATCTACAAATTACGTCACATGTTAAGGGGGAGGGAGGGGGTTGACGAAATGTGACATTGTGTTACAAGGTGTGGGAGGGGTCCTAAATTATGTATAACTAAAGCAACTATATCTATAGGGACATAAGTTTTAAATATTATTTTGTCAGGCACTCGCTCTACTAGTGTTATGCGCAGACCAACCCTTTGATAATAATATTATTTCTAAGTGTAAAATTGGAAAATATATGACATCACACTAGAACTCACAAATGTGACAAAATGTGACAAGGGCAGGAGAGGGGTCAAAAAAATCATAAAATTAGTGTGATGTAATTTATGGATAGCCCCTAGTTGTGATAATAATATTTATAATATCCCCAATTACTATTATGTAGATATTTATTTAAACCAAATTCAAACACGCAAAACAACAAACAACAACATTTTATAAAAAATATGAAAGGCAATTTATCTGTGTAAAGTTTTCTTACGTAAAACACAATTATTAGCAAAAATATTCCTCTTTGCAACATCTGTATGATGAGTGTACAAAGTTAAGGGTTGTCATGCCATTTTCTTTAAGACCATTTTAAAAGGCAAGAACAGAAGGAAAGCGAGGCAGAGAAAGATCAGGACACAGATTTACATACCAGATAAAAGAAAAAATAAAGGTCTTGTGTTACGGAATAATAAAGTGAGGAGAAAAGGAAAAAATGGCCAGCATCGTACAGCTGATGATAAAATCTAAATATTTCGCAAAATATTAATATGTATTTCCCAAGTCCATAGTGGACACCTCAACCGAAATCCGAGGGCTGAAATTTTGCATGCAGGTAGATATTATGACGTAGGCATCCGCAAGAAAGGTTTTTTTTAAAATTCAACCCCTAAGGGGGGTGAAATAGGGTGTTGAAATTTGTAACGGTTTTTTAGAAATTAAGCGCGGGTGAAACCGCGGGGCACAGCTAGTTCAGATATAAATTGCAATCTGGAGTAACATTCAAAATTTTGATATAGATTTACCACGAGTCAAACCATGTAGCTAGGCTAGTGAAGCAATAAACTTCATACAAAATATCAACAAAACGCTCGTGGCGCCATCTAACTTAGCGCGTGATGTCAGCCATTTTGTGTTCCTTGACCGCTGTCAAAATGTCATTACGACATTATAAGTCAAATTCATAAAAACAACAACAATTACCAGTTTTACAACAATGTACACATAATTATTGATTGTTTTATAGACCTTCTTAGGCGTATTGCAGGCAAAATATAGTTTCAATCTCCAGATAAATAGATTTTAATTGGGTGTCTTAATTTCTATTAATAACTCTTGCACGTGCCATCTCCTATTTCAAACGA
>LUGF01017230.1:20099-63068 GCA_001625245.1 Calycopis cecrops | reverse complement strand
ACGATGCACATTTTAGAATATTTATCGAACTCTTATGAAAATTGATACATCTGTCACTTTACGTATTGAATGTAAATAAACTTTGTCTTTTACACTAAGTAATTTGGACGAATAGATCAAAAGTTATTATCACGATAAGATTGACTTAAACGGAATATCTAAAGCGCCCAAAATGCGCGGCGATAAATTCGATTCTCAAAGCGATTTATTGTTTCATACAATACGTATATATTTAATATAATAAATATTTCAGTATAATATTAGATTATGTATATTAATAACAACACCATTTTTGAATCCACGCGAGAGAAGCCGCGGGCGGAAGCTAGTATAAGAACAATATATAAAATACTCTCATCGATTAGGACGTTCTAATGAGTCCAGGTCTCCTCAGAAAGGTTAACGATAGGTAGGTAGGAATAATATATGGAAAGCTAAGACTAATTTAAAGAACTCAGATGTTACTCTGTTCGAGTTTCTTACAAATTGAATGTAATATGGTATGAGGTATTTTGAATGGAATGTCAGCGATTTGGTTTAGGCAAGTGCTGGACACAATCTGGTTTCATATAGTGTGTTGGACCTTTTTTTTTGGTTATGCAGGGGAACACCTTTACATACGCTACCCAGGAGCCTGCGTTGCTCAACCAGGTACTGCGTCGGGCTCGGCAACTGGGTTGCCCCTACCGACTAAATCCCTGGGGGTGCCTTCAGCCCCCCGGATCTACAAGCAACAAGGTCCCTTCAGCGACAGGCTAGCCTCATTGAAAAGGCCAGACTTCTCCTTATGGACTGTCTGGCTGCCTTTGAACAGTCTCTACTCCAACGTTGGAACCGTGCAATGGGGTCAGGTTCCCATCCTGACCTCTAGTCTCCAATGCTCCAACGGAGCACGCCACGCCGGAGGTCCTAATCCATGCCGTCATCTGCTAATTCAGAGGGAGGGCTTGGAGGACCTCCGACATTGGCTGGTCCTACTAGGTGACGGACCAACTCCTCCTAGGCGATGGATCAACCCCTCCTGGGCGACGGACCAACCATCAAGCGGCCGCAGAGGACAGGGAGGACGGCAACGACACACCGCATCTCCTCTTCTTTTGCGGCCCCACCGCCTACGCATCTGATTTGATTACACGTTTTGTCGCGGGAGACAGAGTGCAACGACTCACCGAGACACCTCTCCTCCCGCAACCCCTCCTCCGTGGACACATCCAGAGCGGGCCCTGGGTAAGCCCACTCGGAGCGTCCCCTTTGGGATCCCTCTTGGCAGGGTGCACCGTGATAGCGCAAGGCACGGTTACTAAGCCCTCCCACCACGACAAGGTTGAGATCTTCGAGGGGGGCAGTATTTAGGACCTGGATGACATAACGAGTCCAACAAGTCCAAATTTTCTTTTATTTTATTTCATCATTTAAGTATAGGTAGTAATTCAATTGTTTTGTAATTGTGTAGCTTTGGTTTTGTTTTTATTATATCTTCTAACAACTTTTACTTGTTGATATTAATTTTCAAACATTGCCTTAATTTGACAACATAACTTAACTTGTACTCGTTTTGTTTTTTTTTTGTTATAGGTGGGCAAACGAGCAGTCGGCGACATTTTCTTGACTACCGACGCCCATAGACATCCGCATAGAGGCTATACAGATGTGCTGCCCTTCTTTCACTTCCCATCTTCATGGGCCACCGGCTACTTACACACCGCAGGAAACACGACAGCAGAGCTGTCACTTTACGCCGGTCTCGTGTAATTAGTTGTTTTCTATCAATTTGTGTTTTACCTAATCCTATCTGTCATTGAAGAGTGGGACCACCTGCCACAAGTATGTCTACATACTTAGGTACTGGAGGGTTTCCTATATCTGTGTATTCTTATGTAACTTTTTTTAATTGTTTGTGTGTGTGTTTATGAAATAAATAAATGTTATTATTTATTATTATTATTATATATTTTTTATAGGATAAAGGGCAAACGAGCAGATGGTAGATGACTACCGCCGCCCATAGAGATCTGCAAAACTCGAGGCTTTGCTGCCGCGTTGCCGGCCTTTTGAGTAAGAGTAAGCTCTTTTCTTGAAGATCCCCAGGTCGTATAGGTTCGGAAATACTGAATGTGGTAGCTGGTTCCATAAGGATGTTGTGCGTGGTAAGAAATTGCACCTAAAACGCATAGTTGTATACTTTGGAATATCTAGGTGGTGGCCGCGATGTCATAAAGTGGTACTCCGCTGCGGGTACTAACACGAACAACTCCTCGGAACACTCCGTATTGTGTATCTATATAAATAAAAATGGATCGCTAATGTGTTGCTAAGCATATAGCTCGGGACGACTTAACCGATTCGGCTAATAATATTATACTAGTGGCCGCCCAGTGGTCGAAATTCGACCATAAAATTATATTTAATTATAATTATAAGTTGTTGAATATAAATTATTAAAATATTACTGAATATGACCTGAAAAAATAAAACGTCAGTTTTATTTCGCAAATCAGCTGATGGGCTGCTACCTTAGATCATTACTAAACTACTTTCCACTGGACTAAAATTAAAAAAAAAAAAATATTTACAGTTGTCATATGTCATTCCAATACCATTTAATAAAAAAAAAATGTCATATGTCATTGTCAATTGTCAAAAATTGTCAATGATAAAAACAAATATTTAAAATTGTACATACTTTATTTCTATTTTGCAATTAAGAAATCTGAATAATTTTTGGCACACAATCACGCCGAGACCTTTAATTTGACACCTTAACCATAATTTTACGTTGTGTGGTTCGGCCAAAAAGTCCAGGACAAAAATCGGCTTCCGCTATTAATATATAAGATATAATTTTGATTTCACATATTCGTTGAAGTACAAGTATGGCTATTACAGCGATAATACAGCTTATGCTCATCGCGAACAGTTCCGCATAAAGCCCTGCTATAATTATACATTACACAAATAAAAACTGTTGAGTAATATTTTAATAAATATTACCTGATGTACTAGTGTTGTTCTAATAATAATTCATAAGGAAATAAAAGTCAAACAACTAAAACATTGACAACATATTTTTATTAACCTACCCTCAACTTTTACTCATCATGTGTTGTGACAGGTTTAATAAACTTTTTATTTCAATATAGGTACTTATATAATTTGCTAAAATTTAACTACTGTACCAAACCTTTATCCTACATATAGTTGAAAAATATATTTTTTTTTTGTATTGGGTATTTTTGTATTGTATTTTTGTATAGGATCTGGAGGTACGCGCACTGGCTGACATTTACTGGCAATGCATGGGGGTGCGAGAATCAGAAGGCCAGAGCTGCCGTAATATCTGTTAATATTTCGTTGCCAGCACTAATTGCCATGTAGGCAGCGTAGTAGCCTGGATTCTCCGTCCAAAGATGCTTAAATTATTACTAAAGTTATGCGACGAAAACGAGAGACAAATTGTAAAAAGGGAGAAAGCCAGCCACATTGGAAAGCTCCGATGTAAAGGCGCGAGTCGAGAAAGCCTTCGGACGGGTCATAAGGCATTGGCTGGAGGAAGTTGACGTTTGTGTATAATACTCGTGTTGTTGACTTTTCCGTGAGTTTCGGAACACCTTAACGAAGTTTGTAAAAGAGTAACCCCGAGTAGAGTAATGCCTCCCGCTGGTAGAGTCGCAGTCGTATTCCACCGCTCTCGTCATTCATCCATTGGCGGATGAGTATACCACCACACCGCTAGGGTTTAATGTGAAGGGAATACCTCAGAATCTCGAGCTCCAAATAGCCCTTAGATTCTCCCCGGGGGTATCCGTATATACATTCACCAGCAAGAAAAAACCTGATGTGGCTGTAACGTGTTAAAGCTATGTACCGTGGTCAGCTTCAGGCCACTCACTCTCTTTAGAACCTGGATAACTAACCGCATAAATTACAATTATTAAATAAGCCTAACAATAAATATTTAGTTCGTTTGTTTGACAGAATCAATCAGTCTTTTGTTTATGGTTACAGGAGCCTTTTCTGAGAATTGGAAGTCCATGTGGCTGAAGTGTTGTTCCGACACCTTGTAATAGTCTCTCACATCAGGCAGCTCGCTGTGTAACCTCTCAACGTCTTTGGGATGAGCTAGCATATCTTCTTCACTGAAATAGATCGCAACTGGTACATGCACATTGGTTATGTTGTAGCTAGGGGGCTCTGACTGTCCGTACACCTTTCTATTCAATTCTGCACCATAGTCATATTTCCTCAGCTGCCCGGCAGCTTTAACCTGGCCGTAATGCTTGATCTGTTTTACCGATGCACCAGTTAGTAAATATTTCATGATTATCGGCATCATTTTTCTATCCATACCAGCAGAATTGATGCCAAATACGACGTATTTAAGGTTGGACGCAACTTCTGTAGTGCCAATAATATTTTTATACATTTTTCCACCGATGATGCTCATGAAGCGCTTGTTTGGTTTAAACTCCCCGTATCCAAGTAGCTGATGAACCGTCTTGTAGTAGCGGCTTTTGGGTGAGATTGTCTGGAGCAGTGGACTACGGACGTGGTTCATGTAGACCATCGGAGATAGGGCGTACATCATGGTTACCTTCTGTCTGTATTCGGGATGGGCAGAAGCCATAGCAAAGAATGCAGTTGCACTGAGAGAGTGACCGACGTAGTGTAATTTATTCTCTCCTGTAAATTTGAGAGTATAATCTATCATGGCGGGTAAATCATGATTTGCGATTTCGTCAATGCTGAACTCCCAGAAGTCTGGCAGTGCGGGGTGCTTGCTTGTGTGACGTTGTGAGTATCTGCTTCCACGTAAGTTGCCGAGCCAGACGTCGAAGCCAGCGTCTGTCATTTGATAAGCGAGCGACTTATTCGGGCCCATCAAAAGCCAATCGTCAGCGCTGCCAAAAAGTCCATGGACTATAAGGACTACCTTACGGTCTGACATTTCTTGACTTTCCTGTTTGGGCTGAATACGGAACATGGTAATGTAGTAGCCGTCCCTGGTCTTCACATCGTGTTTCTCCGCTACGTAATTGTTTTTGATGAGCTGAGTAGCATTCTGCCAGTTAATTTCTTTGTTTTCAGCAAACATCGAACGAATACTCTGCTTTTGCTTTTCACTCATATGGCGTGCTATTGCGAGTGCATTTACAAAAATATGTTCGGGATCTGTCGTTTCTTGACTGACGTTTTCGTCTGACGTTAACATATCTTGTAAAGCAATCATGAATTCACCGGTCGGCTCACTCTCCTGCGATGCAGAGTCGGTGTTGTTTTTGCGTTGCTGGCTTATTTTGTTGATAGAGACGGAGATGGTTTTGTTGTTTTCTTGAGAGGATGAAGTCTTCTGTTTGTTTAATCGCATACGCAAGATATCTTGTTCATACTGGTGGATCTTGAGTTGTTCTTCGAGTGTAAGAATTTCCTTGATATCTTGTGGGGAAGAACTCCTCACTCTTTGTAGCCTCATCTGGAGAATGTCTTGTTCATACCGGTGGATCTTTATTTGTTCTTCAAGTGTGAAATTTCTGTTGGCCTCTTGAGAGGAGAGAGTCTTAAGTTTTTTGAGCCTTATCTGCAGTATGTTTTCTTCATACTGGTGGATCTTGATTTGATCTTCGAGTGTGAGACCCTCCATGCTAGGCTCGTAGCTTTGGAGGATATTGGCGCTGTTGTCGTGTACCAGTGTCAGGCACAGCAGCAGTAGTGCGCTCCTCATGTTGAAACCGTGAGGATAGTATTGACAATGGCCGAGGTAACGTCATTATATAGTGGGAGGAAAATAAAAATAAAAATAAAAATGCCATCGTTATGAACAATAAGCATGGTATTTATATAATACGCATATCAAAGAATTGTGTTTATTTCATTTTCTTTAGGTATTAACTTTTGTTCGTAAATCCCTGGAATATTAAACGTTATAAAGCTAATAATAATTAATAATAATGCTACCAAAAGTTACTTAAAACTTGTAAAATAGCTAAGTCTTGCAACTTTTCTTTTCTAAAAAATTGTGCGATCAATTTTATACCAAGTCGGGATAATTCGTTCTTTAAATTTTTTTCGCAGGTCCCTCGGGAAGGTGTTCAATGGGAGCGTAAATTCAAAAGTAAACCGCATCAGGTTCCTGCGTATGTTCAAAATTTTTTTCTTGAATAACTCGATCATTTTTGATTTTACAAAAATTGTAGGAAATTAGATTCTCTACAAGTTTGGTTCTCACTATTTTTCTTCTAGGATAGATATTTAAATCCAGCAGTGGTCTGACCTCGAGGCAGTCAAAACTGTGTGTATCGCTCGTAACAGTAGTTCAGGCCGTGGTCCGTTTCATTCTGCGAGGCAGTAATGTCTGCGAAAGAGACGGCAGAGAGGTTGCGCGAGAGTGTGGCTACACTTATGATGACGCAGACTTCCCGCAGATGACGAACTGGACGTTGGAGGGCATTCAACGATCTCCAGCCACCATTAGCCAGGTCTGGGAGCGTTGGGTGTGGCTGCCCAACGCTCTAACAGAAATAGGCCGTAGAGGGTGGCGCTAAGTGGAACACTTATGCACGCGCTTGTCTAAGCGGAAGGTGGCGAGGCCCTCCAACGCCCTCGGCTTGACCACCTATGGAGTGACTGGTGGTGGTGTCAGCTGAGGAGTTCAATGACTATCCTTCCTTAGGGCATACCTAGACACCTCGGCGCAGACTTCTACTCCGAAGCATCTTGTGGTTTTAGTCGGTTCAAGTCTGACATAACCTATGTTATCGCCCTTGCTGAGATGGTATCCGTGGGGGTTTCCACACAAAAAAATCGATATTTTGTAAATTAAATTAAAAAAAAAACAACAAGTTATGAAAAATATTATCCTTATCTCCTATGTTCCACGTTTAACGGCATGAATGAAGAAAAATAAAGTTGTAGAGAATCAAATTTCCTGTTCTGAAAAATTGAACAAAAAACAAAAAAAAAATGGAAAAAAGGTGGGAACCAAAATTTTTCAGAATTTGATTCTCTACAAGTTTAGTCCTCTTCTATTATGCCGTAAAGTTGAAAATAAACGAGATGATGAAAATATTTTGAAATTGTCGCTTTTTTCAAATTTAATTTAATCTCCAAAATATCGATACTAGAAGAAAAATTGTAAGAACCAAACTTGTAGAGAATCAAATTACTAGAATTTTTGTCCATACGGTTTTAGTGTATCAAAATGGCCAAGTTATTAAAGAAAAACGGTTTTTTTGGAAGAAAAACCATTTTTCGAATATACGCAGGAGCCTGATCCGGTCTACTTTTTGAATTTGCACTCGCTCACTCGCACTCAGATCTAGGTGGTGACGGTGGTATGAGGAATTCGATCTAAGTAAAACTTTTTTTTAACACTTGCAAAAGACACATAGAAACTTCATCAATAATTACGTGTGTCTTATATATCAATGTGTCAAATTCATGGTAGTGTGTGTAAAATGCGTGTTTTATTTATTAAATTAGAGTACTTTATAAACATTATTATTGAAATTTTTTTGCGTTCTCCAGTTTTCTTATACATGAACTATAAGTGTGCCAAATTTCTTACTCCTCCGACCGCGCAATTTTCGTAAAAATGAGCCCGAAGTTTTTGCTTCACGTATAATAATATACAGGTTATTTTTTTGGTGCGCCCTCCAAATTTTAAAATAAGGAAGTAAACATCATTTATAAGGGTGTGTTTTAAATTTTATCGTCTAATTGTAATATTACGTTAAATAAGAATCGATTTGAAATGGTCCTTATAAATACATTGATTGCTGTTCGTATACGAAATGTATCGACTTCAAGGTCCTCGACGTCGGCCTACCGTGAGTCGCGAGTGTGATGCATGTGGTGACCAAGAAATATGTTTTACAACATGAGACAAAGTAATTGTATCTAATTTCTTTTTAATACTTTTTATTTCATAAATCCAACGTATTATTGATTCTGAACCAAACCTGAAAATTTGGCCGGTGACCAAAAAATAACCCTGTATACATAGATAGAAACACCGAATGACCGAAGAGGTAAACCGTAGAGTCGCCGTCACTTGGAATAAATACTTGGCACATTAAAACAACATGATATCAAGACCACTTAAGGGCAAATGGAGAGTAATAACTTAAGCTTGTAGCTCAAAGATAAGGCAAGAAATGAGGATATCCGAAAAAAACAAAAGTAACAGAGGCCTTATCCTTTTCACTACAAAGGAAATGGAAATGGGCAGGCCACCTAGTTAAATATAATAATAACAGGTGGACTCAGAGAGTGACAGAGTGGTCAAGCCCAGGAGGAACAAGAATCAGAGGGCGCTCACACTCCCGATGGGCGGACCAAGTACACAGTACAGTACCTACAAGACCAAGGTATTCCTTGGAGGCTTTACCCGAAAAATAAAATAATATTTTATTGTTCAAATAATATTCATTTAAATACTAACACATATAATATATTAATATATTAATAATATATTAATGTAAATATTTATTATAATATCTAATTCTATTTGTATATAAAATTTAATTCTAATTGATGTTTATAAATACATTTGTACGTAGTAGTAACAACTCACTGTTTGCCATCCTCTGTTTGTTATAATTCTTAATATAAATTTCTAATAATGTAGTTTTCAAAGGAGACGTTTCATTTCTGGTCCGCATGATGCCTGCGTATTAAAAATACAAACACTGAATTGGTTTGGTTTGGTTCAACGATAAAAATTATTCTACTAAGAGCAATTTTGTATCGATATTGAACGTTTTATTGGTATGGCAACCATACAATGAATTTTATGTGTGTAATGAGAAAGAATTTATCTAGCTTAGAACTATAATATAGTACGTTGAATTACTTTGATTTAAATTTAAGAAATAAATAAAAATATAGAATAATGTTATAGAACACATTACTACAAAGTATGACTAATAAATAGTTTAGAAAATATTTATGAGCCACAAAACGATTTTTTTTTTCAAAATAGAAGGTTGATTGCTGTGAAAAGGATGAAAATTATATTTCTTGAAACATCCTGAGAAATGAACATCATGGAGGCCAAGTGTCCATAGAAAAAACGAAATGTCTCGTTTGTTATATCCTAAATAAGTATTATTGTAAGATGTAATATTTTTGCATTGAATGAAATAAAGCATTATTGTTATTATTATTATTATTATACTTATTTTTTTTCTCACAATTATTTATATTACTATTATTATTATTTGTATTTAAAATCACAATGTTAAGTTGACTTAACGACTGCCTTACTATTATAGTAAAAAAACATTTTAAAGATTAATTATATAAAACTAGTTATCGTAAATAGCTTTTATTATGAGTAAATAAATGAAGCAAGATTAATAATATTATTAAGGCAATACTTATACATTCGTCTTTAATATTTTATTCTTCTTCTTTATCTTCTTCATCAGTATCATATAATGTATCACAAACATTGTACCTCCATGGAAGCTTCCTACATCGTTCAGTTGTCACAAAAACGTGTCTAAACTGTATATCTGTCTTACAATAATATTATTATTCTAAGATATCTGTACTTTTTGTTTATTTGTGTTTGGTTTACTTGTATATCATGTCTTAACGTCTGCCGTTATCTTTTTTTGACAAATTGCTTTTACAAAAAGAGCGCGAGCACACGGCGCGTTGCGGCGCCGCACCGCAAAAATTTCGCCGCATCAGCAGGCACACGGCGCGTTGCGGCGCCGCAGCGCTGTTTCGCCGCAGAGTTAGAGTTGTCCAGCTATCGATAGTTTCTAGAGAACTAGTAACAATATGGACAGCGTTATTGATACTATCGATGTTATCGATACTATCAATATCACAAATAAACTAATACTATTGATTTGAAGCAATACCTAATATCGATAGGATAGATACTATTACATTATAATACCTACTATTAATAGTAAAGATTTTTTTTATAGCATAAGGGGGCAAACGTGAAATCGGAGCAATTTTTATGACAACCGACACACATATACATCCGCATAGACGATATACAGATGCCCCCCTTCCTCCTCCTCCCTCCATAGGCCACCGGCTACTTACACATCGTACGAAATGCAACAGACAGCTGTTACTTTACGTCGATTTCATGTAAGCGAGAGGTACCTCCCCGGTCGTGCTGGCCCAATTCGGCTACATGCATGCATGCAATGTGGCATTATTTCTTACTTTTATGTAATAATAATAACAATAATAATATCTATGGACTTCTTACACCACTTTAGCCTAACCCCGCGCTAAATACCGTAAGGACTTGGTGTTACGGATACGAGACAAAAAATACATTTATTGTCTTATAAATCTAAGAAATTTTATATATTTAAGATTTTTATTATATAACCATGTTAAAAATGCGGAAGATTTATTTTGTCATATTTTTTGGGAAGGCATAAACGTATTACTTGACATATTCTCCACTTTAAAATGCTGTAAACAAAGGTAAGTTTTAATTTTAACACCAGAAAGTGCTGTAACTAATGTATCATTCAATACTGAAATATCGATTAAATTTGGTAACTATTTTGTAATTTGAATTATAAGACTTAAAAAAAAGTTGAAACAAATATTGTATTACGAAATGTTTTTCATTATAAAATTATAAAACATAATAACTTTAATATTAGATAAAATTTAATAACAAAACTAAATTATTTTGGTTTTTTTGAGACATCATCTTCCTCGTCCGTTTGATCTAAACGATCTTTAACTTTCTTATTTGAACGTAAATCAAATATTCGTTGGCGTAGAGAGATGTTATAACTTTTTTGTTTACAATTTTTTTTAAATCCATGTATTTGGCCTCAGATATAGGAAGTCCAATTGGATATAATTGAAGCTTTAAGCCTAATGTTATGCACAAAAATCGTCGAGAAGAAAATCGACCTGTAATTTATCTTGACGAAACATACATACATGCTTCATACGATCCTCAAAAATGTTGGCAATCTGAGGAAATGCCGGGTATTCTTGCTTCTGATAGCGTTGGTGCAAGATGGATTATAGCCCATGCTGGAAGTAAAACTGGGTTTATTGAAAACGGAATGCTGCTGTTCAAGTCTAAATCCAAATCGAGTGACTATCATGATGACATGAACTCCTCAAATTTTATACGATGGATGAAAGATAATATTGTGGCTAACCTTCCGTCGAATTGCATTGTAGTGATGGATAATACGTCATACCATTGCACACAGGTAAACAAAACGCCTACAATGGGCAATATAAAAGCAGAACTCCAAGAGTGGCTTACTAAAAACAAAATAGAATTCGACGATCGTTGGACGAAACCGCAATTGTTTGAGCTGATCAAAAGACACAAAAGGGACCCAGAGTACGAAATAGATCAGATATTAAATGAACATGGTCAGGAGGTTTTGCGTTTACCGCCGTACCATTGCGATTTAAATCCCATAGAAAAGATTTGGGCGACTGTGAAGAGGCGCATTGCTGAAAAAAATGTTGCTCAAGCTCCTAGTGACATAAAAGCCATTACCGAGGCGGCTTTTACAACTGTAACCTCATAAGAATGGTTCAATGTATGCCAACATGTTGAAAAATTAGAGGAAAATTATTTCGAGTCAGATAGACTAATAGATATAGAGTTAGATAAATTTATAATTGATGTTACAGGGGACACATCCGATTCCTCTGATGAAGATTCTAGCATAGATTCTAGCGAAGATGTTCCAATGGAAGGCATTAACCCATTACAAGACCATTCCTACACCAAATTCTCATAAACTACTAAACATTCAATAAAAGACTTACAAGATTATTGAGGACTAGCTTCCGCCCGCGGCTTCGCTCGCGTGAATTTCGAACATCAAACATGATTCAAAATTTTAACTTATTATGTTATTCTGATATGAAAGCTATGTTCCTGTAAAGTTTAATGAAAATCCGTTCAGTAGTTTTTGTGTGAAAGAGTAACAAACATTCTTACAAAATTTCACCTTTATAATATTAGTAGGACTTTTAATTTTCCTTTTCCGTTTTTTTTTTAATTGTTTAATGAAAGATTACTACATATTTATTTTAGAAAATCCAATTTCTCTTGATCGAGGCACCATGCGTAAATGGCTGCGCCGATATACTTAGCTCCTTTTTTTGTTGTATTTATTTTTGTCTGGATAAGGAAGACAAGCAAGAGACGATTTTAAACAACGTAATAGTACTATTAATTGTATCAACTATAAGAACATAAGTTTAGTTGCATACGACCATCGCTGTGGTTGTATTCCTCGTATGCAACTAAATTTATGTTCATAAAGTTGATACAATTAATAGTACTATTACCAATGATATTACAAAAGAATAGATATGCTACGTTAATAGTAGGCGGCGTTCAAATATTGTTCCGTTGTCTACAAAATGACAAATCTTGTTAAATTTAAAATGACAAATCAAATTATAATAAACGTCAACTTCGACTGCAATAGATAATGCGGAACGTATGTAAAAGCAAGAGATAGTTATATTTTGTAGAGTTTTGTCCTTGAATTACTAATAAATTATAGAATATGCGGTTTAGCTATAGAAGCGACAAAAGGTTTATTAGAATGATAGAATGAAGTGTTTAATAAAACAACAAAAAAATATCGTTCTCTATTTATTTACAACATATTTTTGATATATTATGACATATTTGACACATTTTTGAGAATAAAAATATCGTTTCCAATAATTGACATAAAGTGTATCTTATTATTTCGTTATAGTTATAATTAATTTACATAAAATAACTTTGCGCGCGGCCGAAATTGGAACTAACTGGTGTCCGCCGTCTTGTCGTTTACGCCAGGTGTGAAGAGTGTGTGTCGAAGTCCGCGTTTTACTTCATTTTGAGTGTAAATAAGAGCCATCGTTATGCCAAAAGTGATTAAATGTAAAAATAATTTAATCAAGCGTATTTTAAAGATAAATGTGTTTAAATTACTGTTGGAAGGTCACTCCTTGATTTTTACTAATGTTTCTTGAGTTATTTGAACTATATCTCAATACACACGAAGGCATTTTATGAAATAAAAATTGTACTCAAAGACGTCACATTTAGACAAGGACTCTAATACGTATGACACAAAATCTAGTTGAGATGTCTTCTCTAGTAGTACATATAACTCAATGACTAAGTGTGCATTATTAATATTTACGTGATATTAATAATTATCTACTAAAAAAAAGTTAATTGCATATCCAGATAATGAGGGAAGTTTATTTGTTATGGCAGCCTTAATAATTACCTGTCAAATATGCAATATACAATACACCTGACAAGACAGCGGACACGAGTTAGTTCCAATTTCGGCCGCGCGCAAAGTTATCTTGCGCGCACTCTACCTCCCTTGTGACGCAAGTGACGTCAAAACAGACTCGTCAAATATATCGACGCAAGAAAGCATAAACGCTGTAACCCTGAATGTATCAACTTTACAACAGAGCTAACAAACTTTTGAAATTTTAGAAAAAAAATCATAACTTTTGAACTTTAATAAGGAATTATCCATTTGCAAGTAAAGTTTCCTGGACATTATTTAATAACGGTTACAGCAAATAGAATTTTTTTTCGTGATCTTGTAAACGCTGTAACCATGTTAAAAATGCGGAAGATTTATTTTGTCATATTTTTTGGGAAGGCATAAACGTATTACTTGACATATTCTCCACTTTAAAATGCTGTAAACAAAGGCAAGTTTTAATTTTAACACCAGAAAGTGCTGTAACTGATGTATCATTCAGTACTGAAATATCGATAATACTTATGTGGTAACTATTTTGTAAGTTGAATTACAAGACTTAAAAAAAAGTTGAAACAAATATTGTATTACGAAATGTTTTTCATTATAAAATTATAAAACATAATAACTTTAATATTAGATAAAATTTAATAACAAAACTAAATTATTTTGGTTTTTTTGAGACATCATCTTCCTCGTCCGTTTGATCTAAACGATCTTCAACTTTCTTATTTGAACGTAAATCAAATATTCGTTGGCGTAGAGAGATGTTATAACTTTTTTGTTTACAATTTTTTTTAAATCCATGTATTTGGCCTCAGATATAGGAAGTCCAATTGGATATAATTGTTGCTTTAAGCCTAATATGTTCCCTACGTTCCCCAAAGGTTCGGCCGTTTCCTGATTCATCAAATATTTGATCGCCATTAAATTTGGTTTTCGCCTGTTGAATGTCGCAACACATAATTTTGATATATATATTTTCTGACTTTCTTTTAATGTATTGTTTATGGCATCATCAAATCCCATAAAATCACGACCCTTCAAAACTGTTACATTGTATTGTACAGGTTTCTGTCTTGCAAATTGACGGATGATATTTTCAAACGATGTAAAGAGCGTTGTATTTTAAATTTTGTTGATTCATAAAACGCTGTTACTGATCTAAAGATTTAAATTATAAACCAAGAAAGGATTTAAATGATTAATTTTCTTTTATAACATACCTCGTAAGTGTTGTAACCTATAGTGTATATGTAATTTACGTACCGCATAAACGTAGTAACCATGGTCACACTTTAGATTACGATCGATCAATAGGTGTAAGTGCCTTCACACCAAAAAACACTAGTTTTAAGGTGGGTAACAATATTTTAAAATTTGAGATATCTAAAAAATCACCAAAATTTTGCGCTGTGCAAAATTTTTTTTTCGTCCTAGAGCAACGAGAGTCGGTGCGTTCGACGCGGAAATCTGATTCCAACGGTGTAAAAAACGTATTTTCTAATTTCTGAGGGTTACAGCGTTTATGCTTTCTTGCGCCTCGTCTCGGCGGTTGACAGCGCGGTGCGGCGCCGCAACGCATCGTGTGACCGGCCACTGATATTTGTATGAGACACGCCGCGGCGTCGCAACGCGCCGTGTGCCCGGGCACTTTCTCACTAGTTTGAGATTCAGCTTCTCCTCCTCGTCTGACACGCGTTACTAGAGTAGTCTCGTGTACTATAGTAGCCTCATGAACAAAGTGAGAAACTTCGTGCTTTTAAAGAATTTTGTTATAAATATTACTGGAAGCAAATAAACAATGCTCAACCATAGTACCTTCGATAATATCAAATTAAATAACATAAGGCGTATTCCATAACCGTTAATTCATTTATTTACACTCTTATGGTGATTAGCAGAACGCCTTCATCTGGCTGTCGTCTAAACGTCTTAGCTTGTTTAAGTTATTGCAATCTTGTACTTTCTTCTCCTTTCTATTTTCTTCTGACTCGTTGCGGACATCCTAAGACACATTTAGCTTTTCGGGGTCCTTAGTTTCATATAAAAGGATGACGTGTGGTTGCCTCTGCGATCCAGCGGCACTAGCAGCGGTGGTAATAAGTGGTGTGCGAAGCCAGGATAAAATAGAACACTTGTGAAAGTATTTGCAGTTATTTATTCAATATTCAGATAATCTGTGTAGTCTTCCATTAAATTTTTTGGACGTTACTGCATTCCGGCGAAAGCTTGGAAATCCTTGGGAAATTGTGGTACCAAATTGCTTGCCAGTTCCCCTTCTCAGTCGCAGTATGAAACTCTATGAAAGAGTGATAGACAGCCGTATAAGGTCGGAGTGATCACTGTCGACCATAAACCATTATGGCTTCCTGCTTGACTTCTTACCCATCGATTCAATGTTTGCTCTTAACATAATAGCTGAGGTTTAATGCGAGGAAAGACTTCGCAAGAAGAATGTCCCCGAACAATATGTGACCATCATAGCCATGTATAAAATAGCAAAGTCGAGAATACGCGCCCCAGTGTGTGAAATACAATCGATAGTGGTTTTGGAGGAGTTCATCAAGGTTCTGTTCTTTTCTGTTTGGATTGCTTGGTTTGGATTCAGTCTCTGTCTGGTGTTGCGGATGTCTGTAGGCGTTGGTGACGTTACGTCATGTGACCCTCGTTTGTCTCCTATATTATAAAAAAGTATGGTGCACTACACTGGGAACTTGGAATGCAATATTCAGTGCCGAATAGCAGCAGCATATCTAAAAAGGCAAGAAGTACCTGGGGTCAAATCCCACAACAGAATGCCGGTTAAATTTAATGGATTTTTGTACAAGACTATAAACCGCGTAGTCCTTATATATGACAGCCAAACATGGACTATACCTGAATGATATGCTGTTAAAGTTGCCGAAATGAATATGCTATGGCGGTTGGGCGGCACGGACAGGCTGGATAAAATGACTTGAGGACGTACACGATATTGCCGATAAATTGCAGGAATAAATTTCGAAAAGACTGATATGGTATTATCCTGTCGAGATTACCCCCAGTCTATGTTGAAAACAGTTCATTACAAGCCAAAGTTCAAGAGGATGAGCCAAAATACGATGGGAGAGTATATGAGGGAGTGTCCAGTTTCCGAAGACAATAATATTGTAGACAGAGTAAAGTGGAGGAATAAAATAAGGAAAGTCGACCCCACTGCCATATATCATACAAAGGCAGGAAGAGAGAGAGAGAGAAAAAGAGAGAGCGTGTGTGGTCAATTACAATGACTCGTATGACTTAACACCGCTGGTTACACATTTTTCTTTTTTCGGAATCTGTATACTAATAGTACAGTATTGTAACTCTCTTTATACTCACTTTTTTCACAACCTGGATATCTAGCGGCATACATTACAATTATAAATAATAAAGCCATTTATAAATAAATTAGTTCCTTTGTTTGATAGAATTAATCAGTCTTGTGTTAATGGTTATAGGAGCCATCTCTGAGAAATGGAAGTCCATGTGGCTGAAGTGTTGTTTGGGCACCTTGTAGTAGTCTTTCACATCAGGCAGCTCGCTGTGTAACCTCTCAACGTCTTTGGGATGAGCTAGCATATCTTCTTCACTGAAATATATTGCAACTGGTACATTCACATTGTTCATGCTGTAGCTAGGGGGCTCTAACTGTCCGTACACCTTTTTGTTTATTTCTACGCCGTAGTCGTATTTCCTCAGCTGTTCGGCACTTTTAGCCTGGCCGAATTGCTTGATCTGTTTTACCGTTGTACCGGTTGATAAATATTTCGCGATTATCGGCATCATTTTTCTGTCCGTACCTGCAGAAGCGACTCCAGCTACGACGTATCTAATGTTATAAGCCACCTGTTTAGTGCCAATAGTATTTTCGTACATTTTTCCACCGATGATGCGCAAAAAATTTCTGGTAGATTTAAGCTCCCCGTATCCCAGTTGCTGTTGAACCGCCTTATAGTAGCGGCTTTTGGTTGAGACCATCCGGAATAATGGACTACGGACATGATTCATGTAAACCATCGGAGATAGGGCGTACATCATGGCTATCTTCTGATGGTATTCGGGATAAGCGGAAGCCATAGCAAAGAATGCAGTTGCACCGAGAGAATGGCCGACGTAGTGTAATTTAGTCTCTTGTGTAACTTTGAGAATATAATCAATCATAGAAGGCAAGTCCTGAGCTGCGATTTCGTCAATGCTGAAGTCCCAGAAACCTGACAATGCGGTGTGCTTGCTGATATGGCGTTGTGAGTATATATTTCCACGTAAGTTGCCGAGCCAAACGTCGAAGCCAGTATCTGTCATTTGATAAGCGAGCGACTTATTCGGCCCCATCAAAATCCAATCGTCAGCACTGCCAAAGAGTCCATGGACCATAAGGACGACCGGGCGTTCTAAAATTTCTCGACTAACCTGTTTTAGTTGAATACGGAACATGGTGATGTAGTAGCCATCCTTGGTCTTCACCTCGTGTTTTTCTACCCTGTAATCGTTCTCTCTGATGAGCTGAGTTGCATTCTTCCTGACGACATCGTTGTTATCAGCAAACGCCGCACATATACTCTGTTTGTCTTCTACGCTCACATGGAGTGTTATTGCAAATTGATCTACGAATATATTTTCGGGATCATAGGTTTCTTGACTAGTGTTTTTGTCGGATGTTAACATTTCTTGTAAAGCAATCAATGATTCACCAGTCATTGCAATCTCCTGAGGTCTCTGGATCTCAGGAGAGGAGGTGGTGTTGTTTATGAGTTGTTGGCTTATTTCTTCTGTGGTGACGGAGATGCTTTTATTGGCTTCTTGAGAGGAGAAAGTATTCTGTTTGTTTAACCTCATCTGCAGGATGTCTTGTTCATATTGGTGGATCTTGATTTCTTCTACGAGTGTAAGGATTTCGTTGTACTCTTCTGAGGAAAAAGTCCTCAGTTTGTTTAATCTCATCTGCAGGATGTCTATTTCATACTGGTGGATCTTCATTTGTTCTTCGAGTGTTAGATCCTCCATAGTAGGATCGTAGCTTTGGAGGACCCTAGCGTGGGTGTCACGTACCAGTGCCAAGCACAGAAGTAGTACTACAGTCCTCATGTTGAAACCACGACGATAGTGTTGCGAATGACCGGTTTAAATAGACTTTATATTGTAGGCAGAAAATAGAGAGTATGTAAAATGAACAATGACTTTGTTATTCATAATAAGTATATCATTCAACTTTGCTTGTTTTCAATACAGTATTTTAAATCTATACTAGAGCTAGCTTTTGTTCGTGACTATATGGAATGTTAAACTTTACAAAGGTATTAATAATAACTTAATAAAATGAATAAAAAAAACCGTCCAACTGCGAGTCGGACTCGTACACCCAGGGTTCCGTACCAACGAAAGGGTTTCTGTGACATTTTAGCAGAAAATAAAATAACTTGTTTTTCATAGCGTTTGTATAAACGCTATGTATATAATAAAATATATGTTTGTGAAAAAGTATAATTCATTTTCTTTTTTCTTTCTCAAAAACTAATAATGACATCTCGCTCAAACCAATTTCCATTGAAAGTTTTTATTGAGATATAAAGCATATATATTTTTTAGATTTCTTACTCTGTTAATACTTAAGCTAGAGGGGGAAGGGGGGGGCGACATATTTTTCCACTTTGAAAGCGTCTATCTTTCAAACAATTCATTTGGACGAAAAATGCTTTTAGCGTAGACAGAGCGTAGACAGAGTAAAGAATAGACTGCGGGTTGGCGTGTCTCTGAGCAAGACAAAAAATACCATTGAGGGTTACCATTTCAATTATTTTACCCCAAATCATGGCAAAAATGTACCTACTCGCACAAAACAACGCATCAATTAAAAAATATATATTTTTTATTATTTTATTAATTAATTAACTTTATACAAACCGATGCAATAGAATTAATATTTATTGCTTATTAAATTAATGGATTAATTAACAATATTTTACAAAGAAAATATTTTATAAGATGTGGATTTTTTCTTTTATACAGCTGAATTGGGCCTGCGCGACCAGGTAGATACCAATAACTCATAATGTGATGCCGGCATAAAGTGATGACTATACCATGGTTTCGTGCAGCCTGTAAGCGATCCTAATATTCTTAATTATAAGATTACTTGTGTTTAGAAATTGTAAGATTATTTCCCCCGTAACAAAACTGTGAAAGTAGACACCAACAATGTATGAGTTAGATAACTGTTAACGGCGCTTTTTAAGAATCGTTAATGGCGCAGCTTATGCCAGTGCTAGAAGAGAATTAGGTTCTTCGGGTCTTACCTGACCCTGCTAAGTTATTTAAAACTAGAAATAAAACAACAAAGCCACATTATTATTTTTTATTTTCCTAATTATATTATATAGAACTAATTTATTATGTACATTCCTTATTCTTATCATTAATTTGTTTCTTTAAAATTTAACTTCTTTGAAAAAAGTATTTTCGTATAGATACATCTTTCTAACTTTCTTTTTTAATTTCATCAACAATTCAATTGTTAAACAAGCTTTGACATGTCGTTGAGCGTCGAGACAAATTGGGATCTATTTTGAAATTTTCTTTCATTATATTGTATTACTTTGTCTTTGAGAAACCTATACCCGTACTGCAAAATGGTAAAGTGCAGTGTTATTGGTTGCAGAAGAGATGGTGAGAAGAAAATTCCCGGTATATCTTTCCATTTGTAAGTATCGTTTATTAGTTTTTTTCCTAGAAGTATTTCAATTTACCACTTTTTAGGGTTCCGTATCTCAAAGAGAAAAAACGGAACCCTTATAGGATCGCTTTGTTGTCCGTCTGTCTGTACGTCTGTCAAGACCTTTTTCTCTAAGACGCGTGAAGGGTTTAAGCTGAAATTTCTGTCAAATACGGAGGTCAGTTACGTCTTGATGCCTTGAAAAAACACACTTCTAAGTTAACGCTATAAAAAGTTGTAGCCAATTATGCACAAATTTATTTAACTTACCACAATACTTGACCCATAAATTATTATCATTAAGAATATTTTTTCACATACTTTCATTAAAAACGTGACATATTTTCTGCTTTTTAAGTAACATCTAAAATTAAGGCTGTTAAAATGTTGAATTCAACTTCATATAGATAGATATTACCTAATTTCAGAAAGCTCATTAGTTATTTCATCAATCATATCATTCACATACATATATAGTTTTATACTCCGATTGCTCATTTGCCCTGTTATGCTACAAAAATAAAATATAGAGACCATAAAAAATAACACTTTGTGAGCCGATAAAAGGTAATAAATATCGAATATCTAATAGGGATTATTTAACTTGATGCAAGCTATGTATCTATTAGTGTACAACACAAATGCCTGAGTGACGTTGTCTTTGCGCAGGAATATGAGTCTCTCTGTATCTTACTTTTGAGTAATCCTGTATATTGATAATTTCTTACCTTATGAGGTAAAGTTTCAGAAATGTTTTATTTCCTATCTTCACAAAAGAACTATTATATATATAAAAGAAATATTATATGCTGCATATTTTAGAGCTTTTATTGAGCAGACTATTGTTTTTTCTTACTACTGTAATCCACAATTATCTAAATTCTAGTTTTACGGGTATCTTTAAGTTTAAAATTAAAATCATTATTAATTTTTCAAGAAATATTCATTGAGTTATATGTACTACGTACGTAGTAATAATAACTCAATGGAAATATTAAACAAAATTTGTAAATTCTATGTAAGTAATATTAATAATGAATTTCCAAATTAATTTCGTTTTTGTACTATGAATTTCCCTAGCACAATTTTGGCAACATTGAATTTTTAATTTATATTTAAATAACACGTAAAACTAATGAAATGGACTCTTATTTTACTTTGAAATAACAGTATCTATTCTAGAATAGTCACAAAAAGTGGTAAATTGAAAAACATCTAGCAAAAAAACTAACAAATTTGATACTTACGAATGGAACGATACATCGGGAATTTCCTTATCGCTATCACTTCTACAACCAAGAACACTGCACTGTACCATTTTGCAGTACTGGGTATATAACCTGCTTAAAAGCAAACACAAAAAAAACAGAAATAATAATAAAAGTTTTCAAAATAGATTACAATTTATCTCGATGTGTCAATGAAATGTCAAAGTTTTTTGGGCTCATCAAGAGCCCAATCTGACACGCGTTGAGGGACAAAAAATAGTGTTCTTTATCTCTTTTCTACTCGGACATCGGTATATATTTATCCCTTTTTTTGCTGAAGAGAGATAGATGAATCCAGCAGTCTATAGTTACCTCTGTCTACAGCTTTTAGTAACCTTAATGTCATTTTTGAAGACCACATTTCATAGACTAGAACTTAGACTTGTGCCTCATGTGAAGGGTTCACATACAGGTTGGATGAAAAAAATTTTTTAGATTCAGTTTTATACAAGATTGAACAAACGAGAGGCATTAAAAATGAAAATAAACCGCATAATACGTGTATAATTTCCAGGCCACACCACAAACATCAGATCAATCTGAGCGATAGTTTAGCCACAGGATTTTTTTAAAGTTTTTTCTCACTTCGAACACGCAGTATTGCAGCTGATCGCCGACTATGGCCGGCCGGGTTTATTGACCCCGTGCTCGCTATAGCCGCCCAGTACAAATAGTGTTAACAGTTTTTCGCTATTTAACGTGTTTGAAAAAAGTATTTTCGTATACCTACTTGTAAACTTTTTTTAATAGTTTCGGATTAACTGTAGGCACTTATAGTATATGTGGATTCATTTAATGCCTCTCGCTCTTATCAATCTTGTATATGGATTGCCCCTTTATTTTTAAATTAATTTATTTTTATTCAAAATTTAGTAGCGGTTCACAGAATACATCAACCTACAAAGATGTAACAGAGTAGGTACAATATAGAGTAGTTTATCTTCATACGAATGAGCGGTTTTCCAGGTGTGCATGCCGCCCCGTGTGGGCACAGCACACTTGGACAAAATCCTAATAAATTCTAATATACAAAAAAGGGGCTTTCGGCCGAAGCTCGCCGGGTGGCTCGCTGGTATGTTTAGTTCGAGCGCATTAGTGTATTTCGCTACACATCCGTTTATTTATTTAGCGTAGTTGAAATATATTAATGACGTCAAAAAATTCAATAAATATTATGTATAAAAATATAGTGCTTTCGGATGCCTTTAACGATTTTTTTATTATACTATAAGAGAGCAAACGAGCAGTCGGAGCTAATTCACCATTCAATTCATGACTTCCGACGCCCATTGACATCTGCGTATTTGGAGATGCGTTGCCCTCCTCCCTCAATGGGCTTACACACACATTTTTTTAAATTGTATTTGGGGGCAAACGAGCACTCGGAGCCATTTTCAATACTACTAACACCCATAGACATCCGCACAGACGCTATACAATAGAACTTTAGTTTTACTTACTTTGTTCAAAGTTACCACTACATTGTAACTTTTTAATAGTTTATAAGGGCAAACCAGCAGTGGGTGCCAATTTCATTACTACTAACGCCCATAGACATCCGCACAGACGCTATACAAGAGTAATTTAGTTTTACTTAATTTATTATAAGTTACCACTACATTGTTATTTTTTTATAGTATAAGAGAGCAAACGAGCAGTCGTTACAACACATTAGTAGTTGCGCTGACCTCCTTTCTCCTCCCACCTCCATAAACCATTCTTCCTCCTCCCTCAATGGGCCACCGGCTACTTACACACTGCGCGAGACGCGATAGCATGTTCTCACATAAGAACAGTTCTTTTTCGTAACTCGACGTGAGTTAGATCATCGAACTACTAGTAGGACTGGGTGGAATAATCCGATAATTTGTCTTTTATTTAATTTTTTGTATTTCAATTACCTACGTAAATTCTGTACAAAGTGTGCCGGAAAAGTCTTTTTCATTTTGTAACTTTTTGAGTACTTGAACGATGGTAGAAAGAACATAGAAGCTTTTAATCAATATTAGTAACAGGATCGATTGGCATCAAAAAAATTTTATGTATGAAATTGCTATTTTTTGCTAACTGTACATTTTTTTGAAAATCTGTGAATGGGAAACAAAGTTCCATAAAAAATATTTTCGTGTAAAAGACCATTTTCGTGTAACTGCAACCGATAAGGTACTTTTCCTTACTGCCTCGCTGAAAGTTTCCATTCTGTATAATCCCCATGTATGTACTGTGACATAGGGACCTCTTTGCCACAATGAGTATACTTTCTTATGAAAGAAAGCATATTCATTTAAATTTTAAATATTAGAATGTGTCGCTTTTGACACGTTCAATAAAATTTTCATTACGCTTTGGGTCTCGGGGAAGAATAAGGGAACTTGAGCAAAAGACGATGAATATGAGTTAGCCTAGGTCTTAAATAATTTTAATGTGAATTGTAATTCGGGAATGAATAAATAAAGTATATTCATAAAGTTTCGAAAATCTTTTATTAAGCCAGCTGGCAATAGTATAGCATAGGCAGTTGATCTACATAGATAGGTAGTAAGATTACAAATAGGTGACCCTGAGTAGCTGGACGCTACGCCCCGACGAAGTATCCAGCCCAGGTGCCACAGTACACCGAAAGTGGATGGTTTTGGAGATATTTTTTTCGTATTTTTATCGTTACATATACGTTACATTTTTTTTTCTCCTGACCTAATATAAGTTTAGGTCTGTTTAGTATCATAATATAATAACTTTTACAAATTAATATATTTACCTTGATATATGAAATTTTGCTGGAATAATATTAACATATCAAATGCTAACAACATTATTCTAGCAAAGAAACAGGGCCATGATAAAAGATACGAAAAAAAAAAGAATATACTGCGGCACCAGGCAGGCAAGAACCTCCGACGAACAGTCGGAGGTTCTTGCGGAAATTAAAGACTTTTATGGCAAACTCTACGCTACGCAGACTTCCAGGCCCGAACCCGGTACTGAGGACAAAAGAGCCACACTTACCCGCCATCTCACAGAAGACCTGCCTGAAATCAGCCGAGATGAGATCGTGTTAGCCCTTAAACAACTTAAAAATGGAAAAGCCCCGGGAGAGGACGGAATTACCACTGAGCTCTTAAAGGCTGGAGGAGTTCCAGTCTTAAAGGAGCTCCAAGAGCTCTTTAATGCCGTTCTTTTTTCCGGGAGAACACCAAAGGCGTGGAACAGAAGCGTGGTGGTTTTGTTTTTCAAAAAAGGAGACAAAACTTTGCTGAAAAACTACCGCCCTATTTCGCTTCTGAGTCATGTCTATAAGTTGTTTTCAAGGATCATCACGAACCGTCTCGCTCGAAGACTCGACGAATACCAGCCACCGGAGCAGGCCGGGTTTCGAAGCGGCTAGAGCACCATAGACCACATCCACACGCTGCGGCAGATTGTACAGAAGACCGAAGAGTACAATCGGCCCCTATGTCTAGCGTTTGTGGACTATGAGAAAGCCTTTGATTCCATCGAAATCTGGTCTGTTCTGAATTCCTTGCAGCGTTGCCAAGTAGACTGGCGATACATCGAGGTGATGAGATGTCTTTATAATGCCGCAACGATGACCGTTGAAGTACAGGGCCAGCGTTCTGAAGATATCAACCTACGACGAGGCGTAAGACAGGGGGATGTTATATCCCCGAAACTGTTCACTAACGGTCTGGAGGATATGTTCAGGACGTTGGACTGGAAAGACTGCGGCATCAATATTAACGGCAAGTACATCTCTCATCTACGATTTGCAGACGGCATAGTCATTATGGCCGAAACGCTGCAGGACCTACAACAGATGCTGAATGCCCTGGCTGATTCTTCTCTTAGCCTTCGGATGAATTTGGACAAAACCAAATTCATGTATAACGAGCACGTTATTCCGGAGCCAGTTGCCGTACATGGACTCCAACTCGAGGCTGTTCAACAGTATGTTTACCTAGGGCAAACGCTCCAACTAGGTAAAAACAGCTTAGAGAAGGAAGTCCAGAGAAGAATTCAGTTAGGCTTTTTTTTTCTTTTTTTTTTATGGTATAGGGGGGCAAACGAGCAGTTGTAGCCATTTTCATGACTACCGACGCCCATAGACATCTGCATAGAGACTATACAGATGCGCTGCCCCCCTTTCTCCTCCCACCTCCATGGGCCACCGGCTACTTACACACCGCACGAAACGCGACAGCACAGCTGTCACTTCACGCCGGTCTCGTGTAAGCGAGAGGTACCTCCCCGGTCGTGCCGGCCCAATTCGGCTGCATGCAAGCATACAGCGTGGCACTACCTCTTACTAGAGCATTTGCTGGGCAGCATTTGGCAAACTACGTCGGGTCTTCTCGTCACCCATCCCACAATGTCTGAAGACTAAAGTCTTCAACCAATGCGTCCTACCAGTCATGACCTACGGAGCCAAAACTTGGGCACTCACTCCGACTGGTCCACCAATTCAAAGTTGCTCAGCGCGCTATGGAGAGAGCTATGCTCGGTGTTTCTCTGAGGGATCGAATCCGAAACGAAGTAATTCGCCAGAGAACTAGGGTAACCGACATAGCTACTCGGATTAGCAAGCTGAAGTGGCAGTGGGCCGGTCATATCTGCCGCAGAACCGATGATCGTTGGGGTCGACTGGTTCAAGAGTGGAGACCGCGCACCGGCAAACGTAATGTAGGACGCCCTGTGACTAGATGGAGTGACGACATACGCAAAGCTGTGGGCAGGAAGTGGGAAAGGTTAGCCGAAGATCGAAGCCAGTGGCGTGCTATGGGAGAGGCCTATGTCCAACAGTGGACTGCAATAGGCTGATGATGATGATGATGATGATGAGGCAGGCAGTAAGTGGCCCATTAACTCCTAGGGATAGTGAACCCAAACCCAGATACATACATACAGACGCCGTTAAGTTCGACGAAGAGATAAACTCAGCAGAAAGACGACTCCGAGTTGTCTTGACAGAAGGTCCACCACAAAGGAAGGAATACGTAGGTAGGATAGCTCCGTGACCGGCCGTCTGAAGAGGGGAAGAAGAAGAACCGCATGGGTCCGTTTACTTTATCCTACACGAAGAAGGCCGCGAGGCCTCGGAGAAAACCGCACCGCTGTTACCAAAACCAGGGATGACCAAACAGCTGACCACCCCGACGACGCGACCGACGGACGTGCAATCAGGACGCAAGAAGAGGGAACCTACGAGCGAGGATGGATGACATCACGGCACGACGTAAAGCCCACAAGACTCCTCGATTCCAGCCATCCAGCAGACCCTGACCGCAAAGCTTCGCGGATGCAGCGGGAGCGGAACTACTGGTAGCAGTTACCACGGGAGTGACGCTCCTGGACCATACTATTGAGCACTGCTCGAAACCCACTGGGACTTACCTGGGCAAACCCATCATTGGCAACCCGGCAGACCCTGAAAGTTTAATGCAAGGACCTCGACACCCGCAGGTGGGTAGAGAAAACTGTCCAGGATCTGGATGTACACCTGGATGAATTTCTGGTGGTCTGTGCGTCGTGCACGTCAAGTTCAGGAACGTCAAGGGTAAGTACAGCGCTAATCTGCCTGCCATTGGATCCCTACCGATTGCTGACGGTTGTGACCACACTCACAACCGGTTCCTCGTCGGTCACGGCTCCCAGCCATGCCTCGGACGTAGATCGGGAGCCTGTGTCATCATGTCCATCTGCTTCTGAAGGTCATCAAGGAATCAAGAAATCCAGGAAATCAGGGGTCGCAAGTCAAGTCATTACCCTCGACCAGTGGCCTCTGTGCTTGAGCAGATTGGACGTACGTGATAGATCTCACGCGGGCTTTGGAGGAGGGAGCGGATGACATCTCTGGTGGCACCCTGTTCTCTACCATCACAAATTAGCACCGTCCAAGCTAATATCCCTTTGTGCCAGTAGAGAAAACTGTACAAAATCGAGCAAAGCACCGCCTCACGGCAACCCTCGCCTCTCGAGACACAACGAAAACAACCTGATCTCCGCCTAATCACAGGCGCCATAACTATACAAGGTATAACAACCATCTTTTTACAATAAGTGTCCTTTACGCAGGGCTTGCTTAGAGGTAGAAACAACAGCTGACGTGCAAGTGGAGTGCACAGATGTGGCAGCACGGCGAACGTTTAATTTAGGAAACTTGTAAACGTTCCAGATGGCATATGCCAACATCAAGAAATTATTGACCCATCCGAGGGAGCTAAATTGGAAATGAAGTGTGAGAAAAAGGCCCACCTACGCGCAAAATGGGAGCGAACAGCGTCGAGTAGCGGAAACGGCCTGAGCACCAAGTAATCAAATTTTAATTGACGTAAATTTCAAGCTTGATCCTTCATTTTAATTTTTCATTTATTTACTTATTCATTTAGGTCACAAAGGGACGCTTATGAACGTCAAAAACAATATAAAAAGAGTAGTCTGCTTTAAGAGTAAGAACAATAAATCATATTTATTGTATCTAATAATATTTGTATTGCCTGAGAGTGAGAGCAATTCAATTCCAAACTTTAAGACATAATTTTACGTTTTATTAATATTTTAAACTTATTAAAACTTAAATTTTGAATATAGCTTAGGAATTTATTATAGAATCGCATACATTTGCCTTGAAAAGATTTATTCATTTTCTGGAGCCTGGAGGCTGGAACGACAAAATTTATTTTTATTGCGTGTATTAGCCTTATGCATATTACTTTATCTTTGAAATAATACTACATTTTTGTAAAAATAAATTACATTTTCTTAAATATGTTGACTTGCCGGTGTCAATATATTTATTTCTTTAGATTTATCTACTACTACCTAAGTCATAAATTGCTCAAATAGCCTTTTTTTGCAGCAAAAAAAGTTTTATTGTCAGCAGGGTTCCCCCATAATAGAATACCGTATGACATTACACTATGGAAGTAACTATAGTACACTAGCCTAGCTTTTTCGACATCCGTTAGCTCGCGAATTTTTCTAACGGCATATGCTGCAGATAGGTATTAGATAATTTTGAAATATTTGGGCTCCGCTGTAACTTAGAGTCTAATGTAATGCCTAAAAACTTTGTGGAGTCCGCGAGGCTCAACTCATTCTCCTTAATCTTTATTATGATTGCATCGGTTGGACATTAGATGTTATAAATCTGATACAATTTGTCTTTTGTCCATTTAGCAGTAAATTGTAAACATCAATTCAGTGCACCAATTTCGAAATAGTAATGTTTACGTCGTCTATATTCTTGTATTAAAAGCTTTTATTATAGATATAATAAACCTATATTATAGATATAATAAACCTATATTATAGATATAATACCTGTGCAAACTCAAATGCAGCATGACATGAACTAACATTCCCCTTGAGGATAGATTCAGCGGCATCATTGCTTTGCACGCGTTATCGAGAGAAAGGTCTAGACAGACGTACAGACAGAAGGACAGTCAGACGGATAGATAGGCGGACAACAAAGTGATCCTATATGGGTTCCGTTTTTTCTTTTTAAGACACAAAACCCTAAAACATTTTAAACAAAAAATATAAGGTTCGATCTTAGGTTAGGTTTTGTTTCTGGAAGGATCCTGTAGCCTGCAGATCCAGGATCCTCCTCCTAAAGCGGGTGAGGGCACCCGCAGGGGTATAGTTTCGTCATGTCCGTCTGTCTGTCTGCTGTTTTACTCAGAGACCATAAGTAATAGGAAGCTGTAATATAGTATGGGTATGTAGATTAATCATGGCAGAATAGTGGTAGAAAAAAAGAAAAAAAAAATTTTTTTTTGGAGTAGCACCCATACAAGTAAAATGGGGGTAATCTTTCATCTTGTCCAATAACCCAACGTGTGGGGTATCGTTGTCTTATACTATTTTTACATCGCCCCCAATTCGTTTTCGTAAATTTATTCAATGTAGGTACAACAAAACACACGAATTTTACCGTTTTATTATATTTATATATTGTTATGGTATATAGGGGCAAACGAGCAATTCAAATAAAAAATCCGCCATTTTCACGACCACCGATCACATCACATCCGCTCAGAGGCTATACCGATGCGCTGCTCTCCTTTCTCCTCCCACCTCTATGGGCCAACGGGTACTTACACAACGCGACAGCACTGCTGTCACTTTACACTGGTCTCGTGTAAGCGAGAGGTACGTCCTCGGTCCCCCGGTATAAATTAAACGTTACACACACTCAGATTAACTAAATGTGGGCTAGGGTTTTAATATGGGCTAGTGCTAATATTCTCGAAAACCAACAATTGAAAGAGGCTATAAACGGCGATGGTCCATCCTATTCATTCACTTTAACATCGCACTACCTCTGTTTCGTTGGTCAGGCGCGAGCTGTTGCTAGTGTCGGCTATTTATTTATTTATTAATTTTTATCTCTCTATCTATACTTGTGTTGTCGCTGTCGAGCTTTCTGAGGTACGTATCAATGTGTTATTTAATTATTGAACATCAGGTCTAAATACTGTAACTATACTGTGTTTTATTGCAGGATATAAGTAAAATTTTATAGTTTTCGGTTGATTTACTACTTACTATATGGGTGGCTTGTAAAGTGCATGCTCAAGAAAGGATCTACATGCTCAAGAAAGGATCTACAAGGAATTGCAACAACTACCGCACATTATCCTTAATATCACACGCAAGTAAAATAATACTCCACGTGTTAAATAACCGAATCAGACATTACCTTGATTGGCAGATTCCGCTTTGTGCGAGGTTGGGGCACGCGGGAACAAATCCTCAATGTCCGACAAATTGCGGAAAAGGCCTACAAGTTTGACATTCCCTTCATAATGTGCTTTGTCGACTACAACAAAGCTTTCGACTGCGTCTGAAGGGTGAAAAGATGTATATATCTGAATATCGTCAGCGTAAAGGTGATATTTGCTGTGTTTTATGGATTTAGTGACATCGGCACTGTAAAGTATGAAGAGTAAAGGTCCCAATATGGATCCCTGAGGAACGCCTCGACTGACACTCGTGCACCGGGAGAAATGTTGGGTACCATCCTCTCGAGTTACTACCACTGTTTGAGTCCTATTTTTAGGTAGCTGTCGAACCAAGCAACTGCAGACCTACTGAAACCATAATATGATAGTTTTGCAAGCAACAAAGGTATATTTATAGAGTCAAAAGCACGTGAGTAATCGAGCAAGGCTAGAACAGTCCCATTCCTTTCATCTTGCGCGGCTATGACGTTGTCTACAACGTCGATTAACCCACCAACAGTACTTCGATGCTTCCGAAACCCTGATTGTAATTCGGGTAAGATTTCATGAAGCTCCAAGTATTTCATTACTTGTGTATGGACAATTTTTTCAAGGATTTTCGACATACAGGGAAGTATGCTGACAGGTCGTAAATCTATAGCTACTAGAGGATTCGTATTTTTCGAAATGGGTCGCACCAGTGCCTGTTGCCAGATTAAAGGGAAAGTTTGGGTCTCTATAGACTGGTTAATGATGTAAGTCAGCTGCGGTAATGTTCTTGGTGTGACTAATCTGAACATATCCAGTGAAACCCCGTCTATACCTACTGCTTTTGACCTTAAGCTGTTCAAAACCTTTGTGACTTAATTTACACTAACAGTTTGGAGCTCAAAAACAGTGTCATGATGTCTATGAAATTCATAATATGTTAAATTTGATAGCGGTGCTACATCACGTCCGGGCACGTCAAGGAAGTGTGCATTAAGCAGATCTGCATCACTGAGATGTGAAGGTACACAAGAGAATTGCTTAATTATAATATATTCGCGTGCTAAATCCTGTTCAGAACCCCAAATAAAAGGTTTTTTCCTTTTTTTTTTCCTTTCCTTAGCAATTTTGCAATACATGCTGTCTTAGAAGCGTAGTCTGCAATATATCTACGAAAATATCCTGCAAGCAAGCCCTAAGAACTGACGAACCTCTCTAACGTTGTTGGTTTTGGTTGAGCCGAGCGACACTTGCAAATCCTATGCCACGCGGCGACCAATAAATATGTTTATAACATGGGACAAAGTAATTTTAACTAATTTTTTTTAATTTTTTTTTTCATAAATCGAATGTATTAGATTCTGAACCAAACCTGAAAATTTGGCTGGTGACCAAAAAATAACCCCGTATACTTATACATAGTGATAAAATAGCAAGTGAAGGCGAGAATATTATACAGGGTTGATAAGAGCGAGAGGCATTAAATGAAACCATATATACTATAAGTGCCTATAGTTAACCCGAAACTATTAAAAAAAATGTTTAGGACAAGTATACGAAAATACCTTTTTCAAACAAGTTAAATAACGAAAAATTGTTAAAACTCTTTGTACCGGGCGGCTACAGCGAGCACGGAGTGAATGACTCCGGCCGGTCATAGTCGGCGATCAGCTGCGATACAGCGTGTACGAAGTGAGAAAAAACTTTAATAAATTCCTGTGGCTAAAATATTATTAATATTATTCCGATTAATCTGATTTTTGCGATGTGGCCTGAAAATGATACACTAAATGGTTTTATTTAATGCCTCTCGCTTGTATCAACCTTGTATACTGTAAAATAAAGTACACAGGTATTACTAGTTACAAAAAAATACAAAGATTTTAAGATAACAACTATATTGCGTGCTATGGGAGGGGCCTATGTCCAACAGTGGACTGCAATAGGCTGCTGATGATGATGATGAACTATATTGATTCCTATAACTGCATCATACCTACCCATATTTAACACGCCACTAAGTTTTCGCATCGTTGTGTCGATATAAGATGAACTTTATACTGACGTTTAAAGTTGCACTGGCTATTTAACTGACGCAATGGTGGTGGCAGGTCATTCCAACACTTCGTTGCGGCCGCGGCGTATTTAAAACAACCGCGATCTACGGCTGTACGGTGTGCGGGCAAGTAAAGTGCGTAGTGGGAGGCTCTCGTGCAGTGCGCAGTGTTGACGTCACTCTGCCACTCCAGTGTATTATATAGATCAGAGGTTCCCAAGCTTTTTCGTCTAACGCCCACTTTGAAAATCAGTTACTTCGTATCGCCCCCTTATTAGTTATTACACCTTGATATTCAAAGACAATTATGTCGTTTCTCGCCCCTTACCGCCCCCCTCTGAGCATCTAGTGCCCACAAGGGGGCGTTATCGCCCACTTTGGGAAAGTTAGATACACAGGAACACTGTGTTTAACGACACTAAATAACATCGTGGCAAGATGTAATCTCCTACGGCTGTTAAATTTTTTAATATAGACGTTCGAGAGTCACGTGATCTCGCCGCGCTATATAAAAGCAGTATCTTGCGCAGGCGTTTTGGACACGCTGTATGGACTTCTTGGTGTGTTTTAGTAGTCGTGTACCTTTTACGACATCCATATAATTAGATTTAGACAGTACAAGTGATTCACATAGCACTATACGTAGTTACTCATCTAGAGAATTCCTAATCCTGCTAATATTATAAAGGCGAAAGTTTGTGAGAATGTTTGTTACTCTTTCACACAAAAACTACTGAACGGATTCATGAAACTTTACAGTAATACAGCTTTCATATCAGAATAACATAATAAGTTAAAAAGTGGCGAGAACGTTACAAAAATCACACAATGGAAGTTGTCATTCAAATTCAAAATTCTAACCTGATCTAGTGCGACTTTTTTGTATTTAAAAATTAAAATGACATGTTATGTCATTGTAACTACGGTAATAAATTGTGTACGTTAATAAATAAATAAGTTTTACTTCAGTTGTGTGGTCTAAAGCACACACTTTTTTATGTACTCTTTGTTACGCTGTTGGTTTTCTCAAAAAATAAATAAAAAAAATAATAATTGTTGCGAAGAGCGGGCGATAAGCGGTATATTAATTATAAGATAAGCAATATCTAATTTATTAGTATAGCAATAAGTAAGAACTTTTATTGCTATTTTAATTTATAAAACATTATGAAAAGAAAGTCCACAAAAATGTATATTTACGGTAAAGGATAAACTAACCTATCACATACTTAATCTAATAAAAGACATAACAAAAAAGAAAGAAAATAACAATACAAACATGAAAGAAAAAGAAAAAGAGTATTATAAAAGTGTTTTGTATATTATGTTTGGTAAAGGTGTATCAGGTCTTATTCCAAAAGCGGATGCCAGTCCGTTGAGTGACAGTAGGAGAACCACGAACCTGATATCCATGATACAGCTAGGTACATTTAAATTTGAGAAGTGAAACATCATTACGCGCGCTTGACTTGGGGTAACCTGGCAAGAGTGTTACAAAAATGTGTTGATCGGGCGATGCCGGAAACCGAACGGCAGTTGTCATACAAATTCAAAATACAAATTCGATCTTAGTGAAACCTTTTTGTATGACATTATATGTTATTGTAACTATGGTAATGAATTTGTATATTAAATCAATAATTAAGTTTTACTTCAGTTGTGTGGTCTAAAGCACACACATTTTTTATATATTTAAAATGCTACGGACACTTTCGGTCCATAACTTTTGACCTTACATGCGTAAATGTAACCATTCGACACGTTTATATTTTATGTCTCGTTTGACCCTCTTTGAAAGCCGGAACCCCTTAAACTAAAGAGATGCGAAGCTGGAGAGCTGACCGAAATAATTCCTTTTGGCTATGGCAAACAAAGAGGTTTGCGACGCCAAGTATTAGGGTGGATCTTTTAACAGCTACATATACGTCCACTTCTCAGGGCCCTGACGAGTGGCGTAACTATACCGCTCGAGGTTCATGGTAAATTTCATCGGATAGGCCCCCCAACATAAAACTATATCGGATGGGCCCCCAACATAAAGAAACTTTTTATTACTAAATGTGTAATATTAAATGTTGAAAATTGGAGTCTCCTCAGACCTGGGCCCCTTCCGGCTGGGGGCCCGTTTCGTTTTGCCGACTTGCCACCCTGTATGATTTTCATACCTTGACCGAGCGTCCTGCTTGGGAATAGGAGAGTGTGTGTCTAGCTGCCGTCATATGCGTTGTTCTCTGGTTGCCTGCACTAAGTAGCACGGCAGGTAGCCTGGTACTTTACGGATTGTTTCGCCAAACTTGTTATGCTAGGCAAACGAGAGGTAAATCCTTTGAGAGAGGAGAAATAGCCAGCTACACTTTAGAGCTCCAAAGATGCGAGAATTAGCCTTAAGAAGGATCTCAAGGTGACCTTGGGAGAAGTCTATTTCTGTATATAAGACCCGAGTTCTTCAGTTTGTTGCTTCTTTCGGCACATCCTAACGAAGTTTGTATAGAAGTAACCAAGAGAAGATACGCCAATGATGTTCGCTGGTGTAGTCACGTTCAAATGCAGCTTTTCCATGGCTCCTCCATTAACGGACGAGTAGAAACACCCCTGGGACTGTGACATGGTAATACTATGTTCCCATGGTCAGCTCTAGACCAGTTGCTGTCTTCAGAGCCTGAATATCTAACCACATACATTATAAATATTAAATAAGTTAAGGAAGTTGAGCCTAATAATAAATAATTAGTTTGTTCTTTTGATAGAATAAATCAGTCTACTGTTTATGGTTGTAGGAGCCGTATCTGAAAAATAAAAATCCATGTGACTGAAGTGTTTTTCAGGCACCTTGTAGTAGTCTTTCACCTCAGGCAACTCACTGTATAGCCTCTCAACGTCTTTGGGGTGGGCTAACAAATCTTCCTCACTGAAATAAATCGCAACTGGTACATGCACCTTGGTCATATTGTAGCCAGGGGGTTTTGACTGCTCGTACACCTTTATGTTTACCTCTACACCGTAGTCGTATTTCCTCAGCTGCCCGGCAGCTTTAGCCTGGCCATAATGCTTGAACAGTCTTACCGATGCACCGCCTGCCCAATTTTTTATAATTATCGGCATCATTTTTGTGTCTATACCAGCAGAATCAACTCCAGATACGACGTATCTAGGACTAAACGCCACCTCTTTAATGCCTATAACATTTTCGTACATTTTTCCACCGATGATGGGTAAGAAGTTCTTCTGTGGCCGCAATTCCCCGTAACCAAATTGTTGACTAATGGTTTTGTAGTAGCGGCTTTTTGGTGAAATCATCCGGAGTAGTGGACTACGGACATGGTCCATATAGACCATCGGAGATAGGGCGTACATCATGGTTACCTTCTGTCGGTGTACGGGATAAGCTGAAGCCATAGCAAAAAATGCAGTTGCACCGAGAGAGTGGCCGACGTAGTGTAATTTAGTCTCTTGTGTAATTTTGAGAGTGTAATCAATCATGGCGGGCAAGTCCTGAGCTGCGATTTCATCAATGCCGAAGTCCCAGAAACATGACAATACGGGGTGCTTGGTTACATGGCGTTGTGAGTATTTGCTTCCACGTACATTGCCGAGCCAGACGTCAAAGCCAGCGTCTGTCATTTGATAAGCGAGCGACTTATTTGGCCCCATCAAAAGCCAGTCGTCAGCGCTGCCAAGAAGCCCATGCACCATTAAGACGACCGGGTGATCTGACACATCTCGATTGCCTTGTTTGGGTTGAACACGGAACATGGTGATGTAATAGCCATCCAAGGTCTTCACATCGTGTTTCTCTACTAAGTAATCGTTTTCTATAATGAGCTGAGTTGCATTCTTCCTCTTGATTTCTTTGTTCTCAGCAAATGCCGCACGAATACTCTGCATATTTTTTTCGCTCACGTGGCGTGTTATTGTGAGTGCATCTACGAAAATATTTTCGGGATCTTTCGTTTCTAGGCCGGCGTTTTTGTCTGACGTTAAGATTTCTTGTAAAGCAATCAAGAATTCTCCGGTCGTCCCATACTCCAGCAGTCCTGAGGCGATGTTGTTTCTGACGTGCTTTCTTATTTTGTTGTTAGACACGGATATGTTTTTGGTGGTCTCTTGCGAGGTGGAAGCCTTTTTTTTGTTTACCATCATCTGCAGGATGTCTTGTTCATACTGGTGGATCTTGATTTGTTCCTCGAGTGTGAGCATTTCGTTAACATCTTGCGAGGAGGAATTCGTCTGTTTTTTAAGCGTCATCTGCAGGATATCTTTTTCATATTGGTGGATCTTGATTTGTTCCTCGAGTGTGAGAATATCGTTAATATCTTGGGAGGAGGAATTCGTCTGCTTTTTAAGCCTCATTTGCAGGATGTCTTGTTCATACTGATGGATCTTGATTTGTTCCTCGAGTGTGAGAATTTGGTTGATATCTTGCGAGGAGGAGTTCTTCTGTTTTTTAAGTCTCATTTGCAGAATGTCTTCTTCATACTGGTGAATCTTTATTTGTTCTTCTAGTTTGAGAATTTCGTTGAACGTTTTCCAGGAGGAATTTTTTTGTTTGTTTAGCCTCATACGCAGGATGTCTTGTTCATACTCGTGGATCTTCATTTGTTCTTCTAGAGTGAAGCCCTCCATGTCAGAATCAAAGCATTGGAGGTTCCTTGCACTGTTATCGTATATTAGTGCCAGGCATAGAAGCATTACAACGCTTCTCATGTTGAAACCGTGATGATAGTGTTAATAATGCCCGAGGTCGGGTTTATATATTGGGCAGAAAATAAAAATGGTGTCGTTTTGAACAATAAGCATGTTATTTACATAACACGCATATTATTCAACTTTGTTTATTTTATTTTCCTTAGGTACAGTATATAAATCTATAATAGTACTAGCTTTTGTTCGTGATTTCGTGGAATGTTAACCTTTAGCTAGCTAATAATTCTTGAAATTAAATTTAAAAAAATTCTTGTAAAAAGAGACTGAAGACGACTTGGTAGCATGGGTAAGCGACCAAGTCGTTTAATTTATTTATTCCCTACCTATAGAACATCATATCAATATTATATATTATTTAGGAAGAAATTATTTATTGATCATAAAATCCTTAACCGTCATAACATTACAAACAATAATTATGTTTACATTGAACAAATATGTTCGATAGAGGTGGTCACTCAGCATTCGTCACATCAATATATTGACATGACGCTGATTTTCAGTAACCTCCCATTTTTATTTGATGGAAGCGATACTTTCTGTCAACTACAGAAAGTAAACTAAATTTAGAAAACACTAGAACGAAACATTTATTTATTTATTTATTTGCGTAAACATGTCTTAAATTACAGATGATCGTGCATGAATTATGATATACAATGCAATATAATATACAATGAATTATGATAAACATAAAAAGCACATTTTATAGGCAATCCACATACGAGTACATATCTATATATTAATACGTGAAGCAGAAACTTCGGGAACTTTTATTTTCGAAAATTGCACAGACGGAGGAGTATGAAATTTGGCACACTTATAGTTTATGTGTAAGAGAAGTGCAGAACGGTAATATTTTTTAATTTTAATTTTTATATGGTTTTTTAATTTAATAAATAAAACTTTACACATACCTTGCATTTAACATGTAATTATTGATGAAGTTTCTACGTATCTTTTGCAAGTGTTGAAGATTCTACATAAATTATTTATTATACCTTAGTTACGATGACATAACATGTCATATGATATTTATTTTTTAATTACAAAAAAATTTTACTTGTATCGAATCTCGATCTTCGCGGGATCTATAGTACATATAAAAATACATGTACACATACACATAAACGACATATACATTCAAATTGCACTTCTACAATTATGTAAAATATGTGCAATATTTTGTTTGAAGTGGAACCGTTGTTGGTATTTTATTTATTTGAAACAAAAAAAATTGAGAAAGGAACAAAAGCCGCGGACGTACTAAAAATTCGGAAGAGAGCTGAATACGCAGAGTTCTATATAGTTTTTGTTATAGTAAACTACAACTGTCTGTTAAATGCAGCTAGTAATAAAATTTTATATTTACTTTTAATGATGTCGTTATTTTATAGTAAATTAACGCGTTGACGGACAGTATTCTCCAAAGAGTTCAATAAGACTATAGGAATTACCTACCTCGTTGAGAGATCATGCTGTGTCACTACAAAATTTCATCCATTGTCTAGAGGCGTTGTTTCATATCGCAGAAGTAAACATGTCGTACAACTTCTACACATCTATATCTATACTACTTTTTGACCCAAAAACACCTTCTTATTTGAAAGACTAGTTTGAATTTCGCAACCATGATAGTAAGGAGTTGAGATCTGCAGCCAATCTCCTTCTTGTCATTCCTATCCACTATACAAAATACTATAATTCTTCTTTTATTATTAAATCCAGTCTGCTGTGGAATGCTCTGCCCATCACGATTAAACGCGCCCAAAATTTAAATAACTTTAAGAATCTGTTAAAAATTATTATCTGTCCATCTAAAATCCTACTAATATTATAAAGGCGAAAGTTTGTGAGTGTGTTTGTTACTCTTTCACACAAAAACTAATGAACGGATTTTCATGAAACTTTACAGTAATATAGCCTTCATATCAGAATAACATAATAAGTTAAAATTTATAGGGATTTTTTATAATTTGGTAATAATATAACGATAACTGTCAAGTAAGTCAGAAAAAAATCAGCCCGCTGAGAGCAATATTGGCGTGCGCTGCCTTAATCGTTGGAGTTACACAAAGATAATTACTGTAGAATTATTTATCTTAAATAGTTCTAAATAAAATTCCGCGACAGCATATATCTATCTTTTATGTGTAAGTCACTATGACCAAAATAGTGAACCGACCATTCAATATATAATATATAGAACTCTTATGTAAATTGATATATCTGTCACTTATAAACTTTGTCTTTTACACTAAGTAATTTGGACGAATAGATTAAAAGTTATTATCACAATAAGATTGACTTAAACGGAATATCTAAAGCGCCTAAAATGCGCGGCGACAAATTCGATTCTCAAAGCGGTTTATTGTTTCATACAATACGTATATATTTAATATAATATATATTTCAGTATAATATTAGATTATGTATAATAATAACAACACCATTTTTGAAGTCCGAAGTCCACGCGGGCGAAGCCGTGGGCGGAAGCTAGTATATTATATTTACATCTTTAAGCTGCGTATCGACTATGCGCTCCAAGAGAGCGAACATTGGCGCGCGCTCCAAACGCGCGAAATTGTTACCATTTTGGAACGCGCGCCATTGTGTTCGTTGGAGCGCCCGAACGCGGAGCGGTCCGTTCCGTCGGGTGTTGGTTTTTTACCACGCATCAGACGTGGCGCGCGCGCGCCAATTGAGAAAGTCCTCGGCCAAGATAATAATAGTTTACCTATTAATTCCTAAAAGTCCGTCTTTCCTACCACCAGTATTCTGGGGAAGAAGGGGGGGTCTGCCCCCTCATCGACCACAAATACAGTGGCTTGAGCTTACCATAGGGGCTCGCCACTCATATCGATGAAGCTGCACTGACCTTCAGTCTCAGCATAGATTCTATCTAAAAAAAAAAGCCAATTGAGACGGATCATTTGCATTTTTTTGTGTTTGTTGCACTCCCATTATGGATAATCAAAGTTGTCGTAAATTGATACAGCTGTATGGTACAAAAGAACTACTGTGGAATAATAAAAGTTCCTCGTATCATAATAAATTACTTAGAGAAGATGCTTGGAGAGAAATCAGTAGTGAAATGGGAGTCCCCACAGAACAGAAAAAACAGGGAGTCCCCGTGCCGGAGTTAAAGAAAAAAATGACTGTGCTCCTATCATCGTACAGGAGAGAAAAATGGAGAATATCTAAAAGCCAAATCACAGGCTCTGGTAATAACTTACATGTACTTCATTGTATTATAATTTTACGTAGGTATATATTAACTAAACTAGGACTTAACTCAACTTTGTAGGATTTTTTTTAATAGAATAGGAGGATAAACGAGCAGTCGGAGCCATTTAGTGACTACCGAAACACATAAACATCTGCAAAAGTAAATGCGTTGCTCTCATTTAACCCCGTCCCCCAATGGGCCACCGGCTACTCACAAACACGCACGAAACGCGACAGTAGCTGCCACTTGACGGCGGTATAAAGTGAGCGAGAGGTACCTCTCCGGTCGTGCCGGCCCAATTCCGCTGCATAGAAAGAGATAGTGTCATGCTTCATGCATGGTACTACCTCTTCCAATGCAGCATGGCACTAGCTCTTCTGAAATCGACGGGGTGATGAGCAGCAAGTTATCAGGATAATGTGCAATAAATTATACGATGTTGAAAAAAATATGTTTATTCCATCCATCCAAATTCAAAAGTGGGCGCGATTCACAATTTCGCGCTATCTCCCTTTTACGATCATATTTATAACTTTTGCATATCTCTTAAATGAGTGTTACTCTACACTGCATTATTTTTCGGTACAGTTCTTTCATCCACCAACGCACTTTTCGGTCATGTTTTTTCTTATGTATAACACTGCGAATAATTAAAAACGCTGCCACTGCTCGTGCACGACTGGCCTGCATGTTGAACGACCGAACACTGCATAGAGTAACTTATATACTGGGTATAGAGTAATCAGCCAACTTAGGCTAAAAGTGACATCTAGTGAAGATCCTTCAAACTAAATATTCAGTGTATAGTCTAGTAAGAGGTAGTGCCACGCTGTATGCTTGCATGCAGCCGAATTGGGCCGGCACGACCGGGGAGGTACCTCTCGCTTACACGAGACCGGCGTGAAGTGACAGCTGTGCTGTCGCGTTTCGTGCGGTGTGTAAGTAGCCGGTGGCCCATGGAGGTGGGAGGAAAAAGGGGGGCAGCGCATCTGTATAGTCTCTATGCAGATGTCTATGGGCGTCGGTAGTCATGAAAATGGCTACAACTGCTCGTTTGCCCCCCTATACCATAAAAAAAAAAATATAGATACTATACGACTAGGTAGGTATATACTGCGGCAGTCCACTCCTTATGCAATTTATATTTATTATATTTATCTTATATATTAATAGCGGAAGCCGATTTTTGTCCTGGACTTTTTGGCCGAACCACACAACGTAAAATTATGGTTAAGGTGTCAAATTAAAGGTCTCGGCGTGATTGTGTGCCAAAAATTCAGATTTCTTAATTGCAAAATAGAAATAAAGTAAGTACAATTTTAAATATTTGTTTTTATCATTGACAATTTTTGACAATTGACAATGACATATGACAATTTTTTTTTATTAAATGGTATTGGAATGACATATGACAACTGTAAATATTTTTTTTTTTTTAATTTTAGTCCAGTGGAAAGTAGTTTAGTAATGATCTAAGGTAGCAGCCCATCAGCTGATTTGCGAAATAAAACTGACGTTTTATTTTTTCAGGTCATATTCAGTAATATTTTAATAATTTATATTCAACAACTTATAATTATAATTAAATATAATTTTATGGTCGAATTTCGACCACTGGGCGGCCACTAGTATTTTATAATTATAGGAACTGGAAACAATGATAATAAAATAGCTGCTTTGATTCAACATTTTTTTTTCTCTTTTTATTATAATTTAGGGCAAGTATTTGTACATTATCACTCAGAGCTGCATCTTCGCTGGTACCATTTAATAATTTAATTACATTGCATTGTTAAAAAGCACCGGAGTCCATAAAGTAAGACAAAAACCTCGTAAGAAATCAATTAAAAACACCATTACTAAACATCGAACAAGACACAAAAACAAACACCGAATGACAGCAAGTTTGAAAAGTTTTAATATCAATTGATAATTGCGTTCCGTTCTACATTTTTTAAAATAAATATTACAGTAATTGTTTATTAACTTTCTGGTATTAAGTATTTCTTATTAGTACATGAATATATATTTATAAATAAAATTCTATAAATATAGCTAAATGATAGACCAAACCTTCCAAAAACGCATATTGTAATCTTGTAAAATTCATTAATTCAAACGTATAACAAATTTTAATATGCCATGTAGCGCCATCTCTAGATAACTCTTGGATCTAAAGTTAGCCAGTGACGTTTCAACGAAAGGAAAAATGTACGAACTGAAAAGACCGTGGGCTTACTAATGTCATTTCTAATATTCTCGAGGCAATGGAAGCGCATATTAATTTCGTTAAATATTGATAAAAAATAAACTAAAGTGATTAGAAAAAAAGTGTTTTTGGACATATATTAGATTTTAATTTGCTCATCACATATTAAAGTATAATAAATAAATTATAGCTAATTTACGAGATTCGCGTCATAATCTTATGAAAATGAGCATTTTTTAAAAAATAAAACAATCAAGATTTTTTTCAGTAATCGTGTTTTTACGGTTGAGCATTTATTTTTGATGAACTGAAGTATCTTGTATAAAAATTTGAATCTCCTAGACCGTATAATTTCTGAGATATGAATCAATAGCCGGATCCACACCGGACGATCCAAAATGGATCGGCGATCCCGCGATCCGCGATCCAAGATCGTGATGCGTGGAGCGTGGATCGTTCTAGGTCGATCCAACAGAAATCTTTTGCGATCCTGACTGGCTGCTCCAACGCGATCCAGCCGATCCATACTGATCCATAATTCAGTTGAATTTTGTTTGGCTATGGAGTCACACGTGCAACGACGCGACGGCGACGAATAGCCGCAGCAGCAGCAAGCTACATTTTACTTGTATATTTACGGCAAAAATTACGAAAACGAAAAAGACAGTATTGGGTTAAAACAATTTTTAAAAACTGGTTGCAATATGGATCTCGACTTTACAAAGAGTTAATTGATGATGGAGCTGAAGCTAATTTTGCACGATATATAATATTGTATAATAGCCATCATTAGGATCCCATAAACA